>JACXIV010000028.1:419479-1015789 GCA_014737475.1 Bombus confusus | reverse complement strand
AGGTTGCGGTTGCTGTGGAGGTGAAGGTTGCGGTTGCTGTGGAGGTTGAGGTTGAGATTGTGGGAAATATTGATGCTGCTGCCCAGATGCCTGAGGATATCCGCTTCTTTCATCTTGACCTGTTCCTTGTACATGACTTCTACTCTGACCATTATCAGCCATGATTTATTCAACCTTTAAACATTTTTTTAAATTTTCTTCTTTATAACAGGAAAATAGAAATTTATTTAAAGAAAAAAAGAATAAGTCTGTATCATTATAATAAAAAAGTCTATCTTTTATTAATGTTGTGGTGAATAAAAAAAGTTCCTTATTTTATATATGTCACAAATGCAATGTAAATAAAAGCAAATTAATTTTTTCCATTATTAATATTAATAAGAGAAAAATATTTTTATTAAAAACCTACAACTCTTCTCTGAATAAATGTTTCATTTATAAATTATGAAAACGACATTGTCGTCCCAAAAGTTTCAAAACACGAACTTAGAAAAAAATTTCACCTATACATGTTTAAGTTTATACTGCCAATAGTAGTTCAAGGTTAAGTAAGAACCAAAACCAAAACTTCTAATACTTGACCAAGATAATAATAAAAAAAAAGCAATACATCAATTTCAATGAATATAATCAATATAGAACTTATGTACACATATAGTATTTTGTAATGAAGATAAGTAAAAAATGTCACAAACAAAAGCCGCAACAAAGCAACACCGGCATATTGGCGGCAACGTGGTCGCGTAAATCTCCACATGAAAAATATCTTCTAATTCAAAACAAATAATACATTGCAATTAAATTATTACAAAATGATAGAAAATTGGCAATAAACAATTAAACGCGCTAATGAAAAATCGTCTAATTTTAATATTATATCAATATATAAATGGAACTAAATCTACTAACTATATCTTGTAATTAAATCTACTAATTAAATCTTGTAACTAAATCTAGAACTAAAATATATTTGTTATATGATTTCACTGAATTTATTTAAATAAATACGCTAAATTGTATTTAGAAAGCTGATAATATTTGCATAACGTCGGTATTGCAACTGTTATCTTTATAAACTAATGTTTAGGAAGTTGATAATTTCATCAAAAATATATTAATGAAGCGTTGAATTAATTATAAAAAAATATCTTACGGTGTACGACGAATTTAGAAAAAAATATCGGCTATCGGATAACTCAATTAACACGCAATTAAATCGAAAACTGCAAACTCGATGTTGGAGAACACACAAAACGTACGAACTTGACCTAACGAAACCAAATTATAAGTAACGCATGCGTGCTAAGATAAAAATTGAAGTTCTAAATCTGTACAGTACTGTAACAAGTAAAACATTTTTTGAATATTCTTTTATTTTTCTACATTACTATAAGAATTGAATGCCATAGAAATTTAAAGATGGTAGTTACGAAAGAAGTATGTATTTTTTATTAAAGATACTATATAGACATTTATTTTATGATAATATAGCTTTTTAAAAAATTTGTTCTTATTTGCATATATTGATACATGCATGTAACAGCTCAATGCGCATGCCTCACATAAAAGCCAAAAGAATTATGGGTAATTTCTTGCTACTTTACTTTAAAAACATCAACATACATATGTGTTAAAAAAAGTATAGATATTCTATTCGTTCATGAAATTCACTATACCAATAAGACATTTTGGTAACATAACCAATCATAAGAAACAAAATAATTAAAAGTTTCTTTCGTTTCTGGTGAAATTATCGAACGAAAAGAGAGATAAAAATAGAACTAAAATACGTTTTAACTAATATTTTTAACTTAACCTGTAAATAATTTATATCATTTGTATATTAATAAGAGTAATTAGTAAAAAATGGGGAAACAAAAGAGACAAAGAAGTAGACCACATAAGCAAAATCCTACAGGACTTGTGTCTGTCAAGGACTTTGAAAGTGAAGAGATTGAAAATGTTACGAACGAAGATCGGGAACGTGCTCTACAGAGAGTATATGAAGAGGTTATCCTACATAAAACATTATTGCTCCATTTTTTTAATATATAAAATTAACTGTGAATTTATTAATGTTACAGATAAAGTCTGTTAATGTGGAGGAAAAATTAGCCGGATTGCATGCAATTGAATCGATGTCATGCAATTCAGCACTTGCTGTGCAGATTGCAAAGAGCGAAATTGCTAAATTAGTTGGTCCACTACTTGTTGATAAGAATGTACTTATAAGAGCTTGTAGTGCGAGTGCTTTAAGGTATGTAGCAGATAATGGAAAGACAGAAGCACATACAAGTTTATTGAGAGATGATATTATGACTCCACTGTGTACTTTGTTGAAGCAAGTAAGTTTAAAAAAGCGTTTGTTTCTTTTTATTCTATTCTATTCTATTCTATCCTATTCTATGATATGGACTAATAGTTTTGTATATAATTTGTAGTATTATACAAATTGGCAACCAAAAGTTGATCACAATGAGAAAGGCAAGACAACTGAAAGGGAAGCTTTTATTCAAGCAGTCACATTACTGTGGACGCTATGCGAACACAGTGAATTTGCTGTAAAATGTTGTAACAAAGATGATATTATTTCTATCCTGACAAAATTTTTTGATATCAATTCCTATGGCATAGAAATTGCCACAGTTACAGTGCAGTGTTTATTATCTTTATCAGAAAATAATCCTTTTGCTGCTAGAAAACTTCAGAACTGTGAAGATATGCTTATTCAGCTGTTAAACGTAGAAATAAAGGATACTGCTATTTCTGAAATAGTATGTTTTAAAACTGCCCTAAGTGGTTTATTGATTAATCTGACTAATTATATGGAAAGTAATCCTATGGTTGTAGTGTGCAAAGTGATAAATGTACTTTCTAATACTCTTTCTATTGATTGTAAACAGTTATTATCAAATTTGACTTCAATTTTACCTCATGAAAAAAATGCTTTTTCAAGCAGCGCAAAGAAGAAGGTACAAGAAAATCGAAGAATTTTTGGTGCACAGCAACAAGCACTAGAGATTTTAGCCAACTTATGTTCAGAAGACCAAGAAAATGAGAATGAATCTGATTTGGAAGATTCAGATTGTGAGACTGCAGATGTAGATGATGTTTGTATGGATGATAAATTGTACAAAATCTTCTCTCTGCCACTAGAAATAGTGGAAGCATTTAATACTTGTAACATAGTAAGTAAAGTATGGGATAAAACTCGATTTGTGGATGAAGATGCAATAGAAATATTGCAACAAAATGATGAAGGAAAGGACATCTTAAAACAAGTTCATAAACTAAAATGTACAGCTTATTTATGTTTAAATAACTTGATGTCAAGTTTAGAAGCCGATGTACTTGGTGGTATGGAAAATATATATAGGTACAATACCCAAAATTTAATAACAAACAATAGCCAAATTGTTGGAATAAAATTATTTAATTTGTGCTCTTTTTAAGATTAGAATGTGGATGGACATTGGAACAGTTGTCTTCAAAGATACAAGCCCAAGCGATATTGAACTATTGGAATCTGCTACTGCAGCTATGAGAGCAGCTGTTCAAAGGCTATCAGAAGAAAAAGCAAACATTTTTAATCGGTTGACATTGGCTGATGTTCAACCAATGCTGAACGGAGAGCGTCAATGTCCAAATATGAATGTCCGCGTGAATTTGATACGAACATTAGGTACTTTAGCTTTGATTTTAATGAACAATGATACTCCTGAAGCTCACGAGCTAATTAAGGTAAGATTAATAGATTTCTATTGGGCTAAACAATAAATGATCTCTTATAGTAATATTTTTTCAGCATGTGTCTACATTTTTATTAGACATTTGTAAGACGGAGTTGTCGGTTTGGATCATGGCAGAATCTTTAGATACAATAATGGATATATATGCAGAAGATGATAGCGATCAGTTAGCAAATGAAATTAAATTAGTAGAAAAATTACACGTCCTGGCACCACTTTTTAAGAATAAGGTGCGATTCTGCTTTCATTTTGAATATTTAAAATTATAGAATTCACACATCCGGAATTCGTTGTTACAATTATATTTTATTTATAGATGAAACAACAAAGGAAAAATTTAGGAGACAATGTTGCAGTAGTGTCTACAGTGAATACAAATATCATGAGGTTCATAAGGTACAAAGAAAAAAGAATCCGAGATCTTTAGAAGCTTTTTTGTTTTGTTTTCTTTTTTTTTTATACATTAACATTGTTTTGTAAACTATATATACTAGTACATTAATGTACTAAATTAATATTTACAATTTGTAACAATAAAAGCTTTCTCTATCTCGAAGCAACCAGTGATTAAATTTAATCGCCCTCGAGAAAAATCAATCATACAAATAAAAGCAAAAAATTCTGAATCCTTTTAAATAAAATTATCAACATGCGTTTCTCGTAGAGAAGGAATAGTACAAACCTAGTATAATTTTCAGACTTCATTCCACATCAATAAATAACAAAACTGTTAAATAAACAAGAAATAGCTATGATCACATAATTTATCAAGACTTCTTCTCTGTAGTAATAAGGCTCCAAATATGTGTAACCTTTTGAAGTATCTCAAAGAATAACATACTCTGCTCAAGAAACACTGCAAAATAATCCTATCCTATAGCTGTCTAGAAATCAGATTTCACATGACAATTACACCTAAGACATACTTAAAGATACTTCAAACGGTCAGGGAATATTTTAGAGCATTAAATAAAGGTACATGTTTACACGATGTTTATACAGTCTTTGAAGATATATCTCGACTAAGATCAACAGAGATACATATTCTTCTGTTTAATTTAGAGACCGAAAAGATTGCACAATTCCCTACAAGAATTTACCATTAAAAATACAAACTTTAGAACGACTTCCCTCTGGTCGGTTCGAGGCTCCTTCTAGTTTCATTTGAAGTTATGATAGGTTGAGAATCGTTCCGAGTTAAAGCACTGTACCTTCTGGGTTTTGGAATCGGATTCACATCTTCAAGAATCTCCGGTTTTTGTCTAATGGGCTCAGAAATGTGAAGCTCAATAACTTTTACTGGCTCTCTAGGCGCTATTGTAGGAACAGGTGAGTCGTTTAGTCTCACCACGTGAATGTCTTTCTGTTCCCTTGGAAATTCCTTAAACTCTATCTTAATTGCACCTTTGTCATTCTCGTTATCGACCATATTTTGGAAGAAATGCCTACGGTTCTCCTGAATCGAGTGTCTCACATTCTCCTGCAAATTATTCTTCTCATCCAACGAGTCCTTAGAAGCATTTTTCGTTTCTAATGCCTTTATTTGCTTTTCGATTTTCTCTATCTCATCTTTCACAGAAAAACTGCTGCTTCTGGACAATGAACTAGAAGAACTCTTCCTTCGCAAACAGACATTATCTAACTCTGACAATGAATTCACTTGGTCAATGTCTTTAATTATTTCTATATTTTCCTGAGAAGCTCTGCGATACTCGACCTGAATTTCTTCCCCGTCCTCCTTAACAGGTTTCCTAAAGTCTTCTTTCTGAGGAATCTTTTGATCCTCCAAAGTCGGGCTTTTCCGTTCTGCTATTTCTATTCCTACAATATCTTTTGGTTCTTTCTCAGTGCAAGCGTTCTCTTTATTTAGTATCTCTGTATTAATTTCCACAACTTTTGTCGAACTATCTTTTGCTGCTGCTTCCTCGGATGGTTGTGCGCCTTTCGGAGTCGAAACTTCTGATTTTTCTTTCACTTCGCTAAGTTTCTCGTCTAAATCCTTACTCTTTTTTGTCAGATCATCTATGTTTTCAGTAACCCTTGCTATATCCATCGGTTCCACTATCTGTAGTTCTATGTTAGCCTCTTCAGGAACCTTCTATAAAACATGCAACGAAAGATAAGAATTTTAATAATGTTGTAATTAATTCTTCAATAAATGATTCCCTTCTTTAGAAGATTTACAGGCTTACTTCATTCGTTTCCATATTCTCTGGACGTCGTGGTGGTTGCGGTGCTCTTCGTTTTTTACGACCGTGCGTGCTCATCGTACTTCCGACAGAAACGCAGCTGTTTATCGAAAGATTCGACTTTCTAACCGCATCCTGAGAATATCTTTTAAACATGTAATCCCCAGGTACGTTCTCATTCTCGTCGCACATCGTTACGTCGCCCGATCGACTCGCTTCCTCCTCTGAATCCAAAGTATTCGCGTTCATCCTTTGTGACGATCTGTTACCGAATCTTCGCCTAACAAAATTAAATACATTTAACGTAATAAATCATTTTCATCGGTTCAATAATTATAATGTAATATAGTATTAGATTTATACTCTTACAAAGGGGGAACAGGTGTTCTTTCCTGTACTTTTTCGCGAAGAGTCACACTTCCGTTTTCCCTCGGACTTTCGTTCTCGAAATTTAACGCTGGTAGTTTATCTATCGGCTTTGGACTTGTCTGACCAAACCTACGTCCAAAAATTTTATTAATATGTATGCTAATGTCATGTAGTAAATTCTTATCAATATCAATCACATATCCTGAAATTATTCCGAATTAAGAATTTCAAAAGTGAGACAATAATTATTATATTAATAAGCTAAATTAAATTTAACAAATATCTATCAGTTACAGAATATTCCAGATAAATACATAACATTTTAACTTCATTCAACTTCGACCAGTTATTAATTACAAACAATGGCTATCAGAAAGCGGAACAGTTTTTATATATTAAGCTGATAGAACTTTTTCGTTTCTGTTCATTTAGTTGATGCAACAGAAGCGAAAGTCATAGTAGCGATATTCTAATTTATTTTAAGCAATGTATACATATAATAAATATAAAATTTAGCTCAAAGGAAATTTTCACAAAATGACAATGGAATTTAGAAGCATATTAAAAATAGTATATGACAACATAAAACATGTTCACCTTCGAGCTGGTGGTTTCGGTGTGAGATCACCCATGATGGATGTGGTGGTTTCCTGCGGACTCCCGTCATAGAGTCTCGCAGGATCACCGTTAACAGTCAAGCTTGAATTGTATCTCGATGAGGAATTATCTAAAGTGTATTTTCTTCTTCTGGCTAAAGTACCAAGAGCTTCATCGAATTCCTGTTGATCTTTTGTCGGTACACGCTGCGGTACAGGCATCGGTTTGATACATGGTTCTCTTTTATAAGTTGATGAAACTGTTAAAAATTGAGTATTAAAATTAGAAAAGTATATTTTAAGCAAAAATAGGAATAATATTTCATTGAAATTACAATGAAAATCTTGTATAAACCTCCTAGGACACTATAGTACCATTCATGAAGTCGTTTTTTAGAAACTTGTTATGGTTTAACACTTTTATTACAGCAATTTAATTTATAATTTGTTAATTTTATTTTGCATTTTCTTCTTTAATGATATGAGTTTTGATAGCAACCTGTGGTAATCGTGGACCTCTTCTCCTGAGCTTCCAACTTGTCGTCTTTCCGCTTGCCAAATAGTCCGTTCCTGAAAGCAAACAATGCAGACTTATGTAATGAAATAAGCAGATTTGCAACCATTAGTACTCGCGGTGCGTATCGTACTTTATATTCAAACGTGTTAAGAGATCTATGTCACATTTCTATGCTGTATAACGAGATGAGATTTTTCACGTTACTATGCTCTTAAACTACACATCTCGGAATTATTCTCAGTTAAAAATTTCAAAACTGAGACCGCAATTATCCTTTTCGCTTAATAAGGATGGATTAAATTTAACGAAAATCTAAGTTCTAACAATTTTTCCTCCATTTACCTCCATACAATTTCGATTATATATTATTTACAAACGATAGCTACCAGGAGGTTGGACAGTTTCTAATCTCTGCTAATGTTCTCATACTTGGTGAACAACGTTCATAACAAGATTTTCAATGGAAAAAAATGTCGACAAATTATCTTAATATTTAAATTAATTTTATAACATCATGATTTGATTTTGTATCTACTTCTTCAGAAGATAGATTTCTTCTCTAATAACTATCATTAATGAATCACAATTTTTACAATCTCTAATTACAAATCCTCGTTCCAACATCCGTGAACTAATTTCGCAATAAATATATCTGTACAATAATCGCAATCAAACTAGTACAAGGATAGTTATGAAGTAAGGCATAAAATAGACTAGCATCATCAACTTGTCAATCAACGTCTCGAGTCCACGACGAATAGTAAACTATCGAGTTAAAGCGTTGTCATATGTATAATGAGCTGACGTCAAGAATATCATTTTCTTATTTTATCCAACGCTGAGAAGATCAGTGTCGCAAATGTTAAAAGGTGTCTACATTCACTACGACGATGACGAACAACAAACTTAAGTGCCGTTTCTTGATCTTTTCTTCTTGTACTTCCTGTGTCTGTAACAGCAACGTCATATCACTTGGCGATTTCAACACTAAGGTATTACAACTGTAGACTGAAAATCATAGTATTGTAGATGAATGTTTTGAAAATTTGAATTCAGTCACGTATGTTAAATCTTAAATATATTATTCCTTTAGTTTCATAACATATTAAATTACATCCTTATTTACTGTTTGGTTCTTAATGGGATAACGTAATCTAAATCTTTGTTGGCTCCTACACATAAATCTTAAGACGAACATCAAATCGAATATTTTGTTTCAGATTCTCTTTCAGTTATAATTTGAATATGATATAGCAGAAAGAAATTGTTATGTAGATATATAAAGATATTTGTCCTCTATGCTTTGTTTCTTCGCGAATATAAACTCAAAGACTGATTCATGGTCAAGGAAACGCTTCAGCAACTTTGGTATGACAGATTACGAAAGTCGACGGATAAAATTTCCTTTCAGTTCCTATATCTACAGTATGCGAGGAATTTCTGTTTATTACATAGTAACGTTCAATTGTTCAATTCGAACGAATAAGAACTTGTCCGATATAGATTTATATGAGACTGTGTATAAATGTATAAATGTAATAAATGTAAATAAAAGCATAAACCATTCTTCTGAAACTTCAAATACTCCTTATATTTGACTCCAGCATGAAACGACAAGAGTTGAGAACATTAATATAAAGCAACTTTCTTCATGAATGAAAAAGAGAAGGAAATGAGTGTTTCTATTAAAGCAGAAGGTATTGAAACTTTGAAGATATTTAAAATTTCAGCTGATCTTAATCAGCAATCAAACTGGATCTCTTTCTTTCTAATGAAAATAGCCAGGAGGCACCGCTTCGTAAATTAAAGCCGGGTTTTTATTCAAAATATACTATGCAAATTCCAAGCGAATAAGCCTATAAAGAAAAACATTGAATATATCGAAGGAAAAACTAATATGCCATTGGAAGAAAGTAGAAAAATCGATATTACGACTGACAGCGTTTCATGGTTGATTGCTTGAGTATAATTGCTGACGCCTGTCCGCTAAATGATTAATAGCTTACGTACAAAAGCTGGTCCATGCCACTATCTAAGTTTCTGTGGGTCACCAGCAGACTATCCTTCGGATGATTTATAGGTTTTGTGACGCATCTTTTCTCGACCTTTTCATGCAGATAAATTGACCAAATATCGGTACATAATATCCAATATGTGTGTTTAACAACGTCCTAACTTTATTTAGAAAATTATGTCGGTTGTTTGCATTTGAATGAAACGGAAATTATGATAAAAATTGATGTATATTAATTTTAATTCTTCGATGATGAACTGAGCTCCATTTTGGTCTTCTGATAATAAAAAATTGTAAGCAGGATTTTAAAAAATGACAATTTTGATCTTTTAGTGACATAAGCTTTTTCATTTTGAATTTTCGGTAAGAAAAATTTCCGAATTAATTTTCTCACATATGACATTTATAGTAATAACTCGATCTCCTCCTGAAAAAGAAATTTATATCTAAATATAGTTTAAATTAATTTTAAAAAGCGTACTGATCTTTCTTTAGGCTATAACCTGGGTCATAAAATTAGATTAGATCAAGAATATAGATTAATAAAGTCCAGAAAAAGCACACTAGGTCGATATCTAATGCTGTAGTGGATTTCATAAAAGTGAAATTGAGGTAATAACGCTGAGTAATATTGGCTTAATTTAAGAAAAATTGCAGGAGATCGATGGCCTCGATAGGCTACTGAATTTTCCACGCGATGTCGTAAACTACATTATACATAGAACGCATAAGAAAAATTGAACTTTCTATTCCTTTCTATCAAGCTTTAAAATAAATTTGCACTCCAAAGTTCAACGTACTATCATTTTAAGCTTCAGTTAGATTATTCTGCATCTGATAAAAGTAACAAGTCATTGATACGTATTTATAATACTGATACTAAAATATTCTCTTCCTTTGGAAAAATTCATTTCATCTAAAAACTGACTATATAAATCTCTAAATTATAAAATCACTTTATAATTAGTCATACTTCCTTCGTGATAATATAGATAAAATTGCCTTGCTAATTAAACTTAACATTTCAGTTTCAACGAACTATAAAGAGAAATTATAAAGACCTATAAAGGCTAGAGAATGTTTTTCAAGCAAAGGAAAGCTGTTGTGAGCGAGGGAAAACTTAATGAACAATTTGCGAGCATGAAATTACGCAGGAAAGGCGCGTCGGATGTAGCCTCAAATAGAAATTGCAAAGACCTTTTGGACGGAAAACGACCTGACGTCGATTGTCTAGTCTACTGCGTTAGATTCCTTCTTATTTATGTTTTTTGGATGACAGCCAAATGCAGATATCTAACCGCATACGATTCACGCGTGCATTTCGTTTGCGATGCTAAGTTCAAGTTCAACAAACTTCTGGCCGAACCTTTCCCAATTTATATTCGAACTCGACACACTATTTCAAAAGTAGAGTTCTAATAAATAACGCAGGATCGTAGAAATTCCACTGGAATTTTCTTTTTTGGCGAGTCCACTTCATTAAAAATTTGTAACATATGATGTAACTTTTGAATTAAACAGAAATCTCGTCATATATAAAATGATATTATTATATGTAATGTCTAGAAATAGAATCTTATTATTAGGAAAGAGTCGTCAGTGTTAGTTCTATCTTTGCATCACTTTTCTCTTGCAAAAGTACATTCTGTTCTATGCCTTCCATATAAATGCACGTTTTTTATATTTTATTAACAATAAATCTTATTAATTTATTCTTAGAACCGAAAGTAACTTACCAGAAAGACCAGCTGGATCATTTTGAGCCTCGATGAATTTCAAAAATTAAGGTTCAAGCACAACAATGATACAACATTGTTTGTTTAAAATAATAGCAGATTATTCTTCAGCTATTCTTTTCAAGATATAATAAAGAAATATCAAGAAAAAGATAGCCAGATATTTTTAGTGTTTCAAGCAAAGAATTTTTTAAACATGCTATGGTACGAGTAAAACGTAATAGTACCATGTGCCTTTGATGGAGAAGCTATTCGACCTTTTCTTCCTGCTTCTACCAAATGTCCAGAACTTGTGTTTTGAATCCTTGGTCTTCCCATCGTGATAAAAGTAAGGCTGCGCATTGGTGATGTCATCGCTGAACGGATTCAAATGTTCCGGATAATCGTGGATGGAAACGCTAGGACGTCTCGATTGCGACATGATTCACCGCGTTTCCCTTTGCAGGCTTTCGGGTTTTGTCTCGATTGATAGCGTGAAATCGTCGCGACGTCGCAACGGGATTCACCGATTTCTCGTCATCTTCTCGTTCACGACTTCGTCCGCCTAAAAATATAAGACGAACCTGGTTATTTTTATTTGAACGCCGTGTGCACTTCTCCAAGACTGAAAATACGATACTGTACGGACAAGATTATGATTCTATTTCTTTGGTACAATGAACGTTTTTGGGGAACAATTTGTAGGAAATAAAGAAAAATTGACTAGGGAAATGAAAGAGATAACAGCGTCCAATTTTAATCACTTTAAAATCTCTGTCAGTGGAATGTAAAGTGAAATAAAAAAGAATTGATACGAATGAATTTTAAAAGATAGAAAAGACAATAGTGAGCATTTTAATTAGTTCAAAAATGTTCGATGAATTACGAATGGAGATTAAAGGAAATTAAGATGGTAAAAACACAGATAAACGTTCCAGAACAGCTCTTAATTATCAGAATGTTTGTGTTTTTCAGATAAAACCAATCGAGATGATAAAAAGTTGACTAAGAGTGAGTAATATTCTTCTTGGAAAGTCAATGATCTTATCAAGCGATCTCTGCCAGAATAGGTGGTAACTGCATTAGTATATTAAACGATACAGTTATAATTATGGAGAGAGTAACTGTCAAACAGCGGGAGCAATTTAGTCTAGTAACAGCACCGAAAACATCGCGCATAGTGAATAAAGTCCAGATTTATTTTTAACACATTACGCAGACCCGATTCCGGGAATATGTATAAACGACCACAGGAAGTTGAACTTATTTTACGAAAACTTCCATTACAGATCGACTTATCAACAATTGAATTCTCATTATTCTTCAGAATAAAAATATCCATAATTCCTTGAAGAGTGAAGTTTCCTTCGCGATTATTCCTAATTATTTGAAGGAAATTATCGAACCTCCTCTTCCTATTATTCATTTTACAAGATTCTAACTATCTTCCTTCTTCTATAGTTCGCCTGGAAAAATTATTGCATAAAGATTATCGTTCTATATATTATAGAAATCTTCGCTCCTTCGCGGCCTTAACTTAAAATACCTTAGGAGGAAATTTGTATTTTTATCTATCTTGTTGTATAAACATCTTCTATCTTGACACCATTACTCTGTCATCGCTGTATTATCTACTGAAAATAACAAATTCCAGCAAGCTACCTAGTAAATTGTGAATTCGATGCATTTCGATCCTGAACTGAAAAAAGAACCTGAGGAGACTAAGACATCTGTCAACGAAGATGGATAAGAGGGAAATGATTTAGAGACCAAGTTGCTCGGGCATGCCAATTGTCGATTTAAATCGAACCAATTGACCATTATTGAGTAGTAATGGTTACAGAACCAAGTCCTGGGTTAATTACTATTGAACTGGCATATCCACACATCTGTCGTTTATTCGGTTAACGGAAGGAAAAATCCATAAAAATTGTAATCGACCGCCTGACAAGATTTATAATGTTGAAAAGAATTAACATCTGTTTCGATTTATTCAAGTATACCACTAAAGGAATTAGAATATGAAATTAGTTTTAATGGAAAATAGGAATTTCTTCAATTATTAAAAGTGTGTCAAACTATCATGGAACAGGTTTACCTAAAAGATGCATTGTATTTATACTTATGCATTCTGAAAATATAGACAAACACGAGCCACCGATGATCAGCGTAGCGCTATACGTGTTAAAAAAAAAAAAAAAAAAAAGGAAAGTAAATGAACTTATTACTTGGTCTAATACTATTTATACAACGTACACGTGTATAATGTACGTGTGTATGTATTATAAAATACGCGTGACAGAATAAATAAGCGTTTCGCTCTGTGAAATTTTCTCTATTCGGGCGGTCATACATTCTTATTAATTTGGATAATGTACAGCGTTACGTTAACCCAGTTAACCAGGCGTCTAATCCTACATTACGAAAATAGAGAATGTACCAAAGCTTACGTAATCCGCCCTGCTCAATGATGCATCTTAATTACCACAGGCGAGCATAATTTCATTATTCGCGAGTTCTTTCTTTACTTTGCGTCGAATTACGTGACTTACTACCCTGGGATCGTTTGTTCTTCGCTTACGTCGAGGAAACGATATTCCTAGCTTTTCTATTCTGTGCATTGAGTGGCATGAGAAATAAAAGAACTTTCGAAAAGAAAGGTAGGAAACATCACTCAAAGACGATTAACAAGTTGCGAAGCTTTAAGTCTTCTTTGGTTTCTGTAACTGTTATTTAAAATTGAATTTTTTCTACTATGCTATATTTACCGCTAATCAAATAGGTAGACTACGGATGTTTGTGCATTTATGAGAAATTTAAAAATGTAAAAATATTTATATAGAATACAAGTATGTAGTATACAAAAGTACGTAAAATATCTAGTTTAGTTACATCCATAGGAATATTAAAATGCATAAACATCCGTGGTCTAATAATAATACATACTATATCAAAATAATCTAAATTTTCTTTAATCCTATATATCAATTTCCTCCAGACCTAAAATGTTCCAACTTTTTTCAGAAATATCGAAGGATTGTCATTCGTCTCTCCGTACGACCTAAAATTTTAGTTCTTCAGCAAATTAAACTATTCTCTAAATAAATAAATTAATTTAATTAAATAAAATTTCTTTAAAAGAATTAGAGGAGTACGTACAAAAAGAAAAATAAATAAACGAATTAAAGTATGATAGACATATTGTATAACGAGATACAATCATATTTCATTTGCAGTCTGGTTACCTTTTCGGCATGAAATAAAAACTTTTCCATCATGAATAATCATTCGGTCCACACGGTTTCCCAAGCAGAAGCAGACCTGCACCACAAATCGCGCATCGTCGTCGAGTAATATCGGTAAGGAACGATTTCAGAAGAAGATACGGGGTAAATATCACGTGAATACTCACGAACAACGACTAACGAACGCAATTAGTTCAATTAGCTCATTGCAGTCGCTATTCATTTCTGATCTGGAGCTCGTTGATGAACTTGCGTCAGAAACGTGGTCAAACAATCTCCAACGAAGAATTATGGCATTCACTTTCAAGCAATTTGAATTTATTGCAACCTGTTGTTTTAATTTAAATACAAATTAACGGTGCAATTGTAAGATTAATAAAGATTCTCCCGTCAAATGTTTAACTCTTTTTAAACTGTGACACAATAACAGTTTCTCTGTTTTCACAGAAAATTTTTTTTCGTACATATAATACTAATTGCACCGAAGGCCGGTGCAGTTTGCTAATTGAAGAAACTGTTTCACACGAGAGAATGACTATGATGAAACACAGAAAATGTTTTCATTTTTTAAATAGCGTTACTAATAGCTGATAAGTGGCACGCCGGTGTAAATGTTCCTTCTCTGATACATATTGTTTTAGAATTTGAATTTATTATATTTATAATTTAGAAATTTAGGATCTATAGGTTTAAGATTTTGAAGTTTAGAGTTTGTAAATGCAGGATTTAAAAGTATGGCAAAGCTATAAGTATAGTATTTTTAATTTCAAGTTACTATGTATCTAAAAGCGAATATCAATTATAAAATATCAGGGATATATTTTGTCACGTGTGACATTATTATTCATTATTTATCGATTTCTTGTTTATCGTAATATGCGTACCACATGTGGATACTGTCGACATTCATAAGTATCACACACAGAAGCAGTCACGACAATCACATTTGAACGTTGTATATGTATAATTACTTGCCTTCATTATCACTTCAAGAAACAGTGTTGATATCGTTTAAATCATCAATCTATTTTTAACTTTAAAAAAAGCTTATTTACGTTTTCAAGTCTAGCTAGCTATTCCTAAAATATAAACAGCAACAAAGTGACAAGAGTCCAGAAAATATGTTTAAATAATTTTCATTTTTCTTAACTCTAAATCTCTCAATTTCAAACCTATGAAGGTTTCATTTTTTTGTGTTCTTCTAATAAACCTAAACCTTGAATTTCTAAATCTCTAGATCCTAAATTATTCAAAATATATGATTTCCAAAATTCTCGGCCCTAAATTTTCAAATCTGGGACTTATAAATCCCAATATTTTTAATTCTAAAGATACATTGAGCACTTCAAACTCTTCAGGCTTATATAATACACAAAAGAAACCATGGATGATCTTACACAGTCAGTTCATTTGCACCTTCACGCATTACCTACGACTCAAATGCCACCAGTACAAAAATATCATGCACTTCCTCGTAAGAAACTCGCGGAACATCTCCTTGTAGGCGAATTAGCAACTCCATTCTCTTTACTACCTACAGCATACAGTATCTATAAACAGAAAAAGTACTAAAACTCAACCAAGAATCCTAAATATAAAGAATAAGAAAATTCTGAAGAATCAACGTAACTTCATGAATTTTTCAGACTGCAACATTTTCAGATCAAAATATTCCGCAGATTCAAAAGTGGATGATAATTTCAGAATCGTACACAGAGGTGGAAAATATTTTCAGAATCATTCTGAATTTATCTCGCTAACTCATTTATTGCATTTACTAAAAAATATATGACTCTATATTATTATATGACTTTTTCACCAAAAGTAATAATAATTAGACCGCGGATACTTATGCAATCATGGAAAATCTAAAAAATAAAAATATATGAAGTATTCATACAGGGCTTCCTTTCTTCAATCATACTCGAAAAATATAAATTTTCATGAATATTCACAGTCTGACAATGACTATTCTAACGTGCAACCCAATGCTTTATTTAACTACCTGATGAATTTTGTTAAAAAGAGAAAAATGCAACAAGCATGTACGTCAACAGCGAACGTGTTAAGGAATGATACGTAAAAAAGGAGGAAAAGAGATTGGTTTTGGAGGATTTTGTGGTATCACAGAAGGGAGACGGTACTCTGGCTTTCTCCCAGAAGCACAGACACTATAAAATTCAGCCAAGTATTTTTGGAATCTCGGACGATCGGTCGAAACCACTTAATAAATGGTACGCCTAAGAAAACTATGCTTTTCAAAATTTTAAATTGCTTTGAGGGATGAAATAATCTTTTTCTTTCAAGTTCAATCATGATGAATATTACTAGTAATATCGATATAAGAAACGGCACGTTATATTTCTCATGAAACTTAATGACTAGTATAAATATAGTGGACTAACTACTGTCGAGATTTATCGATCAGAATTTCAGCTTCGCGTGTCACGTAACTGGAACAGCGTTTTGTCAATGTCTGATCGTGCACTGATTCCATGCAAATTTCTGAGGTGTACAGAGGGTATTTCTACCGAATGCGTTCTGCTTTCATAATAAATCTTATTCAAATCCACGTGAATTAAACTATAATAGAACATTCCATAAAATGAACTTCATAAAAAGACATTGCTTTTCTTAAATTAAATAGATTCCTTCTTTTATAGCTCTAAATAATCTAAGAAATAATTAGAGACACAAGAAACATATAGAAATATATTTCTTTCCCTATAGTTTTAATAATTTAAAGGGTAATCAGATATAAACAAATAAAAAAAAATCCGCTGACAAAACTAGAGTAAAATGTCTATTGAATAACTTGATCTAGAAAGATTCCTTTCAACGAATCAAAGAATTTGATACATTTCAAATTCCATCAAAAATAATTTTATATCTTGCATCCTTAAGAAGTCTGTCTACATATAAAAACAATATAGAATTATCAAAAGGAACGAACTTACAAGCAATGGAAGTAAAGTTCGTCATTAGAATTAAATTTTGATTAGATTTTCAATATTACGAGAAATAACTGCGTATGTAGATCGAAAACTGAGATTAAGCGTAAAGAGCAATGTCGAGAATGTAAGAGCGTAAGATGAGTTAGCGTTAAGATTCGATGTAAATTAGTCACAAATTAACTTGACTTTGTCCAAGTTGCCCTTCCGCTTAAAACGGGGGAACTCTTGAAATGATAGCGAATTAAACTGTCAGATACGGCCATTAGTAGATCTAGAAAAAGCATCTCCATTTTAAATCGCCACAAACGAATCGCGAAACGTGCAATACTACGATTTCCACAGCTCGCTATCACGATTCAGAGGAAATTGCACTCTCTAAAGAAAATTCATCGGATCGTTCCATCTTTTTTATATCTTTTTCATATCTTTCGTCGCTGCTTTCTGTTACAAATTATAACTCACAGCTATAGGTTTTAATATCTGAGATTATTTCTTCGAGACCCGAAAGAATCTTTATATAGCTGTTCACAGTAAATGTATTAATCTATTTTTATTATTTTTATATGATATATAAAATGACTATATAATCGAGAAATAAAGATAGCAGAGCTCTGAATAAGAAAGTAAAATAAGAGTAAAAAAAGAATTGAGCAGCTTTTTTGAAGGAGAGCTCATAAGATAAAATTATCTAGATATTCTAAAATTCGAAATTCTTCTAACCTATACTAAATAGAAAGTTCAATTAATGGTAGATTTGTCCTATCCTATATACCTCTCCTCATAGTATAAAATTATTATAGAAGAATCTTAATATTTTATGATAATAATTCAATACGCTTATATATACATGCATACAACACACAAACTTGACTCAAGTATTTTTTATCATTTATCATTTAAAAATACTTCGATGTAATTACAATATCAATATTGCGAAAATAATGTGCAGAATCTGATCGAAAAACCTTTCGTTGAAAAAGGATAGAAATATACATCGTATCTTTTAACAAGATATCTAAATCAACACAGAGAAGCTACATAAATACAAAGAAGGGACCTTGAACTTTTCTAAGAGAAAAAAAGTTATCTCCATGTCTTATGAAATTAAGCTCCTGTTTCTCTTCGAAACCTTGAACGCATTTTTCGCATTTTTACTGACTCTAAAATCGAGTCACGTGCCTTCCCCATTTACGAATGTAAGCTACTGGGCGTTGATAAAATACGTTTTTTAGAAGACTGTTTGGACATTCTAAACCTTGTTCACGACCTCCTTCGAACAGATCTATTAGGTTCCTATTTTTACATGTGAACAAGGTCCTCATTCTCCAAGGAATCAAACTTCTAACGTTCTTGAGATAAACTGAATTCTCTCCATATTATTTTTCTTTAAGAACATTTGAAATTCTTAATCACTTCCACACAACCATTCTGTTCTTTGCCTAAAAATGAAGATAATATTAGGATCTCAATATGTTACATAATAATGTTAGAAAACTGAATATGTGGAATTTGATGACAGAGAATTGAATGGTTTTATAGTACCAAACATTTAATAGGAGGAAACAGAAAGTAATCGTTGATAGTTGAGAATCTCTGGCATCCGTGACTCGAGCTCATGGCACCGGTTACCACGAAATACTGCAGGAACACGTTTAAGGATAGCATAGCCCGTAGATTTTACGATTCCACCTTCCAAGTAATGCACGGAAGTACCAATCGATACTTCCATAATTACTGACGAACACGAACAAGTACTATAAAACTGGAGAAAAAGGAAAGAAAAACTATATCTGGATCGTCCTTCGAGGAATAAGTTGTCGTTCAATGAATCGCGATATTTAACGCAGAATCATTTTGAAATAATAAAGATACGCCGTTCGGGTGTAAAAATTGCTTGCAATTTGCAAATTCTTTGTCTTCAGCGCCGAATAGTCAATTGATTTGCACTAATTTGTATGATATTTATAACGCATAACAAAAATACTCTCAAATATAAAAATTAAAAAAAATTGAAAGAAAGTTGATTAATTTTTCTAATGTTTATAATATCACGAGACTTTTATTAATTTTTCGTAATGAGCTATTGTAATTTATATAATTACTGTAAACAGTTAAGTATTTTTTGTTATATACTTAAACCTCTATTGTAAATCTTTTTTCTATTTTATGTGGCGCTCGCTATATCTATTTGTAAAAATAAAAATAATGTTGTAGACTTTCTGAAAGATATGTGCGATTGTGTATGGAAGATAATTTTTTAAAAGTCATCGTTTTTGTGTGATAAAGAAAGACGGCTACAATTAGTAGCTTCTTGTTTCATATTATATTACACGGTATTTTATCTTTCCAGTCATTCATTGGATAATCTTCTGTCATGTTATATTGTGCCATCTTTTTAAGGTTAGTTTCCAATATTTTCCAAAATTTATATGATTGCTGCACAAATATTAGAACAATTTAACATTTAATATTTTTATACACATATTTGTTTAAACTTAAATTAATAATATTACATTGATGGGTAAATTTTGAAATAAAATAAAATCTAGAACTACATTTACAGATATATAAACATCAAATAAAAGAAAATTTTATCACTGGAACGCTACACTATAAAAACATAACTAGATTTTGAAATATAACCTTTAATTTAAATTTTCAACTCGCAATACCAACCAAAGATTAAATTTGAAAACAAACGCTTAAAAGGAAGTAAAAAAAAATGTTTAATAGCTACCACAATCGAGTTTTAAGCGTTTATGTTATATGCACTTCCGGTTGACAGTAGTAATCGCAAAAAATACAGCAATAATCATCAAGATAAAAATAACGCTTACCGTGCGGTGTTTACGCGCGAGCCAATCGAACATAATGTCAGAAATCGATCGGTCGAACGAAAAAGGTCGTAAGATCAACGGAACCCGAAACTTAGCCAGCTAAATTACATGCGTCATGTAGGTCAGTGAATCGTAGCTTGAAATAATCGTGCATAAGTTACACGTTATGCTATGGTGGTCACGTATTATGCATGCATAACGAAAAAAGAAAAAAAAAGAAAAAAAGCGGTTAAGACATCGTACATCTTTATCTACTTAAAACCTCCAAACATTAACCTTGCAATATTCGTCCCTAATAAAAATTCGTTGATTGTTATTATTATTATTTATTAACCCATTATAAGTAGACTACGGATTTTTATGCATTTATAGGAAATTTAAAATTGTAAAAATGCACATAATATCCAAAGCAGATACATTATTCATTATAATATTCAATACAGTATTTATTACAGGTACGATACCTATTATAATATTATAATATTCAGTATTTCTATTATTTAATTTCATTTACTTAATTAAATTTATGAAAATATTAATTTTCACAAAAATCAGTAATCTAGTTATAGAAAGACAAAACAAAATCTTTTATGAAATACATAAAATCTTATTGCGCACTATATAATTTCGTCATAATTGTTCAAAAGTTTTTTCTATTATCTTTATGATATTCGATATCGTCTACAGATTCGAAGCGTGAAGATTTACATACCGAGATTAAAGAGCGACGCCATGATAAGCGTTTTTATCGCGAAACGTATCCACTTGGAGAAATACATATGTCGTGACACATCAACGCAACAATCAAATCCTTTACGCTAGCTGCGCTTCATTGATTCGTTGAATTTCTTTTTGTCTTTACACTATCGCTATATACATGTATATTAATATTAGTTTTGCTTTAACTTCAACTTACTTACATTCGATAATGTTTAAGAAAGAATAAACGAGTAGGTACGAACTGTCACACTGAACACGAGTTTCTATTGCCATTAAAAACAATTCGATCGAACTATCGATTGTAACGCAGCGCGCAAGTAACGGTTCGATCATCGATACTTGTTTCTTGAATTTTTACAGACAATAAAAAATTTCTTTAAATAACAATATCTTAAAAGATGTAACAATTATTATATGATACTTAAGATATGATCAGAGTTGAAGGACTTACGTAAGTAAGTTTAGGTGACGAGGTGTTGAAGTGAGACAGGTGTGAAAATTATATTTTATTCAGTTCTCAATTTCGACTCAGCTGGTCCAGGTTCTATATGGAATTGATACACACTGTTTTAGACATTTATTTGGGTAACTAAAATGAGAGTACACACAAATAACAGCACAGCGTGGAACACAGTTCACAAGGAACACAAAACCGCCGTACCACGTTGGAGTTCGCCGGGCGACTGTGGCGAACTGCAACGCGGTCGGAGTTGTTCGACAAACTTCGCGCACTTTCGAACCGCGCGGCAAACTTCGCGCCTTTCCGCGTATTCTGTATCCTACATGTGTGATTGGTCAACGCATTCGCGGCTAATTTAAACGTAAACAATGTGAAAGCAGTAAATTTATTAGTTTGCATTTGTGTTTTGCAAATACAATTTTACTAATTTTAATATTATATTTGGAACTACTCTAAACACTATATATGTGTGATGTGTAGCATTTCATATAGTCATTTAATAATAAAAAGAAACTTAATTAAATAATGCAGATTTTATAAAATTGAAATTTTTCCTTAATTTTCTGCTATTTAAGAGATACATTGTTTCATGTCATAAATAATTGTAATAATAAATACGCATGCTGACTAATGCTAATTGAATGCATGTATTACTATTACAGGCTTACTGTTTACGTAGGCGTTAATGGAACGTGCATAGAAAGTCGTAAGAGAAAAAATGCGGTATGTAGGTAAAGCTCATTCTGAAGTTCCTACCTTTTTTGGAGAAATTGCTTTACTAATGCAATAAGATTTCTTTATATCAATTACTGACTAATTTCAAATTACTTAATGAGTTATTTTAACAAAACTACATATGCAATTATAATAATATAACAAGAACTTTTTTAAAATCCACGTCCGTGTTTCTTTGTATGCATTTCCTTTAATTAAGCGACTGCATTATTTAGAAAATATGCAAACTACTTTTCAACTGAGAATCTAGTCTATTATAGCAGAGGTTTCGTTCACAATTACAGTGTTAACATTGATAGCACAGAAGCCAAGGATCGAGCTAATCTTTCTCAGTCATCGGTTATCGCGTCGATGAGTAAGAAAAAAGGAAAGTATACTAACGCAAATAAATATGATGTCGTTTTTCGCTGGACGACCAGCGTATGTATTTTTATCAATGACGATAACGTAACATCGCTAATTCTACGTAATAAAAAGATTGCATCGCTAATAATAAAAAGGCAAAAAAGAAAATATACCTTGTAAGGGAGAAGCTATTTGCAGCCAGTAACAACAGCATAAAATATTTCAAAACCTTCCATCTTTTTTTGCCGGCGAGGACTTATTACAACGCTCAACAAGACCATAATAATGTTCTGTCACTATTATTTTTAATAGCAGATTCACTCTAGGCAAAGGAATAATAAAGATATACATCTCAAACAACGTTCTTTGTCCTATCATAATTTAAAGGATAGAGGAAACACTAGCTCTATCTTTTGCACTCTACCTCGATTGAATTCTCCACCGATGATATCGAATCAATGTGATAAGATACATGTTATCAAAAAGCAGTTTGCTTTTGACGCAATATTTACAATGACCCGATTGCAGATAAATAATAGCATGTCGTGAAAAAATAAAATAGATTGATTTTTGTCGTACTAGAATCGTCCATTAAAAAGCAGGAGTATCTGTAAAGTAATTTTTATATTAGAAACGTTCAAATATAATCTTATTCTTAATTTGATAATAAAGCAAATATTAAAGAATATGATCGTACTTTTTAATATAGTAAGACAGATAATAGACGCAAGGTGGAACCGTGAATCTGTTGAAACCATTCGGACTTTATTATAGCATAATTCGTGCATTGTACGTGCGAATAATGAAGACGCCTTTCAACAGCTTCCGACCAAATGAAACCGTCGATTGAAAGTAATTATCAAATGATCCCGATGCGGAATGATATAGAAAGTTCATTGTACAGGAACCTTTTATCATCTAACAGGCCAATCGACCTAATAACGTGACTCGAATAACCAATTGATAATCGTAATATACGTTTTTTATTTGTCAACTGTTTCGCATTTTATAGAGAGAAACATTGTTATAAATTTAGATGTAAACTTATGTTCCTTTCTTTTTTTTTTAATTAATAATTTGGTAGATTGTTGAAAAACGTCTTGATATATTTTCTATTTCGTTGACACATATAGCGAATGTTTTTGATGCATCCTCGTTGAAATCGAATTACAATGTGTCGTGATCCATCTTAATAGAACAATTCGCGATGTGACCTATTTACATTGTCTTGGCTCAAGTACACGCAGCTGCGCTAAACTGCAATTTCTATTGTTGCTTACACCTCGAAAGATACCATAGTGACTAAAAAAACAAAAGAAAATGTTGCAAAAGAAAAAATATAACATATTAATGGCTAATTATAAACAGAGTTATTTATTGCGAGCTTTAAACTTTTGAAGAAAGAAAGAATTCGATAATAGTAATCAATCAACGAAATTTTAAGGCTTTCTTGTTTAATAACGGACATTTTCTTTACAATAAGGCTTATTTTTTTATATGATAATTAAATAATTATACTATATAGCGCGTCTTAATAAAAGTACCAACACTTAGATAAATTTTAATGGATGCGTGAAACATGATGATATCGGTCGTGGTGCAGTAATTGTTATGTAACACCGGTAGAAATTGACACTCAACTCGTGTATGCACGAATACGTGGCTGTGTCGACATATGAACGACTAGCTATGCAAATTTAACTGCAGGAAGATCCGTTTTGTTAAATGTTCCGAAGGTCTTTCGTTAACCTACGCAAATTTTTTAACCTCCATAACATAAACATCTTGAAAAGACGCAACTTTCATGTAACAATTCTAATTTCAAATTAAAGTAATAAATATTTGTTTTTCTGATTCTTATGCTATGCATAGTTTATGTTTTTTTATTTTGAACCTTTTTTTTTACTTACCTTATATTAAAACTCAAAATGATGAACTTTTTGAAAATAATTACCTTTGACACAAGCATTAATTTAAAATTTTTTATTCGAAATTAGGTATAAAATCTACCTGTAGATGCCACTGTAGTTTGGTACCGAACCTCACAAAATAAGAATCCATTAACATATTTGCTAAAAATATTAAAAAATTTGGGAAAATTTATAATATTTCGATTATTGCTTAATGTTAAAAAAATCATCAAAATCGTTTCAATCTAATAGTTAGTTAAGTCAAAATAGTTCTTAAGAGAATTCTATATTCCATCGTATTTTCAAAGTCAAATGTTTTTCCAGAGATATGTCCACAAAACAGTAAATCACAGCATGGAATTTGTAGGTGAGTACTAAATTAGGTTGGGAATAGTTATAAAATCGCCCTATATATAAGGCCGCCCTACGTTAATGTTAATTTTCGGTAAAGTTCATTTACATTATGGGTCAATACTTTAATTATAGCCAGCGACGGTATCCATACTCAGAAAATAGAAGCAAATTTACAAATCTTCAAATGAGAAACATTTAAATACTCATTTGTGCGAGCCAATCAGGTGATGGAAGCAATATAGTGTCAAAGTAAGGTGTTAAATATGCTAAAAATGCTTAACTTTACATACGTATAACTTTTGAATTGCTGGATTCCTAAAATTAAGACTTGCATTTTCAGATTGTGCGCATCGAAAACTAAAACTATTAAATAACAATAATAAAAGGCAATCATTTTGTGTCCATTAAGCTTTAACGTTTAATTTCGAATGTTAACCTTATACATATTAGTACACGAATAATTTTATTCTAATATTTCGAGAATATTATTTTAACAATTTTGCAAAAATGGAGGACTGGATAAACAAAAATTTATCAAAACTTTTAGATTTTCCAGTACCAAAGGAGATGGCTGGGTAAGAAAATTATAACAAAATGAAATGATATTCACTTGATGTGAATAATGATAATATTGACATATTTTTTCAGATTTCTAATGAAAATAGAAAATGAAAGGGACTTGGATGATTACTTGCAGTCTTTTTTAGATTATACTAATGGAAAGCACAGGCAATTTATTTCAGACTTCAAAAAACAACAAGGTTTATATTTTTATCATTCATGTAAATTATTGAATTATTGAATGTCTTTATCATTTTGAAACATTATTTCAGCTTCAAGCAAAGATCAAGCCAAATATAAAAAAGAAAATGATATGAATAATGGAAAGAAAAAGCAAAATGAAAAAAAGAAAGGTAAAGTGAAAGGAAAAGAGAACAAAGAAAGTAAACAGGTACATATACTGTTTGAAATGTTTATTTCAGATCATAATGCTACATTAACACTACATGTTATTTATTTAGGTGCAAGAAGCTATAAAGGTAGATAAAGTAGAGAAAAAGAAAACTAAATTTGTCAATATATATTCTCAGGATGGCAAAGAGAGAGAAATTTTATTAAAAGGTATTTTATTCATTAAGAAATTATTAACTATTAAGGGACTATAATATTGAAACTGACATAAAAATATTTTATTAGGCAGATACAAGTGTAATTGCGAAGCAAAGAGACATGCATTGATTAATAACTGCCTCAATTGTGGTAGAATAGTCTGTGCTCAAGAAGGAGCTGGTCCTTGCTTTTTTTGCCAAGAACTTGTATGTTCTCAGAAAGAACTAACTATTCTTTCTAGTAATACTAAACAAGCTGATCAGTTATACAATAAATTGATGAACCAAAAAGCTAACAAAAATCTGGAAGAATCAATAAAACAGAGAGACAGACTTCTCGAATATGATCGCGATGGGTATGCATTATATGTAATCTTATATAATTTTTTCATTCAAGAATAAGGATGTAGCTGTACTATTTTACAGAATACAATACACGAAAGTAATTGATGATGAATGTGACTATTATCAATCAAATAATACATGGTTAACAGAGAAGCAACGAGAAAAGTTACAGAAGTTGGAAGAAGAAATGCATGAAAGGAAGCATATGTCTCATTTAAAGAGAAAAACCTATGCAACTATTGATTTCACAGGAAGAGAGATAATTGAAGAGAAGCAAACTGAGGATTTTGAAGAATTCAATGAAGAATATTTGCAAGATATATCTGAATCATTCAGTGAAATAGAAAATAGTAATATTTGCCCAAATATAGAATTTACTCGCCCCAAGGTAAAAATATTATATTAACAAATAATTAAATATATTCATATCATTGTTATATGAAAGAAACATAATGTTGAATTCTAATTGTACAGTATGTGGAATCGTATGAATTGGAACTACGAACATCAAGAGCGAACATTTCTCCTAGCACACGAAATATTATTCAAGACAAAGAGTATTTAGAAATGTCTGATCCTGGCTTATGTTTGAGCATGCATCAACCTTATGCATCTTTATTAGTGGCTGGAATAAAAGTGTAAGTTTATAATATTTTAAGCAGATTAATTTCAATATGAATAATTATATAAGGAAATTATATAATTCTATAAGATATCTAATGTACCATTTTTTAACACTTTATTACTATCATAGTCATGAAGGTCGTACATGGTACTCATCACATAGAGGAAGATTATGGATTGCTGCAGCATCTAAAATACCAACTAAGGAGGAAATTTCAACTGTAGAACAATATTACCGTGTTTTAAAAAATGGTTAGTATAAATCAGATTTATGAATAAAAAGTAAAATTTCACCTTAATTATATTGTAGTTTACACATTATCACAAATTACGTTGATATTTTACAGAAAAAATAATGTTTCCTGAAGTTTATTCAACTGGTTGTCTATTAGGATGTGTAACAGTTACTGATATTTTACCACAAGAAGAATATAGAAAATCTTACCCAGATGGAGAAAGTGATAGTCCTTATGTTTTTATATGCGAAAATTTTGTTGCATTACCAATTAAAATTCCGATACAAGGAAAGCATAAAATTTGTAAGTATTTCTTCATTTTTACTGGTGGACTTTTTATTAAAAATAATTCTTATGATTTTTATTATAATTTATAGATAAATTAGACCAGAAAATTCATCATGCTGCTATAAAGATGCTAGATAAATGTACAAAAAATATACATTAAATACGTTTATACAAGTATATCTTATAGTTATATAGTATGTCTGTTATTGTTCCAGATGTAGCTCTTTTTTAAAGAATTCATCTGCTTCACTACTTTTGCACTTCCCTTTTAACCTTAATTCATATATTATTACGTTATTTCTTCTTTCTCTCTTTTTCTGTACCTTCAGAACCTTTTTTATTTTATGTATCATTTTTATTTCTCTTTTTCTTATTTCCTCTCTCTTCTCATCGAAAGTTACCTGAATTTTCTTCTACATTTCTACTAGCCTTTGCTCCATTCTACATCTGTTATTGTAGAAACAAGTAGTGAATATTCATATTTGTTTCAATATTAAGTTTATATACATATATAATATGAATATTACATACTTTTAATATTTTAGTACTAAAAAATAAAGTACATATTTTGCATAATCTATATTAAATATTATTTATTATCTGTACATAATAGAATATATTACAATGTACACATAGCTTGCAATATATTACAATAACTATTACAAGGCATACATATATCCTTTTTACATTAACTGTTTATTTTATTATCCACTTATTCCTTTTACGTGCATTCAATGAAAAAATATTAGCTGTTTTCCTTTGCTTCCGTTAATATATCAGACTTCCGTAAACGTTAAAAGTAGATTTCAGTAAAGTCATTTTTACATTTAAACAGTTTATATATTTGAAGTACAAAGAGAACATTTTTTATCGAAACGTGATGTTATAAAGTTTATTGTTCTGTTATAAATTTTGGAATTTGTAGTCAAAGATATTTTGAAAATAATAACAAGGAATTTCTCTTTTATAGATCTTGGCAAAGCGTTTATAATTAAAAATAAGAAAATTACAAATTAAATGATTAATAGTTTTAAAACATCTGTAACATCATCTTGCAATAATTACTATGCTAAAAAGACTCTAAAATATGTAATTTATCTTTTGTAACAACTTCAACAAATTAAAGGTATCGAAAACAAAACTTTGTACTTACAAACTAATCCAAAGTTAAATAAAGCTATAACAACATATTATACACAGTGAAAGAGCACTCAAATTATCATAAATAGATTGATATGTAAAGATTATAATATGTATGGCTTAAAATAAATTTGTATTGTTTCAAATAAGGTACAAATAAAATTTAAAAAAAATGTATATTTAATATTACATATTTCATGAATAGCATTGCTGCATTGGGAATGTATAAATAAATATCAAACTACGAAAAATAGATTTCAGTATAAAATTAACAATTGCACAATACGATTTTTAAATTGAAGTAATCAAAACGTATCAACAAAATATATAGATTCAAATTACATGTTTATTAATCTGTATACTGTACGATCTATCAATTATCATTTAATTTGCATTTGTTTTCTAAAGGTACACAAGTATTATAATTCGACAATAATATTGTCCAGTTAAAACAAAAAGTGATGTAAACAATAAATACATGTAACTAATAACTGTTTTTCTTTTTATGCTCATATTTACGACATTTATTTGTAACATTACCATGATAAAATTGGAAATGTTATTAATATCTCTTCTTTTTTCATTTGAGTTAATACAACAACATGTAATATCTCTAATTGTTTCGCAATCAAAAAATATCTTTTACAATTATGTTTAATAATATTCTTAATTTTGTGATATCTATTTAAATAAAAATTAATAAAGAAAAACAATGATTTATATATAAAATATAATTTGATGCCGTATATATGCATGCGTGTACATATGTATTGTACAATACATGTTAATATTTCTTTTTTAAATAACATTCCAATATATTCAACATATAATTTTTTTGTTAAAATACCAGTTTCGCTATGGATATAATATATGTGTGTATATATAGAATAAATAGTTTTTACTACACAAATTGATAATTTTTTACTAGATTAATTTTTAATATCAAAAATCAAGTCAGATGTATACAGAAATAGATCTTTAATCAAAGTGATTTAATCATATAGATAAAATTTTATAAAATAAAGTCATACATAAAAATAAAACGAATGAAAGAAATAACTTTATACAGCAAATAAGGGAAAGTGTCCAGAAAAGTAAATTTTGTTTAATTTAAATTAACAGAAAACAGTATCCACACACAAATTAATGATAGGCCACCAAAGTATGTACTATCGTAATACTAATGTACCCATATCACAAATCTACTCAAACAACTTTAAATAAATAATTTCATATTTTGCCCCTCCCATGTTATATGCTTTATGAAATTCTAAATTCGGTTAATACAATACCCTTTAAAATTTGTTCTCTAAATAAAGCAATCAAGAAAAATTGTTACTACTTATATCAGCTATTTTCACCATTATAAATACTAACATCTTTTTCAAACATTTTAAATATTCCTCTTAGGACAATATCGAGCATCCAGGAAATGTGTACTTACCACCTCCTTTTTTAAAATTTTAGACACATGGAAAACAATGGAATATGATATTTGTTTCAAACAGTTAAATATCTAAATATAAGTAGGTGAATCTTTTAAACTGATACCACAAGCATCACAGACTGAGACATTTTTCTCATTTACTAATGTACATCGTGGGCATTCTTTTCCACCACTTGCTAATGGTTTATCCTCGTTTCCTTTGTGCCTAGACTTTCCACACATCTCACAAATTTCTTTCGATGAAGAATTAAGATAGGTGCAAGTAGCACAATTCCAATTCACAGCTTTATCTTCCGTATCATTTCCTTTTTCCGAGTGAGAAAGCTCTAAGTTCTTCAACGTATCCGCGATTTTTACAATCTGATCCGCCGATCGATGAGAACGTTGAATTGGAAGCGTCTGACTACCATGTCTTTTTTCATTATTATGAGGAGACGACTGACTTTCTGAAGATGCATCGTGATATCTATTCGAGTCCATTAAGTCGAAGGAAGAAGACTTCTTTTTGGAAGGTAATGTATCGTGATGATGATGTCGGCCATTTGTCATAGACGATTCGATGTCATTCACATCGGTTCTTCCACTTCTCCTTTTTTCAGAGCGATGTATACTATGTTTCTCGTCGTTATCATTTTGTTTAAAAGATTTTTGTTTGCTCAATCGGGACTCACATTCCCGTTTGTGTAAAATATCTTCTCGATTACCAAGATCTTTAGAATAGCCTAAACTTTCTAAATTCCTATACACGAAGTCCCAAGAGTCATAATCGTTTTTTTCACCGACCGATCTTGCTGATTTTCTATCGATTTTCCCGTAATCGTAATGGTTTCCATCGCTAGATTGTCTTCTATAAAAATCTACTTCCTCTAAATCTGATATTCGATGAGACATCTTTCGATTATGTAATTTGTCATAGTTTGCAACCGAAACCGGCATATCAACCTCAATTAGTCTACCCGTTGGTACTCTTGTATATCCTGACATCGTAGTATAATACGGATTGACTCCGCTCAAACATTTATTACCATGTGATAAACATCCATAGGCACTACATCGATTTCCAAAGCTGTGATCTACTGGTTGAAAGTATTTGTAAGTTCCAGGTATCGAATTCGTACCTTCGATATACCTGTATTCTGAATGACAAACAGGCATTGATGTATTATAACTGGGAGGCATAATGTGATAAGGAATCGACGGTGATACCGCATCCACACAAGTGGTTTGTGGATAATGATAATCCCTATAATTCTCCGCTTTTGTTCGAGTTTGATGCATTTTCTCAAGAAAACGGTAGTTCAATGCCCTGATTGCTTGTTCTGGTGTACCAACGTGATTTTCCCGAAATTCTAGTACTTCTAACCACGAGATACTATAATTCTGTGAAACATTCTCCCATATTTGCTTCAAGATCTATGTTTAAAATTGTAACTCTTTTATTTAAGTGTGTTTTCATAGAAAAAGTACTATAAAAGTATTATAATAAATATTCTTACCTGACATTCAACAAAAGCAACTATTGCATCTCTGCTTACACAAGATACTTTATCAGGGTCAATAGGACCCTCCAAAGTAAGCACTCCTAACCCTGTATGTTTGTATCCCATTTGTTCAAACATTAATTCTGCTCCTATTAAATTTGCTTCTACTTCATGTTTATAATATCCACTATAAGTCTAATATAAAGAAAAGATTAATTAAATGAACATTTTTATGGTTTGAAAAAAGCAATGTAAGAGATTACAAAAATATTAACCTTTAATGTTCTATATTCTCTTCTCCAAGGCTGAGCCAAAAGATTGGCAGCGTATAAAGAAATAGCACTCCAGGCAGTTGCAGCTCTATATCCACTAAAATCTTGCAATGTGGCTGCTGATCTATGTAATATATCTGCAGTTTCTTGAAATACATATTTATTTTCATTTGGAACAAGACAGAGATTTTCTTTAATAAAGCCTAAAATATAGAAAATTGTTAAAAATTAAGCATTTAATATTGTTACATATTTACATATTTATTATATATTTACCTTCAAGTTTATGACGCTGTTGTAATTTTAAAGGACTGTCGTCTGTTTGTAGATAAACCAAATGGCTTTGCTCTAATTTCATACTAATTTCTTCTAATCTATCCTTGCCTCTTATTATTAAGTCATTTGCCATTTTTATCACTGCAACAATATACATTTCTGGTCACTTGTGTTTTCTACATGTCTAAAATTGTCCAAGTTATTTCACAGAAATAAAACATTTAGTAAAAAAAAAAAAAAACAGTATTTACATGTTTAATGTAGGATACTTAAAATTTGAACAGTTAAGTGATAATATTATTCAAAATGAAACACAAATAGAATCTCAATGAAAAACAAAAGCAAGATTAAAGATGTCATTCAGAAATAAACATCTTTCACACCTATTACAAAACCGTCTAGAAATGCAGTTTTAGATCAAATTCTTGATTCAAACTATGGCTAGCTCCAACCTAAAAATAAATCCTATATTTAGAAGCACTGCTACAGTGTTTATTCCAGGAGCTACCATAATATATTCTCTATTTGGAAAATGCTCCATCTCATGTAGAAACGTTCATCGAGCTTTTCATTATGTTTCAAAAACATATTATTCCACTTCATAAACAATAAATATTTTTCTCTATAACTTTTTTCTTGGTTATGTTCAAGTTATATCAAGAGCATGAAACAAACATATACTAGAAAGATAATCGTCGATACGAAAGCTGCGTATAGTTATAACATAGTTATCACCACGATTCATGTTCATTTCGAACAGTTATAGTTGATCTCACAGATGTCAAAGTCATAGTTAATGTTATTGTTTACATTAAATTTACATCAAAATCTTTTTATACTATAATTTAGTAGATAATTATAATAACAATAACAATCATAAAAAATGATGACAGATATGGGAGAGGCAGAAGCAAGAGAACTTCAATCACAAATTGAGAAACGTGATAGGTAACCTTCTGCATTTCTCATTATTTATTTATTTTACAATTGTTTGTAAACATAGTCGCTATTATACTTTACAATTATATATAAAATTCATTTATTTATAACTGCACACAACTATGAGTATCGATAATATACATTACATTTTCCCAAAATTTTATAGGAAAGAAGTTGAAATCGATTTCAAAGTAGCTGTGAAGAAATTAGCAGAAGGATTTTTAAATCAATATCAAGAACAGTGGGAACAAACTGAGAAAAAACTTGATGAAGTAAAGTAAGTAGAAGTAAGAAATATAAGTATTTCCTGATTTTATGTTTCTTGCTATTTTTGTTTAGAAATAAGCAAGAGACTTTGCTTGGTCAAATGCAAAGTGAGAACAAAAAACTTCAAGATGTTTTTGATGATGTTAAGTTAAATGAAACGGTAAGTGTATTGATATTGAAATATGAATCTCATTTTACAGAAATTTTTAATATAAAAGAATGGTCTAAAATATAAAATATATAAGAGGAACATGTATTACAGTTTCAAATGATTAAAGTTAGTCAAGGTAGATTAATATTAATGAAAAAAGAAATGGCTTCTATTCATGAGAGGACATTTAGATTAAAAGTGAGTTATAATATTTATATATATATATATATTTCTAATTTACTATTATTTGTGTAATGTACAAATTATTTTTATATAGAAACGAGCATCAAGGTTACAGCAGATAATACAAAAGGAGGCCTTAAATAGAGAGCAACAACGAGAGCAAGAACTTCGTCGGGAACAAGAATTAATTGGTAAACCAGTGATAAGTTAAGAAAAACCATTATCTAGGGAGATAATTAATGTCAGCAAAGACGCATAGACATATAAAGACAGATTGTACTTATACACACATCATGGTAAATGTGTGTCTAAACTTAGTCATTGACTTTATTGTGTAATATAACTTATACATACATATTTTTATACATTACCAAACAATTTCCCATTGTCCATTAGAGTCACATGTCTCAGTACCTTTACATAAATAATTAAATGTTGTTTCAGTAGGAAAACCAATGATTTCCCTATCTTCTTGTATTCTAAATGTGTATGTTGATTCATATGTTCCTATAAAATATCTACAAAAGGATGCAAATAATGCATTATTCCTATTCATAATATAAAACATGAGATATGTTATTGTTAATTATTACCTAGCGTAGGAACTAATTATTTGGTCAATAATTGCAACCCCGCCGTCTTTAAATTTGCTTAATACATAATCTGGTGAAATAAATCTAAGAACTGTATAATTAGATAGGTACTGTTTGAGTTCACTGAATTCTAAACAAATTGATATGATTAATAGATATGCCCGCATATTAATCTCTTAAGGAAGTTTTGGTATGATTTACCTTCTTGTGTAGCATCTGTAGCAACAAACAAAGATTTTAATTGGAGTTCATCTAATTTATTTTTTAACTGAGAAGCAGCAGACTGTATTGTTGGCACTGTTGAAGGGCGACCAATCAAAAAATCGCGTCTTCTTAAATGGACTGATAAATAAGGTCCTCCAACTGCATTCCTTATACCCTATAATCAGAAAAAGGTTGTATTTTATAATTTAAATCTTTTTATTAACTTAAATGAAATTAAATACTTTTTCTTTAGTCCAATCATCTGGTCGTTCAGTCTTATCATGCTTATTTGTTGAATTAAGGAAAGTTTCTCTATATTCATTGGCAATATTATACAATTCGGGATTATATCGCATACTACGTCTAGCTTTCCAATATTCTTTTGTACCATAAAAGTCATGTAATGCAACCTCCATGTGATCAAACATTATAGACCTATCATAACAATTAAATTAGTTGTAAAAGATATTGTACATGAAATTTGAGTATTGTTAAACAAATTATATATTTTCTTACCTATAAACATTAGGTTTAAGATTTTGTTTAAGATCAGATGTCATACCATGAAATTTAACACACTTAACAACTTTAGAAGTTATATTATGATATCCCCAAAAATATCCAATATATCTTCCTGATTCTACTTTATGAAATTGTAATGATTTATCATTACATTCTATTATTTCATTTTTATCTTCAAATTTACCTGTTTTGAACATTTCTTCGTCGTTTTGTAAAATATATACAACATCAAGATGTGTTTCATTATTTTCTGAAGGATATTCTAAAAATGCAAATTTCTACTGATTTTATTATTCACAATAAATAAATGAAATTTTATACCTTGTAAAAACTGATATGTTTCAACAACTGGTATATATTTTTGTAAACTTGAAATGTCAAAAAACAGACTCCAAGGCAATTGTGTTTGATATCCTATATGTTTACTACGCCAATGATACAAATTACCTGTAAAAAAAGAATAAAAGTAAAATGATGCAAAAACTTCTTGTACCTTATAAAATTACCCCATGGTGGCAAAACTAATTGCCATTTAAAATCTTTTTCTTGCTTGATTAAATTTTTTATAAAAACTGCAACACGAATAAAAACGTCCCTTCTTAAGTTAAATCCTTCCGCAGGATTAACATCGTAGAGTATGTAACTGAAAAATCATTATCTATGTAAAAAATATTATTTTTAAGGCGATATATATATATACAATAAAGTAAGCTCAAACCGATTTTGCGAGTAACGTGATTGAACGTTACATTTATTGTTAGTTTCTCCATGTTCATCTGGTATATCACAAAATTCATTTGCAACGATATTTTGTGTAAACTTAATCAAAAGTAATACAAAATACAATACTCTTAAAAATAACAACATATTTTACATTTTGAGGTTATATTTTACATGTTATGATAGATCAAGAATACTTCGAACATTTTCGGACTAATATAAGAAATATTCTGTATTGTATAATGAGCTTCAATAAAATATATAATAAATAAATTTGTATTTAATTTTTATCTTAAAAAAAAAACATTTTTTTCCTAAATAATGAGATTAAGGATAGTAAAAAAACAACAGCAATAACAACAACATTGTACAGCTTGATTTTTGTTATACACGAATTACAGACTTAAATCTCCCTTATTCGAAAATGGTTGTTGATGGGTAGATTACAATTTGCTAATTCAATTGATAATAATTATAATAATGATAATAATAATTATTATTTATCGTCTTATACAATATTTATAATTCATAGTTCAGTTAACATAGTTTGTGCCCCCTTATACAAGCAGGGCTGTTATGTTACATTTACTGCAATTCATTTCCCATACTTTTTCATTTATCCTATTAAAGTATACACTTAGCATATAAAAATTACAAGGACAATTTATATTGGTAATGATAGTAGCTGTAGTTGTAGTAATAGTTATGATAGTGGTAGCAGTAATGGTAGTTGTAGTAATAGTAATAATTATAGTAGTAGCACTAGCAGCAGTAATGGTAGCGATAATAATATTATCGTTATAATTATTTATGCGATAACTATGCTCTGTTATCGTCCCTATTTTCCATGATTTTTTTATTACTTTTCACACGCGCGTATACTTGTATTATGAAATCCCAGATCCAATTCTTGGTTGCTTAAGACTCCAAGTGTACTGTGGGCACAGAAAGTTATCCACTGTCCCCGTCAAAATTTGTGCCTCGTTGTAATTGTTTTTTAAATGTGTGCTGTTTTAGTTTCTTTTCACATTCTATTAGCAATGACGTTAACTGGTAGTAGAATTCTTAGTCTGCAAACATTGGTACATATCATAATACTGAATTGTCATTATAATAAATATAACACGAAATTCATTTCTATTATACTAATTCCCCTCCTGTTTTGCATCTCTGTATGAATTCTCTATTGTTAACATCACAGCTAAAAAGGTGCTTTATGTTAACAGGAAACACACTATTTTACATTCAATATAGGAAACGTGAAGTAGTACATGACGTTTAAAACTTTTAAAAAGAAAAAAAAGAGTAAATGATTTATGCATTAATCGCACAGTGCACTCACTCAGATATATGGTATTATTCGAATAGCCCATCACTTTTCTCACACACACACTTCATTTTCATATTTGCCTCAGTTTTATACATATATGTATATATACACACGTATAACATGTGCGTTTATGTATATATATGTATATTTATATTTGAAATAATATTTAAATTTCTAGCAAACATTTTATGTTTCATCATTCGCAATAATGAAATAACATAATGCCTAATATTTGTTTTCTATTTATTTTTAAAAAGAAGTTACAAATATCTTAAAGAAATAAATAATCATGTAAAGTGATTTGCAAATGCTAGAAACAATATTCTTTTATACTTTTTAAGTATAAAATTATTCTGAATATGGAATATATAACTTAAGTAGTTATAAAAATTCCATAATAAACGAATAAGTACAAATTTCATAAAAAACTAATTTATAAGAACAATGTAAAATTTAATTAAACATTTCAGCAACCGTCTTCTGATAATAATTAAAAAATTTATTTCTTTGTGCACTGTGTACCATACTATACATACATATATATAAAACACACACAAATATATGTATGTATAGTTTTATACTACTTCACATTTAGAAATATCTTTGACGATTACTCGCTTACTAGCACAGTTGAAAATTTTTATGCTGGCACAATTACCTGAGAGTCCAGGTAAAATAGTCAGATATAAATAAAAATCAGTATAATTACATACTGATGATTTATGCACTTGTACAGAATCATCACATACAAGACAAACATTTTTAAACGATCTACAAATCTCTTGGATTTTGATTTATCTTGTAGTTGATGCTTCTGACAAAAATGTCACGTAAACCAAATATTTTCTTTTCATTTAAAATGGGCCCAATCCATGCACTTGTTGTACACACAATTTTTTACTTTTATCGATCTCCTTTGCTTCTGAATAAATTTATTTGAAATATTTATTGCATATTTACTATTATTCTTTTCAGATTACTGCAGCAATCTAATCTAAAAATTCCATCATATAGATATGTTCCAACAAAATTTGCTATAATATTCATTCAGAAGTAAAGTAATTGGATATTTAATAGCGATTTAACATTTGTTATATTAGGACTGTAGTATATTTACCTGCACTGGGCTTTGCAATGAAATGTTAAAAAAATTACAGGGATGTTAATAAATAATTCGTATATACACAGGGAAAGATATATACACATACACACTCACACACGTACGCACGTGCATACATATGTACAATAACTAGCATTAATACACACAAACATATGTCATACAAAAATCCAGAATAACGTTGAACTTGTTCTTCCGGCAGTTCGGCCGAATTGAGCATACAAAAAGAGTGTACGAAGGAAAAGATACATTGTGAAATAACACATACTACAGACTGTTACATCACAATATTACACATGTTTTACGTGCATGTTTTTACCATGTATTAGCATGTATATTTCTTCTAAGACCCGAAAATAAATTATACAGAAGAACAATATTTCATTTAATGTAATTTCATTTCCCCTATATTTTTTACAATCTTATGATATGTGTGAACTGATAATAAAAAAACTTAAATATTATAAGTGTCTTTCTTTAGGTATTGTTAATTTGCTATACAACACATAAAGCTGTTACATTTAAATAAAACAGTTTGTTCAGCATTGCTGAAGACAATATTTAATATTTCATTGTTTTGCTTCTTCATCAGCATGTACACTCAAAAATGGTATAATACACATCCTTTTATGGGCATAAACTTGTACCAAATTGAAGAAAATCGAAAGCAAAACATATCCTAAGTTTAAGCAGTTGTTTGTTATTTTTTGGTAAAAACATTACGTATATAGTAGATGCTATTAGTTCTGCTTATTCAAGCTCTATTCGATACCGAGCAGTCGGAGGCTGGATTCAGGCGAAATTTTTTCGTATCTATGTATATATTTATAGTTAAATACATAGAAGGCGGCAAAGCTGCTACATATCGAGTCATGATTTACATATATGCGATTATGAATGTGGCTGCTTTTTGGAAGGTTTGCTTTTATTTCTTTTTCTTGGAATGTCCATAGACACTATTAACTAGCGTACATTAAAAATAAGTTCAGTCATTTACACATACTGCAGACACTTCCGAAAGGGAGAGACGGCCATTCTGTTTCACAAAGTGACTCAGTTTTGTATATCTATTCATTTGTACAAATTAGTTCTGTACAATCGTGTAGCATTACATTAGGATTAAAAAAGGGTATACGTTGTAATACTATTGTAGAAATGTTTTACCTCAAATAAATTTTTCTACTAGTATTTGGGAGATTGTTCGATGTAACTAAAATGACTAAACGCGCGTGCAGTTCCGAATTATTAACCGTTGTTTTTTTCTATATCCCGATAATCAGTTTTCTTTAATAACTAAATAATATAATTTGCATGTGCAAACGTTTTCACTATGACGACTTATCTTTCAATATCAACAAGAAATTCGGACTTAACATCCCCGAAAGGAATTAACCGACGATTAGAAATCATGGGACCAGTTATTAAAACATTTATATAAAGAAACAAGAGCGTACCACCTTGTCTCAGTATTGAGGTAGCGTAACGTTGCTTTGGCTTAGCGAGTCTTTCTGATTATCTAGAAATATTTCAACTGATCGGTGGTACTTAGAAAAGAAAAAGATTACTACACGCCGAAGAATGAGACTGTACATTATGATCTTTACATGTAAGACATATTTTGATCTTTCTACTGCGTACATATATGTCGAGTGTCAACGTTACATTCTTGTACACACGTGTACGATTGTGCAATCATCGTACTGCATTGTAATTTCTTTGGTAGAAACTATTTGGTACGTTTGCGCCCATTCGGAAGGTCGTGCAGAGCGATGAAGTTACAACGAATGAACAGCTTGCAGGGGGTAGTTCACAGGGAAACAAACATCAACAACAATGATTCCTCAAGTATCAACAACATTAACAACATCCCATTATAACTTATCATCATTATTGTGATCGTCTCTATCATGACCAGTTTTATCATTACAGTCACTGTCGTAATCTCAGTCTTTCGCCACACCTTCAGCTTGATAACATTTTGTAATGAGTAATTATAATTATCATCGCAATCATTGTCTTCAGCAACATCGTCATTATTGTTAAATAATATTTATGGCCATTGTTAGTGTATTTTTTGCCGTTCTTGTTATGGCCATTTCTTTTTTATTTCATTTTTTCTTTCTTTTACTTCGTGACTTTTTATTATATTTATAACGCTCTTCATCTTCGTGAATTCTTTCTCACTACCGATCGAGTCTACTAATAATCATACCTGGAACTTTGAAACAAAATGTTAAGAAATACTTGCAAATGAACTATCGACATGAAATTCTTTTCTTTGAATGAATAAAAAATGCTAGAGAGCCGAATGAGACATGATTTCCTTATGATTAAACAAAGAAAGATAGTATAACGATATACGTGACTGATCGATAGAGTTCAATTATCAATTAAAGTTACAAAGTTCCTTAATTTTATAACACCTACTAACTTTTCGTACACGTACTTATACATTGCGCGATTATTTTGGTATAAAATGTCCGTTCCTTAGTTCACGATAAATAAAAAGCAGTTCCTTTAAACACGTCCATGCAACCGGTTGTCTGATAATTTTCTAATTACGATAGTTGCTTCGGTGTAATTCTTTAATATATTACGTGTTTATATGTGATCTACAAACATTTAAAATTCATCGAAATAACAGAGGAGGACAAGTATTCCAGTGCTCCTTCTGTATGAAGTAATATGTGTGTATATATATATATATATATATATATATTATATATATTATATTATATATATATATATTATATTATCATATATATTATATGTAATATATATAAAATATATATATAATATATATTGTATATATATATATATATATTGTTTTATATATATATGGCTTATTAGGTCACCGTCTTATAGATGCAGAAATATAGAATGCAGTCTTTTCCTTGTACATAAATAGTTTCCTCGAGAGCAATGGCACTAATATAATTTTGGGGATTTTTATTTTGTGCGGTACATGGTATTATCAAAATAGATAGCTGTTTTATAACTATTTGTTACACAGTATAAGTACATAATATAGTATAAGAAATATGCAATTACGTCCTGAAAATGTTTACGAACTACCATGATATTCATTATTTCGAAAGCTACAAGTCTTGCTATTCTTAAGAAATCAAGATGAAATTAGACAGAATTATTGTCGTAATTACCTATAACTGATTCTTTGGGCTTTCGAGGAAAAATATATTTCACGATTCCCTGACCGCTCACTACATTTCAGTATCTATATGAGAGTAATTGATTCAGAATTATTATTCTTTATCCGAAATCTGTAACAAGCGGTTTACGAAACAGACGCGACATAAAAATTGATAAAACGTTTTAAATTTTCTTCTTGAACATACGATAAATCACCCTTTGCTTTTAACAGTTTATGTCCGATCGTGTTTTCATATCACCGCGTGTTACAACTCTTAACAGTATGAAGATACCCTTAGAATGATACTTAAAGCTCTTACAACTTTTACAACACACTTGCATACAGAGAGTAGTAATAGCTGGGGTTTTGGACTAGACGTGATGTGGTTGAAGATGAGGCAGCCTGCTAGACGAGTTGGATCAGGATTTCATACTATTCGCTTCATCGAGTCGCCTTTCTGTTCCTACTGTTAATAAGTTTGCAAACTCCATCTCTAACAACTGCCGAGCCTGTTGAAACACAGAAAAATAGTAAAGATAATAAAGATAGTAAAGATTACATATAATTTTTAATGTCTAATATCTATATAGCAATTCATTAAACTAAAACGTACTTGTGTGTTTTGCGTTGGAATTTGCAAAGCTAGAGCAAAACTATTCGCGTCGAAACTTTCATCGAGAGCTATAAGAGCTCCATGTACCCCAGATTCTAAGAGGTTGTTACCATATTCCTAAAAATACGAAATTGTGTTTTATCATCATTACAGTATGAATGATTTATAAAATGGAAAGCAGTAAAATGGAGTTACTTTCAGGCCGATAGATTGCACCCATCTTATAACACGATCATTACTCCATACAAGAACATCGACGTTGGCACCTTCCGCCATTCGTCTCCTTTCTTCTAATTGTTGCCTATCATAATTTAATCGCTTTAAACACGAAATGCCATATTGCAAGCTTGTTCTGTAAATATAAATAAAATTCGGATCAGATCAAGGAATTTAAAAATCATTATTAAACATGAATTTTTGTTTTTAATGATTTATCACCTGTGAAAGCTATCAACCATTCTAAGTTGACCACGAAGGTCCTTTTTGGTAAGGTGATCCAACATTCTAGCATCAACAAGGCACTCCATGAAAGTGGATCGATACTGTGGCAAACCAAGACTTGGAAGCCAAACATTACCAATCCATTCGTGGTTCATATCTCCAAATGCTAAGGTTGTGCGAGAAGTTTTTGGTGCTGATGGACTCGTAAGTGACACCATTTCTTGAATAGCTAACCGTAGTTTCAATCGATGTAGAGGATTACTAAGAATAAAAATTATTATGTTAAATGTTAGTGGTTTTATATTGTATGGAACTCCATCATGTTTGTCATCAAAAATGTGCAGAATGTGTTAAATAACTTAATTTCATACCTTATACCAATTTCACGTTGAATTTCGGTATCACTAAGAGCACTCATTATGGCACCACTTTTGACATTTGCCCGGCAAGCTGCAACATACCATGTTGGCATGCCCACCCAAAGCTCAAGCCAAGCTACTACAGTTGGCCCATTCCATAGAGCAAAAGGTGTTCCAGCTTTCATTGCCTCCGCCAAAAGTTCATGTCGTGAGGAATCTAACATACTTCCAAACATACTTGGACTGAAAGAAAATTAGTGCTATAACAATTATATTCATCAACTATTTAAATTATGAATATATTTTTAGTTACATATATGTACCTTTTCTTTTTTCTACGGTCAAAATCGCTTTTACTACCCATAGTGCCAGCTACAGAAACACTATCTCCATAATCAGGATCTGCAGGTGTACTTGCTCCTCCCATACCTGGTATATCTCCAGGCATTGGTGTATCTTTCCCCTTGATCTGTAATCAAAGTTCTCTGTCTGACTTTTCTCATATTTTGTATTTAGTTATTTGGTTATTATCTTACATAATTAAAATCTGCATTACCTTTTCTTTCTTGCTGAAAAATCTACCAAGACTGCTCTTAATGCCTTTCTTCTTTTGAGCTGCAGCTACTGCTGCTGCGGTTGCTGGACTCATGGTAGATTGCATGTGCAAATGCGAACTAGATAGTTGTCCAATTGGCAATCCAACACCAGACAAGTTGTTCTTATGCAAACTGTCCTGGCTGCTATGACGTGAGGACAATGGGGAAGGGGGAGTCCCAGAATTGAGTGCGCCGTTGTTATGTTGCCCATGCCTGCTGCATGGAGCGCTAATCTAGTTTCTATCTCTACTCTAAATAATGCATTCTAGCCCACAAATTATCCGACTTATATTTTTTTTCTATGCTGTATGTACTTTCTATATCACTTTTGTGATCTGAATTTATTCAAATTATTTTCAGATCTTTTTCAAGATACATCATCACACTAGGCAATCAAACAACCAAATTAATAGCAGGATTCTTTAAACTGTCTAATGTTCTGTACTCTTCAATATTTAAAGCATAAAGAGATCAATGTTTAATATGTTTTAAATTGCGTGAGATAAGATATAATCAGGGAACTTACTGAGCCAAGTGAATTGCATTACTTAAAAGACTTTTAGCAGTGATATATGATTGTGCTTATACATGATAGTACATGGGCATAAGCACAGATACTATTTAGCTTAGAATAATATATGTGACATGATTTTTTATTCCAAATTGCGTATTTTTAATGAAAATGATATTCCTAATTGAGTCAGATTAAAGCATTCAAGTTTTAATTTTGTACTATTCAAGACATCTACAACTGACAATTGCTACAAACAAATAACTAGTAAACTAAAGAAGGAATGAAGCAATATCAATATCAGTTTTGGAAATTCGTGGAAAAATATCATTAAATCTTATACATATAAAAACAATATAGTATCATATGAAAGACTAAAAAATATTTCTTTCCAAGAACGTCCAAAATGATAAAATATGTTTGAGAAAATAGTGAAAAAACAGTTGTAATACCTACTCAGTATTACAGGGAAGGCATAGAAACCTGGAAATATAGCTGATCACTGCTTATGAGATGAGATTGCCATAATAAGTACCGTTTAAAGACAAAGATATAGAAAAACCGCCTTATCTATGAATTCTATTGAAACAATTATAATCTTTTATTGAGATAATGAAACTGTTAATTGCATCTATTGGATCCATCTATATCTTTGCACCTATTTCTTAGAAAACAACCTTATTCGCGCAGGAGATTCAGACGCGACGTTAACTCGATGCAATTCTCTTGGCTGCCTAAATTCCCTCGTTTGTTTGAGACAGCGATGTCTATCGTGAACTGGGCAGGCTTGAATGTACGATGGATGGAAGAAGCTAATATCAGTTTCTTCCAGGGACTCATTTCTATCAGATCTATCAGTCGGTTCGTCCGTACCACTGTGCTCGAAAATTGGGGCTGTAGGCATAAATATGTGATATCTTGCATACTATTCATTGATCAAACGTTTCTTGTAATAAGAAATTATAGTTAAAGAATAATAATTCCATAATGAATTTTGCAATATAAAAGTATCTATAATTATCAGTCCCTACAACAATTTTTTTATGAAAACCTAAGATCATCTTAGTAAATCCCTTTTTCCAAAAAAGGGTATAAAAAGGATCTGTTACCATCGATGTCACTTAGGTCGACCTCTAAGTTGTTCATTTCATGCCCACATGGGCCACTCAAATATGTCGTGCACAGCGGCATATGTTGCGGATTACATGCAGTACTACAATCTTTAATTAACCTGTGAGCAGGAAAACCACTGCTGGGAAACCCGGCTTGTCCAGTGCGTCTGGCAGCATAAACAACGCACAATGCTAACTACTTACAAAATAATTACTGAATTTTTGGCAATCCACCTCTATGTATGCAAGGACTTCGACAATTTATGCATCATTATTTAAGCATTAATCAGTTGAATGAAATAGCATATTTAAGATATTCAATACACATAAGACATCTTGTTTCCCAACAAAAAACGAGAAAGAAGACTATAAATTATAGCAAAATCTTTGGAGTCCTCATTATCAGAGATGTGGTTGCAAAAGTTTTATTCATAATACATTATCATCGCTTTCTCAGATAGTGCTCGTGTAGTTCAAGCATTGGATCCACGAAGAAATTCGATGTTTGTTGATATCGACAAATTGAAAATTGAACACATACCTTCTGAGCTCCTCTTGACTGTGAGCGAGTGCCTGCGCTACTCGTTCTAGCCTGATCGATCGAGCAGTTAACGGTGAAGCTGCATCGCTACCACCACTTCCTGCACCACCAGTGCTGTCTCTTTCACTCACTGAATGTAATTCTTCGCCTGATAACTGCAACTATAATATGATATAAAAAATTACACATATGTCAATGTTACTGCTTTACACATGTCAAATTGTGATCACAGTTACTTACCTGGCTCGCAGGAAGGGATTCTGAAAGTTGACCTGGACTAGCTAAAGAAGCAGCATATTGATGGAGATGCGCTGGAGACATTGATGCTGGTGCCTTCAAAATCATAAAAATATTGAAAATATATTTTTAAATGATTAAAAATTATAAAATAAACGGTACTTACCGTATGATATTTATGTAAATAATCTCTGTTTGGACTATGATGCGATTTTGGAGTGGATCGCCCACTTAATGGTGGAGATGCTCGTTCGAGACTTCGTCCTCTTGCTAACAAATTCATATGTTCAAGACTACCAACCCGGGACTCCAATTCCTCGGCACGCGCTTCGGTACTTTGCTTTTCTTCCTTCATCAAAAGTGCACTTTGACATATTGATATATAAAACATAGTATAATAAATAACGTTTGATTACCTGGATTAATCTAATTTCATTATTAATTGCATCTAATTGTTCTTGTAACATTAATGCTAGTGTTTGAGCATCCGTATGTCCTGTAGGACTAATTACATCAGCTGCACAACTGAATAAACTTTCGTTATCTCCGTCACCTTCTGCATCACTAGAAACATCAAATGCTTGTTGTACATTTGCAAGGACATGAGCCTGCTGTAACTTTTCCCATTCCTGCTCTGCTAAAGTGCGTGCTACATAATTCTAAAAAAATTAAGAGCGTATTATTCAGAATTTTCTATTATATATTTAATTTTCAATATACTAAAGTCTAATCTTTTATGTGCTACCTTTGCTGGATCATCTTCGATTGCAGGTCGTTTACCCGTTCTTCTTGGCAAAGAATGAGTATCAAAACTACTATGACTTGCACTCCTAGAAAAGGAACCTGGATCCACTGCATTGGGGGACAAACTTCGAGTTAGAGCATCTGTTTGTTGAATATTGAACGCGATTTCTTGCTGAAGCATCTGCCTTTTCACATTATCGATTTCAAGGCGAGCTTTCCCTAATTCCTTAACTATTTCGGCCTTCTCATTTTGAAGATCTTCCGCAATCTTTCTAGTCTTTTCCAGTTCTTGCGTGAGTGCGTTTTTCTCTTCTAATGCGTGCATCCTTTCTTTTAAATGTACTTGTAATCTTTCGTTAGATTCTAAAGAAATAAATCAAAACTAATAAACATAAGAACGTATTTGTTATCAGTAATGTAATTACTTTACACAATATGCATATAAATTACCGGACAAAAGTTTATCAACAGTTGTACTAAGCCGCGTATTATGCTCCTCATTCATCTTAAGTCGTTGATTGACACGCATCACTTCTGCATTCTTTTCTTCAAGTTGCGTTTCCAACCTCTGTATTCTATCCTCTGCGCTGCCGTGTCTTTCTTGAGCCTGCTTATTAAATATTTCACACAATTAAAATCAATGCCTGCAGATATTAAATTTAATTAGAGGTGAATTCATGAAAATATATCTATATATATTAGATTGTTCTTTATTCTAAATATAATGTTCCAGTAGAGCTAACATGAAAAGCTAATGAATTGAATTGAAGAATAAATACGTGCTTAATACAAACATGTCTACAGTAATGTGATAATAGCACTAAACTACAAGTTATTAACAAGCTCTGAAAATAATCACATTGATTGCTATGTTTGGTATATTTAGTGAGTAGAAAGTAAGTAAAATATTTTATATCAACCTTCACCTTTGTAAGTGACACGATTATCATACTATATTCATTAACTTCATAATCTTAGATGAAAATTAAAAAAATCTGAAGTATGTTTATTGTTTGTGTGATATGTGAGTAGCCATGGCCAATGATGAAGAATGAATAGGGAAACATTGCTAAAAATTTAATATGTAAACTGAAGTAGAATGAAGACTGTTTTCAAGAAAAGATATTAAAGGGGCAAGCATTCTCGACATAGGTACATTTGGAGGCAGGGAGTATCGATAGAAGTGCAGAGGAATAAGAAAAGAAGAAATTGATGATACGACGACTTAATTCCTCTGCGTACCTGGTTGGGCCTCCTCACCTGCGTCAGAGCCTCCATCCTCTGCTTTAATTGCTCTTCCATTTCTGGTAACTTAGCGTATTGGGCTAATTTTTGTTCTGCGAGTTCTAGTTTCTCCTGTATCGCCGCTATTTTTTCTTCTTGGAGCTAAAAATTAATTACACAGAGGTCATTAAATTGACATAAATTGTGAATTTAATATAAAAGAGTGATTACCTTTAATTGAGCTTTCTTATGCTGCAGCTCTTGCTCCAGCTTTTCATTGAGATCATGTAAACTAGTGGACTCTCGTTGAGCATTAAGATATCGTTTTTCAAGAGTCGCTATCCTCTCTTCTTGGTCCTCTTTTTGGGCAACATTTTCACGTAAATCTCTCTGTAGTTTGACATTCGTTTCTTGGGTTTTCAGAAGGTCTTTCTGAGTCTTGGACAAAGTTTCTTCCAACTCTGCTACACGGCCACTTAATTCGGCTACCCGCCGCTGCCATGTGCTCAACTCTGAGCTCTAGAATAATTGTTATAGTACAATGTTAATAAAAGTCAATGTGTACCTAATATGCTACTTGTATGTGTACAGAAAGAGTATTAAAAATTGTGTTTCTCATATGCACTATGTAAATATATACATCTACACAAATATGTTTTAACAAGACATTATCTCTCTTGTTCTGCTCTTATCTCTGAGATACTACACTAGATCTAATTGAAATATATACCATAATTGAAGTTGTAAATGTGTTTTTATATTGCATGGGATGTTTTGTGTCAGTATATATATACGTCACATTAATGATTAAGCTGTTTATAAAGTTTGCTTGGGAAAAAATTCATTCTTATTCATTAGATCATGCGAATATGGAACACACATTATTAATATATATATTCATTCTACAACATGCCATAGGCGCCAATGATACTATGGCACATTTAATGGAAGGTAAATTCAAGTTGTGCAACACAGTGTTATAAAATCGATCTAGCTTTTTCTGTTAATATTTCTTAAAAAATCTCATTACAATATAAAAACAAAACACAATATTTCAGTAATTGCTTCACGACTATCATACTCTATAACATTTAATGAGCATAGTCTAAAGTTGATCTAAAAGTTCTCTTAGTGTCATGTATAAATGAAAGCGCTTAATGATATTATCAAAGATAACAATTTGTTATTGTATTTCAACACCATGCAGTTTAACGGAGACACTCTGAGTCTCTATGTTTTTAATTCAAGAATGGCAATAAAAAATGTTTTTCTGAACTTGTGTAAATTTGCAAATTGCTTGAGGTGCATGCAGAAGAAAAAAAGGGGAGAACGAAGAAGAGTATATTCGTTCTGCATCTCAAAAATATCAGCAGTCAAGGATGCGTTTTATCGCGCGAAACGTTCCACGAATCCATCTACCTGACTGTTCCTAAATCAATAAGAGAATCATACATACGCTAAGTAGTTCGTCGTGATACTTTTTCATACCTGTTTGTCGAGAGTGGCTTGCAAATCTATTACGCGCGCCGTAGAATCCTGGTCCACAGGATCGAGACTGCCATTGCTCAGTCTACTTTCGATCTCTGTTGACTTCTCCGTACCTAGTTTTTGTACTGACTGCTGCAGTTGTTGTTGTTGTTGCGGTTGTTGTTGCTGTTCCTGCTGGCCTGCTGCCTGCTCAGTCTCATTCTGCCCGATCATAACACTACATTCAGAATTCCTCGCTCGCATTGCCTGTCCTGTATCGCCGCGCAATTCCCAACAACTACGTATCTATACAGCTATGCGACTAAACCACTACCGTGCACGCTTTTGCGAATGCATTCTTATTATGGATGCAACGATCGAAATGAATGACAAACAGATGGTCAGTTTATCGGTACAGATTTGAACTCTGTTCAAGGATGACATTGCATGATTTCCTCTGATCGACGCATAGAGTGTCATGATTTGAAACGAATTGGAAATTCTGATAGAAAAGGGAAATTGAATGAAACGTGGAATAATGAACAGTAACTATTGTAATTCTCATTGTGACATATGAAAATCATTAATGATCAAATGCTTCTAAGATGACACAGAATATACTCTTTAATCGTTAAACATGAGCCAAGGGCTGAAATCTGTGACCAATAACTTCGAAATCGATCAATATCTAACGCCGAGATTAAAAGCGTATCACAGATAAAGAGAAAGAGAACAAGAGGATCCGATGACGCAGAAAACGAACTTTATCACTCTATATAAAACGGTGTGGCTAAGTGAAATACTGAATTATATCAAAACCATGAACATGCAAAGTGAAAAAATCGCATAAATACAGTTCACGACGCTTAAACATGTTGAACACCTTTTTCATGTATGCATGATAAATGTGACTGTGAAGTATGAAGGAGCAGTGTTATGTGAAATATTTGTGGAGTGCATTATGCATGGGTGTGCAACAACGTAAAGGTATTTCTCAGCTACCTTGTTCTGTTGCTGGCCATCTTCCGCTTGTCCGTTCTCCTTGGGTCTATCTTCTATATTTTTAGGCGCATGTCCACTTAATTTATATTGCTGGAGCTGCGAATTTTTATTCAAATTACAAATATTATATTTGTTACACGATTATTAAACACTTCAGTAATTATTATTAAAGAATATACAAAATTAGTTGAAACGGTACCTCTTCTTTGGTAATAGCTAGCTCTTCTTCCAGGCTTGTATTCCTTTCTAATGCAACTCGTAATCGTTCACGCACCTGAAATTTAGTAACCATTAAAATATCGATATCTTATAATCGGTATTATAATTATTATATTTTTCATTAATGCATTTACAACTACATTATATTAATATTATATTCTTTTCAGCTGGTGAATCGCTGCATCTGGTAATTTTATAGAAATTTTACAATTCATCATTCTTGTATCTAGTTCACAAAAAATGCAACGAGCACCAGTTTTAGGGCTGAACGGGAATCGTGATTCTCCGTATCCTCCCTCAAGGTTGCCAACGTGTCAATGTCGTTAAACAATGGATCAGAAAGTTCTTACTTTCTCGTCTAAAGCCTTGTGGTGCTCGAACAGACTTTTTAGAGCTTTGAGCACTTCAACTTCGGACGATACTCCAGATTGCGCGGCGGCTTGCCTCTTCACTACAGTCATCCTAAGCGATCGTTCATGTCGGGAAACCAGGCATTCTAGATGCTCGAGCAGAAGCTGCGGAAGGCAATAGAATCGTCTTGGTGAGCAATGTCGTAGAGACAAGTACCGGCTTCAATCTATAAGATGCATTAGTGGTCTGTTCTACGTACACGAGTATTATTCCTCTCTGCTTTCAGTTCCGATATCTCTTCTTCTCTTTCTAGGATACTTTCACGGGCTGTTGTGAGCTCCTTCGTCAACTGAGAGAAATCCTGTAATTAAAAAATGCATTTCATTTATATAACAAGCTACGATGCCAAATAATAAAGTATAATAGTAGTTTTAGCTTGTTTGTAATAAATAGCTTAAGAAATCAATAATATAATTAACGTTAAAAGTAATTGTAAATAAATTAGTTTAGTATTCGCCGGTGTCATTTCGAATAATACTATTTTAAAAATGATATTTTATTCCCCTAATATCTTTTTACCACGGCGCTTTGTATAGAGATTAAAAAAGAATAATGAACACTGTAATCTTGAACCATAGTTCACTGTTTTTTTTATCATTTTTACACGATATAGTATGCCAGATACTTCTATATACATATAATAATAGAAGTGCATTAAATACCCTCCACCGATCAAAATTGGTTTTAACCGTAACGTCATACAATATGATACCAACAAGAAATTTCCAAGATTATTTTTAATAATTCAATATGATGAAAACAAGGAGAAATGAACATCTGATTACTTGTAACAGGACAATATGAATCGAAAAGAAGTGTAGTGTAATGCAAGAAGATCTTAGATCGTTTCCAGTTTTTGAGAAATGATGATCAAAGTGGTCCGGAGTCAGTCTCAGTGGGAAGCTTGATAGGGAAACCGCACTTTCACCTTTTTCATTCAAGCGCGTTTTATTCACGCCTTCGAACGTGTTACTTCCGCTCGACACTCCAGCAGAATGTTAAATCTTTATTTATAAATGCTACCACGATCGATATGGCCTTCCCCGTTGAAACAACATCGACAGCTGCTTTGCACTTTAAAGGAGCAAACAGTCTCATCTAAATTTATGTCTCTCCTGCTTGCTCTCGCTCCTGTCCCTCATTGTGCGAAACTTGGGAAAACTTGACACTTACAACGATTATTTTTGGTATCAGAACAACAATCTTGAAAAGAAAGAGAAAATTCTAAAACTGAGTATAAACGCGTGGCGCATCTTTTGTATCACATTTAACACAGTATACTACAAATTTATGACATACATTATGACAAGAAGAGATAATTTAACAAAACAAAGCTAATTTTTCTAAATTCCTTTTTCCCCTGAAGAATTTATATGTCTTCTCTCGAGTACTCAAATTTCCGTTACAAAATCCTGCAGCAAGTAACTTCTTTCAAGTTTATTGGAATGATGAAAATTTGGAATTTTAGAATCCAAAATAAGGTATCTCCTTGTCTAACATAATTTCAGTTCTCCAAATAGTTCAACTAAAGAACAAAAAAAAAGTAGAAAAAGAAAAAAAAGAAAAAGGAAAGAAAGAAAGAAATAGATATCCAAGTAATCTATATGATACAAAGGAGAGAAGATATGAAGATATAAAAATATAAAAGAAGGAAGATATTTAAAACACGGCTGTAACTCGGATATCGTATCCATGAGAGTAAAAATTGAGCTACTAACAAAGATTACATAAAAGCTGTTCGGTAACGAGCAATCGTTTCATGTTGAAACGGAGCAGAATGGACAAAGCTGGCCGTTCAAGTGGTTAGATATTGTCTTTGAATGAAGAGATATCGATGGATTCGTAAAGAACTCATTAGCCAGACGATGGCTGATTAATTACAGCCGACTGGGAATCCTATTAACACATCGAATGTGCGCCGAACGAAATCGCCGGAAAATACGACAGTGTGAAAAGCGGCTACACAAAGAAGAAGGGATCTAATTTGCATACGGAAGTTCAGAACCTGAATTATTCCTCTGGGATCTTGAAATCACGCTTGTCTGCAATTAAGCGAAAATACTATGCATCACACACACACATATACACACAAAATATTTGCTATAGTTCTGAAATCAAATATTGAATTATAATAAATTTAGTAGCTTTTGTATAAGTTTTATATCTATAAGTTCGTCATCCTTTTGTCTGCAGATACATTTTAGAAGTTCGACACGGTGATATCAAATATGAGAGTAAATTAATGATCTGTTGGTGTTTACCGGTAGAGACATTTAAGACCGAGACAATTAATCATTACGAATGGTAATGGGAAACTAATACTCAAGGATTGAGGAAGGATGATCTAATTACAGGTATATTCTCATGAATAAATAGCAATGATAAAAGACAAGTTAATGCTTACTATCGTTCGATTTAAGCTAAATTAATGAAGCTCTCTGTCCATTTATTCTAAACATTCGATGCTCGGTATCTTTCCATTCCAATGACCCTTATTTAAATTATTCAATAACAACTTCAACGAATCAATATTTCTTTTAAATTAAATTACATTATACCAAGTTAAAATTAACAATCAAAATCCATAAATTGACATGTTCCACACATTTAAACAACGTGAGCAAATATTGTACGAGAACAAATACTGAATCTTTAATTTAATGGATACTCATCGATTACTTCGAATTGACATAACAAGCAGAGAAACTTCTGACCTATCTAGACACCCGACACCTGTATTTAAACGTAATTGATCGATACATTTACCAGCAAGGCCGAATCGATTCATTAAGAGCTCCGTTCCATAGACAGAAAGAAAAAGAAGTCGGAACTTTTTTTCTACAATTTCATCGTGCAACAAGTAGCTGAAAGAACGGAATTTTCAATGCGTAACTTGTGCCAGCAATTAAAACGAATTTTTCTTCGTTTTTCGCGCTAAATACGCGTATAGCTTTTCATACATTCGAATACAAGTCTCATCCGGAAGAGTAATTAACGATACGGCATCGTTATCTATGTTTCTCACAATTTCTCCGGTATTTATAGCGGAACAATTTTTAATTTAAATGATAATTAAGACTGGCATATGGAAGTATAAATTTCTTCGCGCCTCAGATACATCAGATTTTCAGATTGACCGTTTCCGTTTAATATTGTCTCTTAAAATTTTTAACAACTCATTCGCAATTTCTTTCATTACAACAGACATTCCAGCAAACATCAACATCATTTTAGGTATTATCATCAGACATTGTTTGTATCCATACACCTTCAAATTTAGCGTAACTTGGCTTATATGAATGCAAACTTCAATTCAAATGGTTTAACCAATCTAAACAGAACTTGAGATTAAGCAATCTTCCGCTCTGAGTACCTATGATCATCTCTCAATTTTTAGACCCACCTTAAACTATCTCAACATTTTACATTTTCATACTGATACAAGGCGTCTCTTACTATTAAGAATTACTTAAAAGTTATCTGGTTTCAACTGCTGTCCAGCATATAAATTTCATATAATAAAAGAAAAACCACGTTTTTTCTCTATTCTCTTGGTAGACACGTAAATTATAATATCTGAATCAGTGCTCCGGAGAGGTTCATGCACTTCTAACAAACTGCAGCTGCATAACTCTTGGAGTCCGTTGTGCCGTAGGCGTAAACTGTATGTCCGCACGCGAATTTAAATCTCATCTTACGTACGCATCGCGTTACACGATCGATATCGCGTGGAAATTATCGCTGTTCCGATAGTGTGTTCCCGGCGACATCGTGACGCAACCATGGAATCGATAGATAAACCGGCCAGCGAAATTCTATTCGCCACGATTCCTCCTTTTTTCCCATCCCTTTTTTTTCGTCTTTTGCATCTTTCACGAGGCAATTTGCGTGAGATCGTGTTCAACTGGCTGAATCTTTTTCCGGAAACGATTCGTTGAACCTGCGATAAAGAGAATATAGATTTGATTTTAATTCTGGAACTCAATGTTGGTTCAGAGACCTTGCTCGTTTATGTACTAAGATATAACAAATATAAGAAACCAGTTATAATTACACTCAGGTCCAATCTTGAATGTAATTTTCAACTGAATTTTATTTTAAATGTAATTTGCAAAACTTAGGAATTCTTGTGTGATGTATAAATTCTTCATAATAGTTTAATGTTTGAATTACTGAAAATTCTACATCCAAGGTACAAGAATCTGCTTTTTCAGTAGTCAGAGAACGCGTCAGGCACGATTGCAGTAGAAACTTCAGTAATTAATTTTTCTAAGTACCGAAACGAAGGAGAATGGAAGTTCTAAATGTATGAGTCTTGTAAATGGTATAATCGTACATCTTTTCCTAGGATATTAATTTCTGTTAATTAATTTCCTTATCTTCCAAGAATTCAAAAGTTCTGAATGTTCTTGCACCTGTTAACAGGGCGTTTGAGAAACCTACGGACAATGATAGAACATTTCCCTTGGTGAAGAAACAACACTTGAAACCCGCTGTAAGACACTTTCTACTGTCAATTGTAAATAGCACAAGTTCCGCCTCTGCAAATTACAGAAGCGAATTAAATTAATGCGCAATGGCATTCGAGTGTACAATTTATTTCTATAAAGCTACGTGCATGTTCTTTCTTTGAAATTGTTCCCTATAATTATACCTAGAAACATCACTCTCTGTATCTAATATTTTATTGACCATCAAAATTATGAATTTATCATACTATCATGTGTCATTAATAATTAACTTACACAGCGATTTTAAATGGAAACACATTGAAACTGATTGCTACTTATAATATTTGGCCTTACATTATGGAATTCTGCAAGACTGAAAAGTAAATACCATATTCCTAAATTAATTATTTTCTAATCATTAGTTACACGCGATAAAAATGTTTAGTAGGTATAAGAAAATTAAAAGCCAACTATAATTTTCAATTACAGCTTGTCAGAAAGAAAGAAGCACAAAATCCGTATGGCCAGGATTCTTAACAATTTCAGTACGACGTCTCGTTGACGCAGAAACTCTTACTGACTAACAATTACTCTGATTACCCAGTCAGCTGTGTTTTCTAAAGATTCCCGAAGAAACGTAACGGGACGGTTTTGCTTAATTTCTTGCCATTCAACCATGGAAAATAATTAGACCCATCCGCAGCAAGTAATAATTAAGCATTTATTCGGCTAAATGATCTACTTTCGCCTAAACTATAATTACCCGAATTTGTTCGTTCATTTCTTCGGATATTTAGATATGGGATCATCGGTTTATTTATATCCACTGCACGTTCCATTTTCCAACATTCTCCTAACGGTTGTTCGAGAAATGACAGGCCTGCTGGGAAATCGCGAGTTCGTCGCTAGGAATCGCGCAGACTCTCGTCCCGCTTGATTATTATTATCAGTTCGAGACTGTTAGACGATATAGGTTGATTCAAAAACGATGACAGAAATTTCTGCAATTCTGCCGTTCAGATAATTCTGAAACATTGAAAGATATTTGTAAATTTTAGGAAATTTTATAAACTCGGCAAAGAAACAATTATACGGGTCGATATACGAATTTAGACATTTAAGAAAGTTGGTTAATAGATAAGATATAGAAGAATATACTCTCTTCTTCGTGATCTGAATGTGAATTAATTAAAAAATCATGACAGAAAATGTCACGATTAAAAAGTAGACGACGTCTAGATAATGTCAGAAGTCAGTCCTCTTCTTGATCCAAAATTAAGATCTGACTCATTTCTTCAAGATCAAATGCTAATGAGATACTTCTCAGGCCTTTCATGCGCTCAATGTTCACATTTTATATCGTATTTATGGTGAAAGATTCACGAGAAATTCTCGAACAGAGCGTACAGATTGCACTCGTAAATCTCACGACACCATGTTCCCATCAAGCTGAGGAGCCTTTTAATTCAAAAAACCACCAACTCTCCACCAACAACTTGCCGATTATTTTTAGCCGGGGAACGTTGCACTGCAAAGCCTGTTCATACAAAGAAACTTTGTCTCCATTATCAAAGAACATCCAAATTTTTTAACATGAATAAAAAAGTGACACCATATATCCTTATTCTAAGCCAAGAACAAATGTCTTCTAATAAAAAATTTGATAAAAATTCCAATAGACTCACTGACAATTTTTTATCACTGAAGAGACGAACTCTTCCGATTTTCATTAACTATACTGAACACAACTATCGAGTTCTGAGCAAGGAAAAACGACGTCGTGAACTAAGGAACGGGAACAAGCTGAACGTGCCAGATGCAGACGAAAGCCAAACTCGATTATTGCTCGAGTTGCAATGGGAACCTATAAATAGTGGCATCCAAGACAACGTCGGGGATGTTATCGACTCATGAAAGCTTGATGAACGTGAAATCGTGCCTGAAGCTTTATCGGACAGGTAAAATTTTTGCAACATCGACATACGGGGGATTAAGCTCGTTTTGAAAAAAAATAAAAGAAGTAAATACGGATCAGTGGATCGCAGAGATGCGACTGATGTGAATAAAATGCATCTCGATCGATATTATGTACTCGTTAATGGGGACTTGCAGAGAAAGAAAACCCGGACAGTTGGAAAATAATCCACGAAGATGCAGTGTCTCCGACTAGCTTGAAAACTGAAGACAAAAGAAGCGAAATCTGACGTCCCGGCGGTGGAGATACCTTGTGACACGAAAATATAGGACACTCGACTAAAACAAAAAATGAAAAAAATTCAGTATGTTAATATGAAAATGATAGTACAGAAAATAATAGCAATTTTAATATCCTCCTTTCTGACAAATTTTGTCTCGTTAGATTATTAAATTTTATTCTAGAGTTCGAATTCACTAGATTTTTAAGACTGTAAACATTTTCTTATATCCTGATTGTTGTTGCAATTCTAATCAAAAATTTATTAATCCACCACGATTACTAATTAACTATGAGCGTTTTTAATAAAGAATATTTTTCATTACTGAATAAATACTGTTCTTCGAAATGAAAGAATTGGATACGATGCAGAAGACATCATTTTCTCATCTCCATACAGATTTTTCTCTAAACAGCTAATTAAGTATAATTGGAGTTGTCGACAACGGTATGAAACTGAAACACGACAAAGTAAGGAATAGAATCATCCGTGAGGAAACATTATTCTCTCGAGAGCGAGGTATTTAGCATAACCGAGGAATCTCTCTACCTATAACGTCGTATTACTATTTTAATAGTATGAGCTAGAAGTATGTAATGCGCAATACCTGCGTAATAATGAGCGACCGTTACTTTATTACGTGACTGATAATAATCTCGTGTCTCCAGATAAAGAATTATTGTTTTACTGCTAGTAGTCTTACGATGTTCCTCCAATTTATTTTCAATTATTTTTACGTAATAATCCAACTGTCCCTTTTTAACAAACAATTGTACTTCATAGATAAGAATATACATTGCATTGTATATGTTCGTCATCGATTTGTATTTGCTTCTTCAATGTCTAGAAAATATCAAGAAACAGTGATTCAGCATACATGTAATTTATGACATGTCCTATATCATGATTACTTGATATGATAAACAGATAAGTAATAAATAAGTAAATAGAAGAAAAGGCTAATAAGAAAAAGATCTCGAACTATTACGAGTCCAAAGAACACCAGAATCTTTTTCACAAAAATTTAAGTCTTGAGCTTCTCTAATGTCTATTAAAGTAGAATCTACTAATTTAATGTAATTCTAAACAGGCCCTTGATTGAAACATCAATATCTCCAAGAATAAGGGTAAGCAGAGAAAGCTATAATACAGCTATACACGTTTAAGTATGGACATGTACATAGTTCAATAATGTTTGCTGAAGAGTTATGCGATGATTGCAGCAATGACTACAACTTTATTGTTCAATTGTGAGAAAGAAGAAGTAATATCCTCGTGCAATACTCTTAAAGACTTAAAATTACCTACGTCAATGGTAATGAGCTAAAACTACTGCACTAAAATACCGAATTAATTACCATAAATCAAGATTCATCAATTAACTAAATCTTTCATCAGTTAGTATTTATCAGCCTATATATTTCCCTGTTTTTATTTTAAAGCATAATTTCTCTTCAGTGACCGTTCAAATACAACGTAAGCTCCAATTAAACGAAGCACGAACTAGCCATACTGAGATTATCAAGATCTCGAACTTCCAGAGCAGCCATTTCAAAGTTTATGCCAGATCGAGTACACGGAGAACCCGAAATCTGAAAAAGCAAGTAGATACACGCGAAGATAGAGTTGCATAAGTATGTAAATACAAGTCGGCTGCATAGTTATACGTATGTTTGCGATTGAATGGCCTTTTGGTATCGTGCAATTTGCATTCTTAACACTTGCACGCCGTCAATTATACGTGCACGATAGTGCCCCGATAACGTTAAAGGAACAGCCAAAGGTGTCTCGCAACAATTATAATTTTATGCGTTTTCGTTAAATATTCGATTAATTTTTAATTTCCTTTAAATCTTCTTACAGATAGATATCTTCGACTCGATACAATTATCTAAAAAATAGTTGTAATAAGGAATTAGTAAAATAATAATAAAGTTATACTCTGTGACGATATTCTAATAACGAGATGCATGGACAACGAGCGCGAAGAGTATACGTACCCAAATTGGATTCAGCATTTTTTGCCAGAACTACTGAGAACTTCATGTGAAATGGAGAAAGGTAAAAAGCTGAAGAAGAAGGCAGCGCGTTCTGGTAGACGGACAAAAACAAATAGTCGGATAAAAGCGTTACAGAGAAGGAGAAAGAAATGTGAAGAGGGTGTGACGAGAAGGGGTGGAACACGTTGGCCCCATCTGAATCATCACTGCACGCGAATGGCTTCATTCATACGCGAATTTAAAGTACGTTCACGTGAGGCGGTATTACGATCTATACCCTTCGTTAGATCGATCATTCTTTACAACCGACGACTCTTCTTCCCGTTCGAGTCTATTTCTGTCGACAGTGGTAAATTGAAATTACTTACACAGATTTTGGCTAGAGCATTCTACACTTTAATATTTGATTATTATAAAAATTAGATATGATTAACATAACAGTTAGAAAGTAAGAAATTGGAAGACTAGAAAAACAAGGAAATACGAAACTTGGAAACTCGGAAAGTTAACGTAAAACTAGAAACCCAAGGAAATTAATATAGAAACCTAAGAAGCTAGGAAAATTAATACGAACTGAGGAAGCCTAGAAATCCCGAGAAAACCACCTCAAACATTTCCTTTTCCAAACTACCACTATAATCCGTTTCAAAAAATGTATGTATCCTATATCCTTACTACTACAGAAATTCAGAATTCAATCTTAAAAGTGCTTCATTAAAGTTTATAACAGTCATAACATTTGATTCAATTTTCACAAGCTCATAATATTCTGAGCGTCGTAATATTTTATAAGTTAAATATTCTATAGTTAATATTCCATAGCTCCATAAGATAAAATATGACAATTAATTAGTTCCACAGTATCATAGAACTCTTGGACGTGTAACAGCCTTTTTAAAATAGCTGACCATTTAACCGTCAGGTATGCGGCATGAGGTGTGGTGGAAAATCGTGTTCGACCAGGTATACGATCGAAATGATGGACGACAGCGGCGCGGCTTGTTTAATGGCACCTACGAAAAGGAAAGTGCTCACCCACGCATCCTATCTGACGGACGTTACGACGGCAGGTTACAAGTACCGGTCTCGTGTTTCTTGCTAATTAAACGTGAACGTGAACGGATGTAAAACATAAAACGCTGCAGATAAGGCCAGATAATCTTTCGAAATCGTGGTTTCAAACGGTACAAGGCTGGTGCATCTATTCCATTCGACTGTTGAACTTTTTATGCATATCATTGATGTCGCCTCTTTCTTATTACAAAAAGCATCCTGGGTGCGAGATTATTAATTGCTACAGAGGATGGTAAACGGAAGTGAAATCTTCATTGAAGGAATCTAAAAATTGAAGAATTAAGAGTAAAAAAAAAAAAATTGAAAACATATTATGAAGATATTATAAACAAAATTAGTTTCGAATTTAAAAAACAAGGTAAATATGATAAATTTAATAAGAAATTCAGAAATTGGGAAATTAAGAAATTAGAAAAGTTAACTAGATATTTAAAAGAATAATTCCTATCCTATTTTATCATAATTATTTGACCCAGTCTCAAGCTTAATCAAAACTTTAATTTTCACACAGCACAAACGTGTTAATGACTACTATCCACAATGGGCTCTCGTCTCAGCAATACAATTTAATCGCCGGTATTTTCATCGAAGATAGCCATCAATCGTAATTAACTTTGTAACCCTCTATCTTCCTAACGCATTATCAAAAGTATCGATTGTATTTTTAACAGCTATGTTCTGTATGAAATAATTTGTAATTAGTCACACTGACAAGTCACGACGATGACTAATCGAAAACTCTTCTCATCTGCGGTTTTCTGACGCTGCTTCAGGAGTATATCAGTGTTGCCCATAAAGGATGCACTTCTATTTGCTCGGCAACTTACGACGAACAGTTACCAGAGGAGCATAATATGTACCAGATGTTTACCGTTTGGCTTGGCCACTGTGCAAATACCAAGCTCCTCCATCCAACTTTCAGATAACATATCGCTTGCTTATCCAAAGAAATTTGTACCATTAGCTATCTTCTGAGAGAAACTAGAATTTTCAAAGAAATATACACAGTTAAGATAAAGTAGATAATAGATCAAAGATTTTGTGATTTTCACTAATTTTCTAAGAAGTGCAGTTCATTTGTAAAAATATTATTTTGGAAATCTTAGGATTGTTTTCTTATAAAAGATCAACCTCCATTAATTGGAATATGAATATGATGATCTTCAGTTTTTAATAACACAGAGAAATATTGACTAATAAGACATGAAAAAGCCAATCCTTTCTTTCCTAACTTTAAGATATTCGTCCCTGAAGGGATGAAATTGCGAGAAGGTAAATGGAGAAGCAGATACCAGGCGAATCGTCAATGCCAATACGCGGACAGATTCGAGGAATGTGAAGGGAAATCAATATAGCTCAAACTTCTCTGACTCAGTGACACAGAATATCAGTTCTATCGGTTTACGTGGAAAATAGCTAACGAGCGCAAGCTAGCATAAGGAAATAAAATAAAATATGAAAATTTATATAAAATATCATTCGATCCGAGAATCTCTATATTTCTAGAGATTGTTCTTTATAACAATCAATCTCTTAGATAACACTAAAAGAAAGCTCTAAGTTTCACTAAGAATATTTAAGTTCCATGTAAGTGTATTACCAAATCCACAAGTTCTAATGTTCTAATTTTAACATACACTGTATGTATTATTACATTAAATGTTACATATAATTTATATCACAAAGGGTAGAGTTTCAGAGTTCTTCACCGAGGAAAAAAGCCGTAGTTTAACTAAAAGAAAGGGATAAGAGATGCAGGGTTGCACGTACCAATTGTAACTTTTAAAAGTTCCTCGAGAAGGATGATCTTCGAGTTCGCACAATCGCGCGCGATGAATTCAGCTCGCGCATTAATCGTATAACTGGGAGTCGTCGGCAATAACGTGGTGGGTGGATATGAGGCTAACGTTCCAACTATGTACGGTGCTGTGTGTCTTGCAAGTGCACTCTAAACAGATGGTTCTCAACCTGTACCTTTGTGGAATGCGTCAATTCCATACTAATTACGGTCAATCTAAAAATTATAAAAATAAAAGAATATTTTAAAGAATGTTTTTTAATATTGCAGAATTAGCATACCTAGGCTTTTTCATTATTTCTACATATATTTAAATTCTTTCTGCCAGTGCAGAGTGAAATGTTGGAGGAATAAATGGAAGGATCTGATCGGTCACGTGACGAAGCAAATAAAAAAGATAGGTCAGCTATGTGGCACCGATTATCGGGGATCTGAAAAATTGGACCACGTTTTGTTCGAGCTGCGTATAAAAAGCTGGAATGAATGTTCGAACGAGTTCATCCGATTTTGTATCGGGACCGATTTCCATTCTTTTCTCTCTTTGTTCATTTTAAACCAAACCATTGAATAATTAATTAAGTTTTTATAAATTAAGAGTGGTTCGTGCAATTTAGTTGAAGAAACAGATATTTTTACCCATTACGGAAATTCGTAATGTAGTGCCTTTCTACAACCATCACCAAGTTATGTTCTATTAAAACAACAAATTGTCTAAAACAACAAATGGAGACAATTAGTACTTATAAACAGATCATTCGACAGCCGTATAACAATACACAAGGAGAAATAAAGTATGTATAAAAGAAATTATGAAAATTTCATTTAGATCAAGCTTTAGATTGCTTATAATTAGTTATAATACTTCACCTACATTTTTACCAATATCTAATTCCAATACCTGCAATCACCAAGAAGGATCATTGAACAAAAGTTTGCTTCCAAATACAACAGCTATGTAATTCTATATTGATCATCCATTAAATTTCATCCAAATCTAACACGAAATTTCATCTACATACATCTTCAATATCTTCAATAATATCATCATTTCAAAATAGAATATGTAATTCTAACACCTGCAGCTACAAAGAGAAATCCTTCGGCAAAGGCTTTCTTCTCGACTTATTTATCCAAGTCAAACACAGGATTTTATATTCCGTTTCACCTACACACATCTTGAATATCTTCAATAGAGGTATCATTTCCAAATGGAACATCCAACTTTAACACCTACAAGGATAAAAACAAAAGTTGTTAAATTCATCAACTTTCCAGCTAACATTCGATTGGTGTTAATTACCACGTCGATTAAATTTCATCTAGAAACGGGCAAAGCGAAGAGAGGAGCATTGAAAACCGCTGCACACAGCCGAAGGCGGCGGCGTTGCAGCTCGTTGGTGGCGCGCGCGAGTAGAGAGAGCTACTACTACCGAGTAGTGTGTAAAAGGCGAGGTTCATTCATGCGCCGCCGGCCGAGTAAGGTGGGGTGGCTATTGATCGTCGAGCGTATATCGCGTACACCGGTGCATTGCACCCGTTCGCCTCGTCCTAGAAATTTTTACCCCAAACTCTCTTCCGTGCCACCTCTCTCCATACCGCGCCTACCCCGATATCGTCGCTACGTTCTTCGTCCTTTCGCCGATTTTCAACCGGATCCTCGTATACGCCGATTCCTACCAGCCTTCTGGAACCGAATAATCAGCCCTATTCGGCTAGGGATCGATAAACTTCCCGGGGGACTCTTTCCAGGCTTTCCACTACCTCCAAGAGGGCTCATTTTTACGTGGTGCATGATAGGGATGCTAACTTTTGGTTCAACTTGATGATGAATGGTATTTGGAAAGGGTAGATAGATACTGTAAGTTAATATTTTGATAGTTTTAGTTGATGCATCACTTTGTAGCTAATTGTATGTATTTTGTAATACTGTTCTTCTACTTATTAACTATTAATATTTTTAAGTAAATGTAATCAAATGTGACTTCGATATAAAGTTGATACTACAAAGATGGATAATATAGATAAATATAAAATTAATGCATTCTGACTTAACTGGAATAGTATCTTTTCATTTACATTCTATTATATTTTTCCAGATATTCATTTGTAATATATAGAAGAAAAATCAGAGTACTTGATTATAATTAACTGCAATAAAGATTACAAGAATTGAGAATAAACAAAGCGTATCAACTTACAAATATCTATAACTTTAATTTTATATAACATGAGCATCGCTAAAGTTATTACCGTGTACTCATCACACCGTGTAATCATACCTTGAATCACACCCTTTAATAAATGGTTAATTTAAGTAACATCTGATCCGATCAAAGTCATAATCTACGGTATACATATACTTCACAGAAAGCAACATTAGTACACGTGGTATAGCCTGCGATAGTATCCAGTAATAAAATCTAACCGAGTCATAATAGCTTGAGCACGTTCCACTAGAAAACCAAACAGACAAACGAGTTGAGGAAAAAGCAGCAACTCGGAAAAGGGGTGAGAATTTCGAGAGGTCGCAAAACTATTTCACCCCGATCTGAATTTTTTCTCGGCGGAGGGTTGAGGCGACCTAATCGCCTTTTTCGCCTCGCCTCCACTCTCTTCCCTCTCTTTCTCACCCTTTGCTCCCTTTTGCACCCATTCCCCTCCCCCACTTCCGCTGCACGCGCCTGCAGTTTTTTTGCAACCCCTGGCCGGCATTACGCGCCGAAACTGCGAGCAGGTCAGTTTTTTCATTGCTCGATCGTCGAGTATATACGTGTATCTGTATGCATGTGTGTATGTGCATTTGTATAAGTATGGTAGTAAGTACAGACAGAGAAGGAGGAAAAAAGAAACAAGAAGAAAATGGAAAAAGAGAAGAGGGAAAGAGAGAGAGAGAGAGAGAGAGAGAGAGAGAGAGAAAAGAGGTTCCACTCTCAAAAGTTTCCCACCCTGGCTTCTCTCTAGCTCTTTCTGCGCTAGACAGGACGAAACTTTCCGCAGTATTACAAATGAAACGGTCTTTGTGTCGCGTTGCCGCAGCTTCGAGATCGCTCCAAGCATGCTTGGCAGCGAACCCTTTCTTCCGGACAACGTTCCGCTAGGATTGTTCCAAATAATGCCAGAATATTCCGGCGAAACTGGCAGTGATTTATGGAGAAACGCGCCGATGCTAATTCAATCCCGTTCAAGATTATTTAGGGTGAAGATTCGATTAACCTTTTGTCCATAATTGTTCCTTTAGCAGGTATTGGTTGCATCTTTCCACTTGTTGAATTTTAGTCAAAGATAGTTTAAGTAGTCTATATGAAGAAACGATACTAATTACTATTTCACTCTGAATTAACTAACTTGACAGTTCAAACTGTATCGATAATTAGGTTTTCACTTTCTTTATGATTCTGTAATTTTCCTGTTTAAAGAATTATTTAATATTATTTAGTACCTTCCTGGCCATGCTTGACTAGATTAATTAAGCAATTCATAAACACCAGCAATTAATGTAATTTATGAATACAACTAAGGAAATAGATCCCAAATAGAGATTTGTTTCATCCTCGAAATATCTTAATGCTTTATTCTGGGTATGTACTCATGTGCATTCTGTACATTTTTGCATATTTAAATTTCCCATAAATGGATGAACATCTACAATCTATCTATGTATAAACACATCCTCAATTTTCATTCTTCCTCTTTTAATTATTTTCTATACATCTATTCTAAATATTTCAATTGCAAGAATATCGGTTTTCTTATGTTTGATGGAACAAGTACAGGTAAAATTGCCTTTCAAAATCGAATATGGGAAGGTTTCCACAGTTTGATCGGTCACCGTGATTAACTGATCCCCATGGACGAAACCTAACGATGTGAGAAATAGATTTAACCATAATAAAGAAGACGTTCGGATGTCCAGTTTAAAAACCTAGAGAAAAAAATCGGTAAGAAAATCGCGGAAGGACAAAAACAGAAATCACGTAATACGAGCCGCTCGAGTGACTCTGCCCTTCGTACTCCAATTGCTCTGAGACAGCCTGTAATCCAGCACACATTACATCACGAGATCCACACCCAATCTCCATATGCGTGGAACGCAATACATCGTCGATAAGTACACGATGTGTTTCCTAACAAAATATATACGTAGTACCAGAAGTTGTTTCTAAAATAATAATTTGAAAGCACTTTTTGTTAAAAATTGATCTTTCAAAGTGCAGGCTAAAAGTCAAATTTAATTTTTTAAGATGGAAGAAGAAGAACATAAGGAAAGACTTATTACTTATTATAGATATCAATTATGGAATAATACGAGAAGGATCCAGCATAGTACTATACTTTTTAGAAAATTGAACATGAAGATTCTTACTTTCTCAAGCTAAATTTTCGCAGGTATGAAAAAATTAATGAAAGTTTGAATTTTTTAATGAACTTTAAGGTTTAGACCAAATGAAAAGAGAAATTATTAATTACTAGAATTTTCAATTACTAAAAAATTACAAAATATAAAAAGTCAAATATTCCTGACAATTCTGCTTCCGATTAAAATACATACTACACATATATCATGATTCTACGCCCACCACGATAAAAACTTCCAAATTGTAATAAAAGCTTCAACAAGCTTGTACCAAGCCTTTAAAAGATTAAAAGGGAGATTAATATTCTTATTTCTGCGAAGCATGATGTCCATAGTAAGAAATTTAGGTTCGAAGATAGTTAAAGGAGGTCTGAAATACATACGAATCAATTAGCAAACAGATGTTTCGCGAGGATGCAGGTGGAGGCGTTCGATTTTCTCTTGCTAATCGACTGGAGGCAACGAAGCCGAAGAATTCGAGTTGTTAGCTACCACTTAACAACCTGACACTCAACACCTTTCGATTCATGGATGGAAAAGAAGAAGGGAAAACCGATGGCTGATGCAGGTTTCCAATCATTACTCTGATCGTCCCCATTTAAGCGATTTAATCGACACAAAGAACCGATTGCTTCTTGGAAATACAATGAAAGAAACCATGTAGAATTTACCTCTCATCGTTGCTTTTCATCTCATAATGATAATTAAATGGTAATTTCACTTGTACCAAAGTACATAAGCTTTATGAAAGAATCTTCGTTTGAAGTTACTTGTTTGCAAAGAAAAAAGACAACAATATTACCTCACAACTCGAGGAACAGGGGACGTAAGATATTAAAAGTTCAATTTAATTCAATCGCTCTGATTCACATTAAGAGCCTGAATTAACTGAAATTGGTATTAAAACCGTCCGTGTAGAGTGATCTGAATTGAAGTGGCGGGCGCTCAGATACTGACAAGCACTTACAAATGGCGTTGACTCACTTGGTAATTCCAGTATTAACAAAAATATTATGTTATTCCTTGATGAATTCAACTACGATAATTGTTTTCACTTTTCTTCACTTGCATATTGTTATATAAATTCGTGAATTAAATAGTATTAAAACACAGTATGGTCTACCTAAAATACAATTTTTAATCATGAATATGAGTAACCAGTATAGAAGGAAATTGTAATGAAAGAAAGTGACATCAATTTACCAAGTAACGGAAGACCGAAATTGTTGAAAGAAAATTTCATTAAAAATGTATGTTTTCAGGATATTTTGAGACTCTGTTTGCTACTGTACTTGTAGGTATGTATGTTTCGATGCCATTTGCTGTGCACGATGAAAGAATCGATAATCCATTCGAACGTGCACTCGATACAAGCATGCCGAGGCAGTAACACGAAATTAATGACGAGACGAGTCAGTGGCCGCAGCTGCAGCACACACGAGGAACGATTTCCCTTCAAGAGAAGAGAGTTCTGTGCTTTTATGTACGCCCCGTCCAAAAATTAAATGAAGCTTCGACCCACCTTCAAGTTATATTTCAGATTTCCTCCTGAACCAAATAATTCATCTGCCTATCATCTCCTAGCTGATTTCCTTCCTCATATTTTCCATGTATTTTCCTTCGTCCTTTATCTTTATTTATAGAAGTTCATCTAAAAAAGAAATTAAGTGCTAAAATAGATACAGTAGAATAGCAGACGTTGAGAGACCAGTCTGATAAAAATACATTACACTTTAACCTATTAGGATGCAATAAGAATAGAAACATGACGAATTTTCAGAGAAAGAACATATCTAACATGAGAAAGATATCTAATACGTAATACTCAAAGAGAAATCTGCGGAGACTAAAATAAGAACAAATCGATAGATCTAACAGTCTAACTCATATAGCGGCAAGATAGCAAAATTCTGATATTACATGCATCACACTGGTTTTCGATCGTTTCAATGATCATGTTTGATCTTATTATTCTAGGTCAGTGTATCAGGCATCGTGTCGATAAATCGCAATGATTGAAATTAACCCATGGCCACCAATTTTGCACCAGCGGCACTGTTAATTTATCGGCGCCGTTTCGCTGTTTCATTGCTAATCGCAATTAATTACAAGCTCTGAGAGGCTTCACTGAACTATGACCGGTTAGTTACGAGATTTCATTATGATCATCAGTAACCCTATTAGTCTTTGGTACACGGCCGCAAACGCTAGTTTAATATCGTTCATAATCAAAGTCACTTCTTTCCAGCCGCTTCCCTTCCCTCCGGCTTCTCTCTTTTTTCTCTTCCTCTCTCACGAATTTACTTGTAAATGAGAATAGTTAATGAAACTATAACGAAACTGGGTCGTCGGTTCGTTTCTCTCTCCAGCTGCCATTTATTATCCGTTCTCGTTTCATTTTTACCCTTTGTCTCGGGAATACGTGCCATTGGGTCGCGCAGGAAACGAAATCCTGCAGTGAAAAAATGCGAAGGGATTTTCAGAAGGCTCGACAACGCCGAAGCGTCGCATGCAAATATGTATAATACGATCACCATAAATTCGTCGAAGATCCCTGCACTTTTCATCCCCTTTTCCTGCCTGGAAACTGCGACATTTTCCTTGTTTTACTTCGTTCCAAAATTAAATTTTTCTCTCGTGGAAAATTAGTGAATACTTCAATTCTCTCGTTATCTTCATATCGTGGACAATTAGAGTACCTATAGATTTAATTTATAACGTTAATTTTATCGGACAATGTAAATAAGAAGAAGAAACTTAAAATGTGAAGATCGCGAGAGAAAACATAATGTGTATACGTTTCTTCTACTGTAATCTTTATTTATATTTATAAAAATACTAACAAATAAACGATGTGGTCATTTGATACTTGTAACAATCCAATATAGTAAGTCTGACAGCAAGTTGTGGAACAAAAGTGTAATGGTATTTCATTAATAAATATACAACAAAATTGCATTTTGCAAGAAGATTCCTAAGAATCATATTGAATTTACTGAAGAATAAGTTGTTACTATTGTTCCCCATTTATCAGTGCGAAATTATATGATTTCCAATTGTGGTATTTGCTAGAGACACCCCGTATAACATGCCGGCGCGTACATAAAAGCCAATCGGGCGACGAATGGATCGATATGGTCGTTGGTTTCTCTCCCTTATTCCACGAATATATCGATGCTCTACATTGTGTTTCTTTCCCTTACGTACATTGCGTTCTCTCTTAGGGTCTTCGTACCTTACAATGACTTTCAAGTCACAGTAAGGAAAGAGAAAGATAAAAAGTATTAGAAAAGCGCGCACTCCGCGATCAAATACTCCTTCTTCCTAGGAACTGTTGATTGCCCTCGAAGAATAACAGAGATCCCTGTAAAGCGTCTTAATTTACTGGAGTTTCTATTTAAAATTGCTTAGGTTTCCTGGAACCTAAAATTCAATCGAAGAATCAAATGTAAATCGAGATAAAGCTTATCTAAAGTACAATTTTTCGATATTAAAGTACTCCACGATGTGAAGATGTCAGTACCCAATTGTGAGTCAGGCTCGATGCAAAGTTATATGAATAACACTTCAGGCGATAATTCCGAAAAATCAATAGCTGAACAATATCGTACGACATCGTTGTTGACTTAAGACCAACAAAATTTCTGTATTATCTCGTGGGAGAACATGCAGTAACTGAATAAATCACAGATTAATGTATCACGGTATCAGGAGGTGCATGATATAACGCAAGCCGAAAATTTTGACAGACGCTACATATATGGCGTTCTGAATACAATTCCATCGCCTCAATGAACATTTATCGAGATACGTCACAAAGAAATTACCACTGATAAGGAATTTTTATACATCATTATCTGCGTTCTCTGTCGCAGGCGTCTAAACAGTAACGTTCTCCTCATTCACGTTTTCACAAAATAATCCTCATTGTTTGGATATTGTATAAAGTATCCGTGATAAATATGGCACAGTATAAGTATCAGGATAGAAAGAACAGAATACATTATGAAATGCAAATGTCATGCAACGAGCAAAGGTTAAATTGAACGATAAAGCCGGTGTGTATTTTCGAAGCTGCTCCTGGCAAGATAAGACGCTATCGAAGCCAGTACAGTTTATAGATTTTCATTGGAACTTGCCAAACTCTGCAGAAAGTTGTCACGTTTCAGCCGCAGCGAAAGCTTGATAAATAATTGCCAGAAAGTTTTTTTTTCTGGGACCTGTGCCTCGGGAAACAATCTCTTCATCTATCCCATATACATAAAATTATAGTTTCGGTAAATATGTTATAGTAAAAAGTGTTTTTTAAAGCAAGATAGCTATTATATTGTATACCATAACGAGTTATTTCAGGTATTTTCAGTTTCTTTACTGTCCGTTTAGAGAAAAGCCAGCATGGCAATATTTTTATCCGTAAATTCATTCCACGGATATAGGGAAGATTTCACGAGAGAAATAGGTGAATAAGACGCCGCGTTACGAGCACATATATACACCACCTACGAGTTTGCATCGAGATCTATGTGCATTTCCGGCGGTTTACCGTTATGTGCATATATAGCTAGGAATTGGACCACAAAGTAGATAATATTGCTCCTACAGACTGTGCGCATCACGTTTCGCTTCAGACCACACAAAAATCATCCTCCTTGATGAATTTTACAATGCAAATACTCATCGACAATCTTTTCATTATACCTACAAAAAGCAACGTATCATGAAAGAGAAAATTGCGCAGAGAAGAGACAAAAATAAATTAAGACTACAAAACTATTATATTCTCTTGTATCCTTGCAATTAAACAATCTGATTCGTTGATAAATAACAAAATTACAACACTATTACAATATAATTTATAGAAGAGTTGGTTTCTTATTTTTAGAGTTGTATTCTAACAATAAGAATATTAATTATTCCAACTTCTATCTCCTCCGGCCTTCCCAGCTGTGCAGAATTGAATAGATAGTTTCTGTAATACATACACCGGTCAAGGAAATAAGTATTGCAATCAGTAAATACGTAACATAGCGTTGCGTCCTTAATAGGTTTCCAAGAAGCGTGAAATTCCCGCGCGTTGGCCTTTTACTTAAACGACTATTTCATTTTTCCTCTTTTTACGCATAATTGCCTATTTTTTTGCCTTCAGACGTCCACCGATGCATTTTTGTCTAATGTCAAGAACATTTTTCAATACACAATTTCCTTTAAAGATTATTTCATGCTTTGCAAAATCTTCTTTTAAAGATTTTTCTATTTCTCTTTAATTTATGTCTTTCTCTTTTAATATCTGAATGGTAAAGTTTGAATATGTAATATAGAATTATTAAATGATAACTACTTTGTGCTACTTTACGTAAATAAAATTATAACACATTAACGATTTAATTCTACTGCAATCGACTTAATTTAACTTAATTTAACGTTATTTTTTCCATACAATATACAAGCATACATTACGTACAATTACGTGTAATAACTAAGAGTCATTCTCCTGTGGGAAAGAGAACCGATAATATGAGACACAAAGAATGAGCAATTTGCACGATTCACGGTATCCTGACATAATCGAATACACTAATATAATAAATAAAGTTAAACTAACCATAACACAATATTACGCTACACTAAATATATAATATTTCTTTGATATCTGATACACGATTCATTCTCTGAACACTTTCACAAAAAGATAACAAAGAATTGTCGTTATTCGTAACAAATATTCTACAGAAGAGTGATACATCAAAACTAAAGTGAACTCTTAATTATACTCCGAACAATGAAATTCAACTCGGTCAGAATTTCCTCAGCTCTTGTCAAAGGTTCAAGATTTGTCATCTGACGGACAATTTAAACATTCCTACACAAACTCGTACTCTCATGACGGCAATAATAAAACAAAGCATTGTTTGGTCGAGCCGTGGCCGGTATAACGTTGTATTCTCTTGTCTCCTCTCCCTCCCTCCCTCACTCTCTCTCTCTCTCTCTCTCTCTCTCTCTCTCTCTCTCTCTCTCTCTCTCTCTCTCTTGAAAAGTGGAACACTACGAAGATAACGTGTCGGTTGAAACGTTTCTACCGTAATCATTACGTAAACGCATCGGCAATTACAGATCTATAGTCGGCCACATATCGTGCAATTAAAAAAGCCAGTGGTACTCTCTCATATATACTTCGTGATAGTAAATACACATATATTGGCTTATAAAGTGTTTGGACATCTATACAAACTTTTGATGAATATATTATGTACGTTATACAAACAATGAATATATTGGTGAGGTGTGAAATGTACAGAAGGTACAATGTATTTAATGCAAGTATATATTTCGCAGAGATTATAAAAACATTTTAAACAAAGTATCGTAATAAGCCTCAATATACAGTGAGAATTTTTAATATATTACAATTTATAAGAAGGCTATTCATGCTGTGTATACTAGTTTGTAAGTAAATATATGCGTGCAATAAATATTCAAAATTTTACCAATTTTTCAAAAATACAGTCATAATATAATCACTTATGTTTCATTACAAAATTAATGAAATTTCAAAATGTTCTATGTGACACACATAATATATTCGTAATTCAGTCAGAAGAAAATTTACAATTACTTTAATGAAAGAAATATATGCGATGAGTGAGTTGAGTACTAGTTAGTCGAGCGGATAATTTTTCTAACCAACTTTCACGATAAAAAGGAACCGTTTGACGGCTTTATCTTCAGGCAAATATTGATCTGTGCTTCCCCGTTAATCGAGCAAGTTAACGCGTGCTGATCCAGCTCCGTCGAACCGGCTTAAATCGAATAACCCGTTCTAACATCGCGGTCACCTCTTCTTCAACGTTATTAGCTAAAAGTAAACAGTTTCATTAATATATTACGATTCGAGTCGTAGTTTTTGTTCGATAATATAATTGAAATATAGAATTATACGTGAACCTGTTATTAACATATTCAGCTACGTGCAATTACTATTTATCTTCTTTTATAGCATCATTAAGTTCTTCTTTATCTAGGTTGAACAATAGGACGAGAAGAAATAGGAATGGGCAATAAAAGTTTGTGTACACATTCAGTTAGGACGAAGAAATTTGAACACCTACGTGATACAGGTTACAATAAAAGCGATAACGCCAACGTTCATCGTTGCAAATAGCAAAAATTGTTATCTTTATCGGGATAGAGAAGAAACTGAGAATTCGTCTCAAATGAAATATTCAATTATATAGAATTTTTCCCTGAAACATTGAACGAGGAAACCTGTTTCATTTTTAAAAATCCTGCTTAAACAGATATCTACCTAGCTAATAAAAAATAAATCTATCTAAAAAAAAAACCTCTGACAATAAAGTAATAATAGCTAAATATAGGATATTCTCAAAGATAGGTATCAGACCAACAGATTGTCATCGTCGATTCAAACTCTAGGAAATTGAGTGAAATAGTCTCTATACGTTAACAAAAACACAGAGGAAACGAATCTTTCACATTTATTAGATCTCCGATACCTTCTTTTACGATCATATACAATGGAATACTTCTCGTATCAATATAGCGAGTATAATTTTTCTTATTCCGCTCACAGAACACGTTGGCACGCGTTGATCGTTTATTCTGGCGCACCCTGTATATGCTATATACGGAATAAATAAGTTGTCATCCGTATGTAACAATTCGTAGATCAAACGCATCAACTACGACTGATTAGAAAATGATTATTTTCCAACAGCTTAGTTTCTGCCGGAGATAATTAAAATGTAGAAAATTATAGACGTTTACACTAGAGGAGAATGGTGCCAATATGAAATTCTGCTGGCATATTGGAACCATATAATAAAAATAATAACACAACTGCCAAGCGTTGTGTAACATTGTATAGTCAAATTATAGAGATTAGACGTAAACAAATGAGAGATACAAGCAAATGACGAGCTTTAGACGTGTTTATTCTTCTAAGGCGCCTTCAGATATTTTTGTTAGATTTAAAGATTTTCTATTCTAGACATCAATACTATGATAATCCATTTATTTAAAGTAGTTAAAAAGCATATGAATATTGTTATAAAAAGAGTTTTATTACATAAGATTTTTTAATTATTTATAAATAGAAATAGAGATTTGTAACCTTATTTTGTTGATTATTATGGAATATTACATAATAATAATTCATTCAAATATCATAATAATAATCACTTAAATACATACATATATACTTATATAGGAAAATAATATGGAATTAAGTTCTAATTCTAGTATATGGTCCAAATGGAAACAGATCCAGTGTCAAAAGCAAACGTCAATTATGAACCCTACAAGGAATACTCTGATTATGAGAATGAGTATTACATTTGTAACTTTTGCAATCATTTTTTTTTTTTATTAAATCTCGTTAATTTACTAACCAGAAAACAATTTATTTTGTCATGTACAATACAACCAATAAGAATAAAGAAATGAAGAATACCAAACTGTAAGTACATCATAAAAATAAAACTTTGAAAAGTATACTTTTTAATTCAACTTGAGATTCTATATGATAAGCTTCCCTTTATAAATAAGAAAACTATAGAAAGGAACATCACGACATACCTGAGGGATATTGGCGTTCAGTTGACGATTCAACGAGTCCCGTTCCTTCTCGACCTCCTGCAGACGCGCTTCCGTTTCCTGCAGCCGTTCCTGGTTTTCGCGCAACGACTCCACCAACTTGTCCCTCTCGTCGAGCATCGAGACCATTAGCTGCTCGAAGTTCGCCTCCTCACCGGAATATTGCGAACTCCTCTGGCTAATGCTGTCCTCCGCGATAGTCGGCATTACGTCGCACATCATATTCCACATTTTGCGTATCCTACTCTCTCACCCTCCGGCACACTGAAACTCCACTTCAAATATACACGCAAATGAGAAACAGACGAAACACGCGCGCCGGATATAATATGAACACTCGCGTGCGCGCTAGTGACAACGAAAGCCACCTTCCGCTTCCGATATCTATATACACATATAGATATATGTATATATATAAGTACTTATATATGCATACATATATACAGTGGTTCACGGAAGTATTTGAACAGCTATTATATGGAAAACTTTTAAGTATATATTGTATGTGTTATATAAAACAGGTTGAAATTTAGCACTGTAGTAAGAGACTGTCATGATTAGACTGCGGATGTTTATGCAAAGTCATATTTTTATCAAAATCATTAAAAAAAATAAAACCTGCATAGAGATATGTTTCACCTACTAAATATTATAACCTGCTCCTTACTTTTCATATTTCATATATTTTTTCATGTTACATTCACTCTGCATACTTTTGTAACTTTAAATTTTCCATAAATGCATAAACATCTGCCGTCTAATCGTGATTATATTGATCAAAATTGGAACCAATCTGAAAATGTACATAGAAGTTATCAGATACTTAATGGAAAATTAGTACATAGTATGATTAGCTATCTTAAGTATATATAATGTTAAAGATGGACGCAGTAACTGTTTAAACATATCCATGATCTGAAACATGTACTTGCAATACGTGTCTTGTAACTTTTATGTATATATAGTACATTTTCAAATTCGTTCCAAACCTTACCAATAAAATCATGATAGTCGGATCTTGTAACAGTGTTAAAATCTCAAAATGCAGAAATATAATACATATAATATATTCATAAAAAATGTCCAGAAGTATTCGAATATGCCCATAAGCCACTGTATATGTATATCTATATGTACATGTGTACCTTTTAGTTCGTCTCGAGCTTTTCAGTTAGTCATTTTCCCAGCGCGGTTTTCTTCGCTTGACCGCGATTTCTCTTTCTTTCTCTTTGATTTTCCTCGTCTTATCAAGTCAAACTCCTATCTACTTCTTTCTTTCTTTGTGTCACAACGTTTCGTCGATTCTAACGACATCCACGCGCCGGGAATATTTCTTATGTGTATTATATTTCTTCTTCAATGGCGTACTATTTAACCACTAAGAATTTTCAAGCAATCTGATGTTTTTCTTTCTTCCTGTTCTTCTGTCTCAATCGATGGAAATCCGTGTCTTTCCACTATTTTTTTGTTTGTTTGTTTATTTAACTAGAAGCTACCGGCGAAATCATCGCTCGAATAATTTATTCAGTTCCAAGTTCAACATCACTCTAACCACGAGCCTGTTCACCGTCATTCAAACTCGTGTCCCGTTTCCATCGTCGGATGATACATTGTTAGCAACTGGATATTGTTTACGGAAGGGGATCAATCAATGTGTGAAAATATACACGCACGGTCGAGATAAAAGTCATAGGCGAGTAGAATATTTTTCCCTTGAGAAAAATCGATCGGCTCGTATCGTGATAGGAAGGATGATTCGGTGGCCAACGCTCGATTTAGTTTCACCATAAATACGATATAAATACGTGTACGACGTGTTGGTTGAGTTGATTCAGTTTTGACAGATCGTAAATTAGATCCCACTGTGGAACAGTACGTTGAGCACACTTATCCTTTATACGTTCTACGTGCACGCGTCTTTCTTTTCCATTTCACTCATTTCTAAGATACGTGAACTAGTTTTCAATCGAACAGAGTCGACAAGGAGCTGATACCCACGATGCACGCTCGACTCTCTCCTGGAGCCGGGCAAGTCAGTCTGACACCCGCAAAATATTCGTGAAGAGCACGAGAACGATCACTGGACAGACCAAGGTTTACTTTCCACTTCGATCTCATACAGACACAGTTTCACCCTATTCAGATATTCAAATGTATATATTTATGTATATAGATCACTGATAGATTAAGAACAGAAGAAATTTCGTTTTACGGGATAAAGAGATATATGTACATATATCGTGGAGTTCGGGTTGCACCGCTTAATTTGACTCGCCGACTATTTCACCATTTATTATCACCATCCGAGACTCGCGGAAAGATCCCGATCGTACGTAAGAGTAGTGCGCGAGGCTCGAGTCAGCGTGCAACAATCGGCATTTCGATGGCATTATCGCGGAGAAGCCGAGTACTGACACACCTACAGTTCGTTCCTACCGCCCAGCCTCTACGCTACTCCATTTCCGATACCGGCAGCCATTTTGCGCCGTGACGTCAGCCTTCGTCCCCGAAGGTGCGCCCGACTCCGCCCGAATGTCGTACGACTTTCCTCCGCCGCGTTTACAAACTGCGATGAAATTGGAGATTGCTTGTGGCGCCACGGTTGCAGAATATCGCCACACGAGAAGCGCGGGATATCCAAATGGCCTTTTGAATTAAACGATTTTCAAATATCTGTAATTTATATTAACCTGTAATTATATTCCTTATTATGTATGTAATTATATTCATTGTCAACTCTAATTCTCTCTCTAAGTATAAATATAATATACAGTGGCTATAAAAAGTAATGGTGCACCACAGTCAATTTTATGTTGCCAAATTCTCTATTTTAAATGCCATCATACTTCAGACAAATATTAAATTATATAATGTATTTTTACTTTCAGGCATATTATGCAAGCTGCTTAAATTTAAGAATGATAATAGAAAAATATATATGTATATATAAATCTATATACGCATGTACATATTGTAGATAGTCGAGCCCAATCCGCACAGTCGAAAATGTATTAAATCAATCCTGTTTCATTTATTTCAAAACTAATATATATATTTTAATTAATACTTGAAGCAATAAAAAATATGAATTATTTTGAGGAATTGTAAATATTAAGTTAAAGCATTTTATGTAACGCAATAAATATTCGAGAAAGTTTCTTTTTTAACACTTGAACTAATTAACTCCCAAAACTCGAATCTTCAATCGATAGGAATGTTTATTTTCAATGTTCGAAGAGAAGATTTATTGTTACTGAACGCGATAATTTTGATTAAATCGAAAGAGAGGGAAAAAATCGAGAGGGCTTAACTTTCCGGAAGATGGAGACTGTGCTACAGCGTGGGATGCTGGATGATCAATACCGACCTCTGAGTCGTATTTTGGATCAAGTTATACGGTCAAGAAAGATAGAGACGAGTATCATGGAAACAGTAACGCACACTTGCACACCAGGAGCTACGGGTAAGTAGCCCTAGCTTCGATTAAAAATATCCTTCAAAAAAGTACAACTTAGATCATCTAACAAAATGTTTCAAAAATCCCTGCACTCTTCTGTCAAAAGAAAAAAGACATTTTACCTTAAATGTTTTCATTTTCTCAATTCTATCGTTTCGTGAACTAGCATAAATAAAATTAATATCCTTTTAATCATTGGTAATGAATAATTTCCTTTTAAAATACCTCCAAAACGAAAAGTTTCTGTGGCAGTGTTTTGGAGTAAATTATTTGATTATTGCATTTGAACGTCCATATTTCCCGATTTATACTTTATTCGTCCAAGTTTTAGATCTACCTGAATGTGATTCGATCGAGGACATCGCTGAATCAGTAGATGAACTACGAGCGAAATTGGCGAACATGAAGAGATTGATGGAAGAGCGGCGGGGTACCACCCTGGGCGAGATCAGCGCGAGGAAGAGAAAGGAGACTTCGGATATCATAGATGGCTACTTTTTATCTTGGATATTCGGCTCAGCACTCGTCGTCATCTTGAGTATCAGTTTCTACGCCTTTTACAATCTGTATCATGCAGTCCTGAAAAAATTTCCATCATCTCATACGGAATTATAAACAGACGGTAATCTTCATTTTCTAAAACCATATCTTTAGTTGTTTTTTTTTCAGTAATGTCATATAAACTACCGTAATATTTGTAGGATAACAATGAAAAAATTTTTACATTCTGGCGAATTTGTGCTGACAAACTGTTCGACTTGGATATATTCTTTTACAATCAATAGATGACAAACAAAAAAAAATGTGCCCAAAGATCTCGAACTTCTTGCGCAATTCTCAAGAAACATGCCGGCTGGTGATTTCGTTTGATATTAAAAATATCTGTCTATCGTCTGGGATATCACAATAAAACGTCTGGAATAAAAGAACAAAGTAGAAAGAATTTGAGGAACGGACAGAATGGCAGGAAAGTTCCTTTCATGTGCACTTAACAAACTCAACGAATATATTATAGCGTTCATTCATATTGAAAAACACTTCCTTCTCTGTTCACTATACATTTCTCAAGGAACTATACTCTCATGAAGAAAATTCAGTTACTGAAAAATTATCACAATATGCATCGGAAAAGAAGCAAATGCCTGAAAACATCTCTCAGCACTATTCGTTTTGGTGGGTTCGTATGAACATGTAATTCCATGATTATGAAGAATAATGCACTTAAAATGGAACAATTTTGAGATAGAAAGGAATATCTTTAAAAAACTATGTGACCTCCTTATTTTTATTCTCATTTCAATGAATTGAGAATATAAAATATTTCTTTCTATCTCCAAACAAAATGAAGAAGTAAAGAGGTCTGTTTTAAGAATTAAGTTTTCTTCTGACTTCGATATATCCTACTGCATGTAAAAATTGCTTTTATGATTCTTTATCCTTGCTTTACTTTCTTATATAATACGTTCTATACTATTTAATGTTTAAACTCTAGTACAGTGTCCTGGTTATCTTTAAAAAATTACTTTTCGAAAATATCTACAATCATCAGCAATCAATACGTTAATTGATAAAAAAGATGTAATCTATTTGGCATTTTTTTTTCAATCCAAAATGTATAGTTTATATGTGTAATCGAAATCCATTTGTCACTCGAATTGAATTTTAGTTTCTCAATGTTAATTGATCATTTACTCGAATGTACATATTGTGATTATTAAATAAAAATTATGATTCGATCGAAAAAAAAAACTCTTTTCTTAATCGTTCGATACTACGACGATTTTCGACAAAGCAACATTTAGTAGCACTTTTTAATTACTCACTCTAATTTTTGTTCTTTAATATGAAAGGCAATACTGCGAACATTTGATTAAAAATAATAATTATATATACAGAAAAGTCGATGAAATTTTTCATGGTAAACTGAAACAACTCACGCGATGATGTCTTGATTTCTCGATACCTGAAGCTATAGATATTAAAAGTGCCAATTAAAATAGTGAAAATCTATTTTTAAACAAAATAGAATATTTCGCAATAACGTACAGAATAATGTCTTTTTACTTTCTAATTCCTTGGAAAAACCACTCAGCATTTTCTGATAATCTTCTTGTTGCTACAATTGCATTAAGAATTAATAGTTTTATTATTTTTATATGTTATTAATTTTAACGAGATAGAAACACTACCTTTAATACCTCGCTCCTAAGAGCTTCCCGTCGAATCGATAAATTCGAAATTTGATTTTGCAGCGTTCTCACCTATCAAATGTAATTGTACTTATATAAAACTAAATCGTCTTTCTTTTTAATTATATGTTACTCGAACCTCATCCTCAGTTTTACGAATGTCCTTTTTCAATTCGATCATCAACGAACGATATCGATCTCGACAGGACAATGTTTTATTTTCCAAATCAGTTAACACCTTTTCGGCATTTTTTATTTCACATTGCGATTTCTGTAACTATGAGTATTACAAAACTAATTATATTTCTTTCATAAAAAACTGAATTAAAGGAAAATGACGAATTATTTTCTCACCACGCGTTCTTTTTCTGTGAGCTTTTCCGTTAACACTTCTAATTTATCATCTACACTCTCGCGACTCTAATAAAATAAACAATCGTCAGCGTCTTTAGAGGTTGAAGTTACGAGTTAAGAAAAATTAAAAAATATGGTAAAGAAATACGATATAATGTAGTATGTTAGTAGATAATATGTATGGATGTTTATGCGTTTATGGAAAATTTGAAAGAGTCAATATGTATTCGGAATGCATATAATATAGAAAATATACATACGTATGTGTATCTAATTCAAAGCAATGCGTTCATTATAATATTTATAAGGAATAGAAGAAATTTCTATTCAGGTTCCATTGTTTTAGTTACATACATAAAAATATTAAATTGCATAAACATCCGCAGTCTAATATTAACTTTTCATTAAAAAAAGCTTCCTTTAACTAACTTCAGTCGGAAATTCCACATCCAAGTTTGTATCTTGGGGTACGATCTAAAGGACACAATTTATGTTATAAGAATAGAATATTTTGAAGAAGATGTAAGAGAAAATTGCATTAATAAACTTACACATCTTCTCAATTCCTCTGTTTGAGCATTGTACTTTGTTACAAATAACATTATTAGTTAGCATAAAATACTGTCAATCAGAGCAAATGAAAAAAATTCTTACCATAACCAGAAGAAAAGTGACAACGCAATAAATGACAAAAATAAAAATGCACATTAGTTTAAAGGTGAAAATTGCGAATAGTATGAACCACATTCTGAGCAATTTTGTACTAATAGCTGTTCCTAATAAAAATACTTATCAAAAGCACACGAATAACAATTAAAAACGCTTAAATTTATGGAAGAAATTATGTTGATAAAAACCGAAGATCTAACGTCGTTCCCATTTTGAATTTTATCGAACTGTATCGAAGAGGTTCGAGAATATCAATATATCTATCGAGAGTAGTCGAGATTGAAATATTTCGATTTATCGATCAAGTACATCTAGGCGGGAAATTTATCAAAAATTTAAATGTCTTGACAAATAAGTACAATAACATTTTAAATAAAAGAATTATAAGTAAATCAATCTTGTGTAATTATTTCACGTTAAAATAACTAAAAACTGATCTGTATGAAAAATAATTTTATCTACAGGCTTTTAAAATATTATAATTTTAATAAGTGAAAATCTTAACATATCAAGCTATTATACAAATGTACGGCGCCACTTATTTTCCTTTGAAAGGATAATTTATATTTTTGAGAGAACACCATTATGACCCAATATTCCTGACTTTAATAATAGAACTGACATTCTAGCAGTGAAGATATTTTGGAACTCTGTTTTTTGCATGTTATGTGAACAAGTGACGCAGTTATTACTTTCCACGCAATTTAATGCTGCAACACGCGAGTTCAAAATGTATTTATGTTACATTATTACAGAAAGCAGTCTCGAAAGGTTGCAGAAATTATTCAATTGATATAACCTTCAAAAATGGAATATTTAAACTTAAACAAAGAGACAGAAGTAAAAGTCGTAGGAAATTTCATCAAAATTTTCAATTTCAATCCTATACAACGTTACCCTCGCAATCGCAAATTGTTATTGCGGGTGCAGGAACGGTGGCTAATTCGGTTGCTTATCATCTTGTCATTAATGGGTGGAATGATGTACTTGTTCTGGAACAAAACAGGTATATGTACATTTACGTAAAATGAAACAATTAATGAATGCTAGTACAGTGAATAACCAATCTTTAGTTTCTAAAATAACACTATAAACTTTTCTGTTTATTACGTTACGTATTTGCATCACTAAAATAGAAAAGGCTATTGATTTAAGAAACTATTAAAGTTATCAATATCTGTAATGTACAATAATTAAAAAATTTTATGTCACAGGATTGGAAGCGGAACATCCTATTTTGGTTCCGGCACACTTGGTCTTTTCAAACCAATATCACATAGGAATCTAATATCCTACAGCATTAAGTTGTATCAACAATTACAAGAAATGGGGTATGACATAGGTTTAAAGCAATGTGGCAGTATATACTTAGCTCAAACCAAAGACAGAATGATAGCTTTGAAAAGAAGGATGGCTTATAATATACCCACAGGTTTAAATTGTGAAGTAAGATTTCGCAACCAGATTTTGAAATTGAAACATGAAAGCAAGTTTTAATAAACTATAAACGCATTAGATTTTAGGGAAAGATCAATTAAAACGATTATATCCATATTTGCATACTGAAGACCTTGAAGGAGCACTTTGGGTCCCTGAAGATGCAGTAGCTAATTGCAGTGCAATTTGTGATGTTCTAGCCAAATTGGCAAAGATTGGAGGAGCAAAATACATTGAAAATTGTTATATACAAGAAGTTCACACTGAAAATCGAGCTATAAAAAGTGTAAAAACTGACCATGGAATAGTTTCTTGTGAATATTTTATTAATTGTGCAGGAATGGTAATATCACTTTAGGGATGTGACATAATTTTCATGTTATTTCTTATACAAATTTTTCTTATACAAGTTTTCGAATTATAGTGGGCGCGAGAATTAGGATTAAGATGTAATCCACCAGTTAGAATCCCGGCATATCCTGCAGAACATTTTTATGCAATTATTCCTCCGTTTCCACTTAATACAAACACTGCTTTACCATGCATACGTGATTTCGATTCATACTCATATACAAGGGAGTGGCAAAGTGTTTAACATATTAACGCATTATATGTAGTTTAATAAGCTATAGAATAAGTAACTGAATGGAGAAATTTGCAGGAGGTTTATTAATTGGATGGTTTGAACCAGAATCAAAACCTGCATTCGAGAATGGTGTTGTTCCAATAAAAGATTGGAAAAACCATCTTACAGTTAATACTTCATACTGGAAACCTTTATGGGATAAAGTAGTACATAGATTACCACTCTTAAAAGGTATACAACCAAATGTATATAATTGTCCAGATAACTTTACACCAGATGGTAGGTGGATACTAGGAGAAAGTCCAGAAGTAAAAAATTATTTTGTCGCTGTTGGCATGAATGGAAGTTCATTACAAGGTAAAAAATAACCGATGTTTAAATCTTTGATACTACTAAAGTTATATTTCTTTAGGGGCAGGAGGAATAGGCAAAGAAGTTGCTGAATGCCTAATAAACGGTGAATCTACACAAGAAATACTTCCCTTTAATGTACAAAGATTTCTAGATTTACATAGCAGTAAAAGATATTTACAACAAAGAACAAAGGAAATTGTTGGGAGAAATTATGCAATTTTATATCCTCATCAATGTGAGTATAAATATGCTCGAAACCTACGTTGTTCACCTCTGTATTCCGTACTTGAAGAGAGAGGTGCAATTTTTGGTGTCAAAATGGCTTACGAACGTCCACTTTACTTTGATTCAACTTATAAAAGTAAGCAATTAATTACTTAATTCTTATTTACATCTTGTCATATTTAATCACACAATCATATTCGCAAGTAAAAAATAAGTAATTTTTATTAATAGAGGGGCAAAAAAAGCCGGTTATGCCACCAGGCAGTTTTTATAAACCAAAGTTTTTTGATTTTATGACAGAAGAATTTCTAGCATGCAAAGAAGGAGTGGGAATAATAGATATGAGTTCATTTTCGAAGATCGAAATTAAAGTAAGTATTTAAAATATAAAATATTTTCCATATAATCATTTACATATCTGCAGTCTAGTCGTTGGGAAGTTGTTAACTATCTTCAACAATTATGTTCTAATGATGCAAATATACCAGTTGGTAGTATAGTACATACAGGAATGCAAAATGAAAGAGGAGGGTATGAAAATGATTGTATCTTAGTAAGACAAGCTGAAAATAGTTATTTTATGGTTTCACCTACGTCACAACAAACGCGCATCTACCAACGGATGTCTAGGTAACAAAAGTAATAGAAATTAAAAATAATATTTACTGTAATCGTATAAAAGTTATTTGTTTATTGCGCAGGCATTTACCAGCTGATCATTCAGTGGGTCTTAATGATGTAACATCAAAATATACTGTTATTAATTTAGTAGGACCTAAAGCAACAGGACTACTTTCAGAACTTTCCAATTCCGACATTAATCTCTCTCCTTTTACATATAAGGTAATCAGCTTATATCGATTTCTGCTAAATATTTCAGCGGCGATAGGTAGATTTATAACGTTTATGTATACTAATTTTATATTCTTAACAGAATGTAAATGTGGCCTATGCTTCTGATGTAATGGTAATGTCATTTACGCATACTGGTGAATCTGGTTATTGCTTATATATACCATCAGAATACGCACTCCACGTATACTCCAGATTAATGGAAGTAGGTAAAGATTATGGAGTACGAGATGTAGGTGTACTCACACAACGTTTCATGCGAATAGAAAGATTTATTCCATTTTGGGCAGAAGAACTAACACCATTTGTTACACCATATGAAGCTGGAAGTGGATACAATGTAAGATTAGATGTAAGTAGGTACAGTCACCGGCATAATAAAGTGACCATCTTATATCGTATACAGGATATTTCAAAACTAATGTTTTTAATGACAAAAGATCCTATTATTGTGCTTTTTTGAAAGGTTTACTGTCACACCAAAGTTTCGTTACAAAAATTAAGAGAGTATTTGCAATAACAAGAACCTATAACATTATTTCAACAAAACAGACATTTTCGTATATGACAAAAAAAAGTGACCGTCTTAGAATTTGTAGTGTCTTCACTTAATGACAATGTATAAACGTGATGTAGCGCGCGTAAAGTGTAAACAACACTGCGACCTGTGATCGACAGTCTATTGTTTACGTCGAATAAAGCGTAACAGTATACGGAAAGATAGTGAATATGACTGGTCGACAAATTTCGTATCAGGTTCGAAACCTGATTATCCAAGATTGTAAACGCGGTGTTTCGCAGCGGAAGATTGCTGAGAAATATAAAGTCAGCAAAAGCGCTGTCCAGAAACTTTATAAGAAATTTTTGAGCACTGGAACAGTAGCTGATCGGTCTGGAAGAGGTAGAGCGCGAAGCACAAATTGGCGTGATGATGCAATGATGATACGAATGGTGAAGAAAGATCCGAAGACAACTGTTAGGAATCTTCGTGAATCACTCAATCTGTCCATTTCTGACCGCACAGTGCGTAGGAGACTGCGAGAAGCAGATTTACAGAGTCGCTTCGCACGTAAGCGCCCCTTAATTAATAACAGAAATAAAAAAAAGCGACTCGAATTTGCAAAAAAGTATGCAAACCAACCCGTGGAGTTCTGGAAACGAGTCCTATGGACGGACGAGAGAAAGTTCGAGCTTCTTGGACTTAAACAACGACTTCGTGTGTGGCGGAAAACTGGCGAAGAGCTTGTAGATCGTCATCTTCAGAAAACCGTAAAACACGGCGGAGGTAATATCATAGTCTGGGGCTGTTTTTCTTGGGAAGGCGTCGGTCAATTAATAAAAATCGATGGAATCATAACTGCTGACACTTATATCGATATTTTATGTGAGAATTTAGAAATTTCGTTGATCCAATTAGGCTTGGAGAGTAGCTTTATTCTACAACAAGAGAACGATCCCAAGCATACCGTCAAAAAAACAAAGAAGTTTTTTACTTTCAATCACATAAAATTGCTTGATTGGCCTCCTCAGTCCCCAGACTTGAACCCGATCGAAAATTTATGGTCGATTTTGGACAGAAATGTGAACAAAACTGGGGTCACCAGCAAAAATAATTACTTCCATGCACTACAGAGATCTTGGGAAAGTCTCGATCCTAATCATCTACATAATCTGGTCGAAAGTATGCCCAGACGGTTGGCAGCAGTCATTAAGGCCAAAGGAGACCATACTAAATATTAAATTTAATTTTCTTTCAAGTATAAATTAAGATCTACAAAGTGGTCACTTTTTTGTCATATATGAAAATGCATGTTTTGTTGAAATAAAATTATAAGTTCTTGTTATTGCAAATACTCGTTCAATTTTTGTAACAAACATTTGGTGTGACAATAAACCTTAAGATAAAAACTTAATAATAGTATCCTTTTTCATTAAGAACATTAGTTTTAAGATATTCATATAGAATGGTCACTTTATCATGCCTCTCACTGTATATGGTAATAGAATTTATTTATCTTAAGACTACTACTTCTATCATATAAAGACACAACATTTTAAACATGCTGATTAATTATGATAATTTGTTGCAACAGAAAGAATATTTTATTGGCAAATTTGCTTTGCAACGTCAAAAAGAACAAGGCGTATCAAAACGATTAGTATTATTTATTGTTAATGAATTAGATATTAATAAGGATGTATGGCCATGGGGTGGCGAGCCTATTTATCGAAATAATGAATTTGTAGGAACTGTTACATCAGCCGGGTAAATACTTCATATGATTAAAGATGAAATATATTTTACTATATCAAATTATTAATAATAATGACTTTATAGATACGGTTTCGCTACAGAGAAACATATATGTCTTGGTTTTATCAGTTATCCAAAATCAGGACATATACAAATTAATGCAAATACTGTTACAACAGACTTTATAATGGATCCTAAAGCTCGTTACGAAATTGATATCGCTGGTACTAGATTTCCTATTAAACCACACATTCGTCCACTACCCATACCGGCGCTGAGTAGTAAATTGAACAAAAAATATATTCCTACACCTATTGTATCATATTAAAGCGACGTTCTTCAGTGATAATCTTTTATTTCCTTCTATTATGTGATTGAGACTTTAGTCATTATAATTGTAAATTATGAAATAAATCTTGATCTTTAAAAGGCTATTTTCCTTAGGAGTTTAAGCATATTTATGATTGTGAAAACATTTAAACTATGTAATGTATATTGCATTTTAATTAAATATCTATCATTATTTAAGCCATTTTTTTAAATTATCCTATATATATTCATATTTTTTAAAAATATAAATATTTTACATATACTAATGGCATATTAAATCGATACAATTTGGATATTTATAATTCAATAATTATTAATTAATAAAATATTAATAACAGTGCAAAAATTACTATGAATTTTAGTGTAAAAATATGTATACTACACTATATCTGCTGTATTTATAGTTGTACTAAATTAATATACATTTAAATGAATTTATTTATAGCAGACACATTTATACAAACTTTAAAAGGCCATTTAACAATTTGAACTGCGCTACTTTTCAAAATATGTTATACATATATACATGGAAATAACAACCAAATTTTATGAAGCAATTGTAATATCTTACAATTTAATCTTTCCCATAAAAAGTTTACACGTTAAGTGTTCTCACAGATATTTCTCACTGTTAGTAGAAATTATATGTATATAATTTACCAGCATTTATAACTATGTATGTAAATCATATACTTGTCCAGTATAAGTTACTTTTTACTGTAACAGTAGAGTATATTGGCTAGCATAAATGCAAATATTTAAAATACTTGCTATTACTTATGATGCTTCTTTATATATTGGAAAAAAAATCTTTATACTGTAATAAAGAAAATGACTACTATAAACTTCATCATCATGTTAATCATTTTAACAGTGCATAAAAATACAGCAGTATTAACATTAGAATAGTTGTATCAAATCTGGAAAATGTATTCATGTACACTGTTATCTTTTTCAACAATACATACTCATTTTAGCTATTAGTTTCTTACAAAAATTCATTTTTACAAATATATTGATACCATCTTTATGATGCCCATGCTGCTAATTCTTTCAAATCTTCATCCTCTTCAGGTTTGGCTTCTATAAATATTAAAAATATTTTTAGTTTAAAAATAAATTATTTTCTAATAATAAACCATAAAAATATCAAAATTATTACTTGTACGAGTCCTAGTTGGGGCAATTGGAATAGCAGTAGCTGGAACACTTGGTAGTTCATCAGTAGATTCAATACCAAGCAATTCCTTATCAAGTTGTTCTTGTTCAAGCTCTTCCAATTCTTTTTCTAGTTCTTCATCATCTACATCATTTCCAAATGCTACAGGATTGGAAATTGCATCAGAAATCTCCCTTGCTACATCTTGCTGCTCAGCTATGTCATCCATCATATCATGTACTTGATCAACATCCCTAAACAAAGAAAATAACATTTAAATAATCTGCATGAATCATCTAATTAATAATATTACAAAATTGAATTTCTTACATATGTTGATGGACAGATTTTAATGCATCTGCTGCATTTTTCATTGTAGTAAGTACAGCAGTATTAGTATTTGCACATTCTAGCGCTTCCCTTTGACTTTCAATTGTGGTAAGTGTACCATCAATTTGTTGTAATTGTTTTTCATAACGTTTCTTTCTTTTAAGGGCTTGGATTGCAGCTATAAATTATTTTTCTTTTTTAACATATTCATCCTCGAGTTACTAGTACATGGATGTGGATGTTGATGCAAATTCATAAACATTTTTATAAATATAATTAACAAAATACTCAAACAAAAATTTGTTTCGTATAGTAAATATAATGAATGCTATATTTTCAATTTCACATTACTTGTATTCTGTACATTTTTACATCTCACAATTTCTCATAAATGCATAAACATTCACAGTCTAATTATTAGTCACTCAGTATGGATGTCTTGTACAATGTTACAGTTGCTTATTACTTAAAAAGCTATATTCTTAGTTTAACAAACTTATAAGAAAAGTAATATTTTTAAAGCACTGATTAATAATTACGACATTCAACCATAAGTTAACATACAGCAGAGAAACGTCACAATGACAAACGATCTTAATCATTGAAAGCTGTTTGCAAATGGTTATCAGGAATAAGGTCATAATGAATATCATTCGTAGATACCTCGTTTGTTTTTCGTTCCATTCTTCTTAGCAGTTTGAATTTCAAGCTCTATTTTACTTTCGAGGAAATCCTGCTTTTTTATCAACATATCCTCTGTCTCGCGCAATTTTTGTATCGCCTCGGCTGTCGACATAGACACCGACTCCTTTTTACTACCGAATACTTTACTAAAGAAACTCATTGTCTTAATAAGTTCTACTTCGAATTTAAATTATAATTACAATCTTGAGCACGATAAACACACCAAACACCTTATGCAAAATCAACAGGACAGGACACTAACCAAATACCATCGCCATATTTTCTTTAGGCATTGATATACATACGTCATGACTCATCGCTCATCTGGTAACTATGAAATTTGATTTCGTTCAATTTATCGAAATTCAGGAATATTCAAATATTTTATTTCTAGAATTTATTTTTTATACTTATAATAATAATCACAAAAGAATTGATTAAATATTGTTATATATATTAATATATTTAAAATATATATATTTAAATATCGAGACGATGAAGATTTAATTTGAGTTGAAATCTTAAATATCATTTTAAAAATCATGCATCAAATTCTTGGCACAAATATAAGATTTCAAATATTCTACTATTTTAAAAAATATACAAAATTATTCGTTATATACAAAAATTAATCGAATTAAAGGATGTATTTACATAACATCTTGTCAGTATAATTATCGCGATATGACAAAGAGTTCCAAAAGAAAAATAACTATAATTATGGTGATTTTAACATTCTGTACGCGACTATATTTGTTTTGTATACATATGTAAAAGCTTAGAATTAGTCATACCTAATCGTGACATACTTGATTAGTAAAATACAAAATATTTTATAATATTTTGCTGTCTTTCTTATTTGTCACATCAAGTATAACTTATAAATTATTAATCTATAAATAATCTTTTCAAATGGACAGCAGTCTGAGAAATGTAAGTATACATTATAAAGAATAGTATTGCTATCATTTACGTATATTTTGAAAATTACTAATGCTTCGAAATTGTTTCTTCGCATTTTAGTTGCCCGTCATTTCGTAAGAACATGTAACTGATACTTTTTCAAATTCTTTTTAATTCTAAATGCGTATCTATAATAAGAAATATATGAAAAAATAAATTTCATTTGATTTTTTTCAATTTAATTAATATTGATAATTTATCATCTTTCAAATCAAGTTATTAAAAATTATATAATATTGTAATGTTACTTTTCATAGCAAAAACTTTTATCTCATGAACTTTCAGAAACGTTTAACTGGTTGGGAAACCACCCAAAGTCACTTAGCAGAAGCTTTGTATAGAACACAGACTGAGAATAAAATGCTACCAGGATTTGATCCTAATCGAGATGATGCTGAATATTACCGTAGTCAACAGAATATCGATTGTGATGAAGTATATCCAGGAATATATATTGGTGATGCGTGTGTATTTCAATGTTTTATGTCTTCATGTTTATTGAAAATTAATTTATGTTCAATACTTTATAGTATCACAGCAAGAAATAAGAAATACCTTAAAATATTGGGTATAACACATTTGCTTAATGCTGCTGAAAGAAAAAGATTTGGATCTGTAAACACAGAGAAGAACTATTATTCTGATACAACAATAAAGTATCTTGGCTTACCACTTATTGATTTGTGCACAACAAACATTAGCAAGTACTTTTACATTATTGCAGATTTTATCGATGAAGCTGTTTCGACTGGAGGTAGTAAAATAACAATTTAATAATGAAAGGAACAGAAAAATTACAATACATTGTTTAAAATTGTACTTTTTTTCTATTAGGTAAAGCTTTTGTTCATTGTATGTTAGGAATTTCACGTAGCGCAACGTGCGTATTAGCATATTTAATGATTAAAAAAGAAATGCTAGCCACAGATGCAATTCAAACAGTCCGCAAAAATCGTGTCATTCAACCAAATAGTGGCTTTCTTCACCAATTAGCGCAGTTAGATAATCAATTACGAAGACAACGATCTTAAATGAATACAGTTTTGATGAAGCTACAAGGTTCACTAACAATATATACTGCAGTGAATTTGATACATATATGTATATTGTATATAAATAATTGTATATAAAAACTGAGTAAACATGATCAAAATGTATGATTAGATTAGATTGATACATTATTAGTTAATATTAGACGCAAAATTCACTATTAATCATCTCAAAATCAAATGTTACGAATATATACATGTTATGAGATAGCAATCACATAACTCATATTACGCTTAACAATATAAAGTATTATATATACAACATTACCGCTTCTCACAATTCATTGTTGATGAATTGTATTATTTAATAAATTATAATACTGATATTGTAAAAACTTTGGTTATAAAAACTTCTACTAAAAATAGTAACGATAAAGGAAAATATTAACATCTTGACTTCATATCATTATTTTTAACTATTATTAATATTTTCCTTTACCATTACTACTTTTAGTAGAAGTTTTTAAATATTTATATGTATATCGTATTATTATATTATATATCGTATAAGAACTATTATTATTATACTAATTTTATATTAATAAAATTGTTAATTTACTACACGTGGACGTTTAGAATGAGATTCTGCAAGTGTAGACGAATGTTTCGAAGAGCCTATTTCATTTTCTATATCCTGTGGACCACTACGTTTCCTTGCCTTTGGAGATAATTGTTTTAAGCATTCCATATCATTAAATACAACTTGTGCGCCTCCTCCACTAGTGGGTATTATATCTCCCTAACATAATAATAGCATACATTTGAGTATATAACTTCATAATTCTTTTTAATTCCTTTTAAGTGTAATTACCTTGAATAATTTTGTCTCAAGTTCACCATCAGTATCGTGTTCTTGCGCGATAAGACAATACCTAGATGCACCGTCTGTAATTTCCTTTGGATCTGTAAGTCGCGTAACGCTACGTCTTCTACGCATTAAAGGTTGAAGAACAGTTCCGACAGGAACAAGCGCTCCGGGTCTGTGATCAATCCACTTATCCGCGCTTTGTGAACGCCTGTACCTTGGATTTGCAACACCCGCTTTATCCTATGAGCACATATCATTAAACTATGCGTTCAAAAGTAAATTACCTAATGTAAGATAAACTGACCCTTCGTGATCGACCCTCTGTTGATTTTGGAGTTGCTTCTGCATAGTTAGTAGTAGGTATCATACAATCTTTAGAAACACTAGGTACGTTGTCATCAACTAAAATTTGTTTTACTAATCTTAATTTATCTTCTTTTTCTTTCATTTGATTCTAAAAAGAAGAGAGAAAAAAATTATACAATGAATTTATACATATATTATATTTGCTTCATTACCTGTAAGTGTTCACGTTGTTGACGTAACTTTATTTCCAATTCTTTATTCATTTTATCAGTTTCTACCTGCATTTTAGTGTTGTACTTTTGTTTCACTCTTTGCTTATCTATTAATCGTTGATTTAGTGCCATGTTTCTATCTTTTAACTATAAAATAATTGTAGTAAAATATATGTAGTCATTTAACTAAAAAGAGAAATACATTCGTTACCTACCTCTTGCTGTAAGCTGCGGATTGTATCATTTGCATTGTTTAATTTTCGGAGCAAGCTATCAATTTGTTCTTCAGTCTTACATAAATGACCCTCTAATGCAGAAACCTACAACAAAAACAAATTATTTTATATGTACTTCCGTAATCAGTAAAATGCTCTTACTTTCTTTTTTTGTTGTGAATTAGCGGCTTTCAGAGACGCATTTTCAATTTTTAAATTCATGTATTCTTGTTCCATTGCCATTATCTTCTTCCTAAGATCATTTTCTGTAATAATCATGTAACAGTCATGAAGATATTACGCATAATTTAAGTTTGGTTAAAAATTAAGTTATATTCTTACGTTTTTGCTGTAAATCAGTACGTAGTAAATTCCGTTTGTTAATACGCTGTTCCAAAAAATGCATCAAATTAGTAATTATTTGATCATTGCGTGGAGAAGTAATTTCCAATTCAGGAAATGGCCCACCTAAACTGGATTAAAATAAAATTATATAAGTTCGAAGAAAGAATAAAGAAAACATATAATACTTACCTATACACTAAACCCACGTCAACTTCTAAATCTTCAGCTTCAGGATGACCTTCTTTCTGCAATTTACTACGTGCCTCCTTAAATAACTATTGAAAATAGTTTTTATTATACACGTATCTTCAAATTATTTTCATTGTTATTCTTTTATTACTCATCTCACCTTATTTGCCTGTCTTCTTCCAGGTGTAAAACCAAGATCTATTTTCGTAATTGTTGGTTTAGCTACTTGGACTTCTTGAGTCATTTCGGCAAATTTCATTACTTGCTATAAAACATGAATAAATTAATTTATTTTCTTTCGTACATTTACATTTTATATTATTGATTTCTTACAATTGTTTCATCATAATCATCTGTTCTTGGATTAACACAAACAATCATTCTAACTTGTCCTTCTCCATCAAAATAATTTTTAAATAAATGGGTGAGTTTTGAATCTCTGTAGGGTACTATTTTATTTGTACCCTGAAGTTGATTTTCTCTTAGAATTTCCAAACATGATCGCAGCGTCATCAAAGAATTATTAATATTTCCTAAATCAAAATGAATGGATATGAAAATATATTACAATATAATTACAAGATTCACATCTAAAGTATAATAACCTGCTTCTCTTAATCGTTGACCTGTGTTTTTAGTCCTATTAGTTCTTTCGCTACCAGCTAAATCTACTAGGGATAGCTGAGTGATGCATACCACCCGTTTATCTTGTATAATTTGTTCACCTTCACCATCTAAGGGTGCCTAGGAGAAGAAAATACTATATTGTTTGTGAATTTTAAATAGATGAAATACAAAGTAGTTAGAAACATTACTTGTACAAGACGAATAGTGAAGACACTATGTGATCTACTTGATTCTGCATTAAGTGCAGTGTGTGCAACTCTTCGTCTTCTCTGTCCACGCTGAAATACCTCAAATGCTTCTTCTGAACTTTTTACTTCAATTTCTGTCACAGCATGCACATACATATTCTTATTACCATCTTCTCTAACTATTTTACTCTGTAATACCCTAAAAGTTATTTCTTAGTATCAAAATATTATTTGAAATTAAGAATATTTGAATTGTGCAAGTAACGATACTATACTTGTTTCTAATATCCTCATCCTCTAATAAATCATATACACTATTATTATAAATTTCAATATATGTAACAAATACAGCATAGACATTGTCTTGATCCACTTGTAATGTTTGTGAATCATCTATGTCACGAACAATCATTGGATTACTCTCACTGTCACTCTCTGCTCTTCTCCTGTGAAAACCATCAGCTATTAATAAAGCCATTTACATTATATAAAGCATATCACATGTTCTTGTACTTACACTTTGCCTGATTTTCCATTTCTCTGTGACATAAGTCCAGCATGAAGTTCATTTTGTCTATCAAGCATTGCATCAGCTTCACCTTGTATATCAAAACCATTTAACTTATCTGGTTTAAAAATAAATTTTTTGGTCTGATAATTAGCAATACTGTTAAACAGAACATCAAGACAACGAGGCATTATGCCTGTATCTTGTGTTTCACCAGTCATAGTGTATGTTTTACCACTTCCTGTTACTCCATAGGTGAATAAAAGGCTATTTCTACCTCGAATAACATTTTCAACTAATGGGAGAGCAACTATATTAAAAATCTCTTTTTGCGTTGCATCTGGTGAAAATACACGACTAAATGTTGTTTGAATTTCCTTATTGCTAGAGTTACGAAAATTCATTGCTGATTCTGGTGGTGTAATAACTACAGTTGTATCAGATATAAGCTTCATACACGAAACATCAGTTGGATGTTGCATTGGTTTTAAACGACAATAAACTTGAACAGGATCCTTGGATAACATATTATTACCTCTTGGACGGTTTGGTGGCTTACGAGCTGAACCTGGTACTTTCACGCGTCTAAAATATTAACATATCATAAATAGCTTCACTTATTGTACACTGTAAAATAACTTTAATAGAACTAAACAATTAAATTTTATAACACTAGAAGATTATAGAAAGTAATAGTCATAAAATATTGAAAAGAGCTAAATTTTATTTGATTTCACTTATAAACTGATTAAGAAATAATAAAACTTACGCAGATTTCATCTTTAGTAACTATATTTTTGCTTGATATTTAGTTATTTTAAAACTTATAACAATATTATCTAAAAAATATATACCAAAGATAATATTTGATAAATGCCATGAACCGAAAACCGTTGTTCTGATTCGGTGTTTAAAATTCAAATTTAGTTACAAAATGAACTAAAGTAATGCAGTGCTACCAATATTTATACCAACAAAAGCTATAAATAATAGTACTATTTTAAGTACAACGTAACTGGCTCGATAAAGTATAAAAACAGGGGAAAAAGCCATGAAAAGATTTTTATTTCGTGATTGTTTAAGTATTATTAGAGGATACCATGGACATAGGACCGACGTATATATAAATACTGCGCATAAATCTTTATGGTCTGTTCAACAAGACAAGGCAGTAAACATAAAAAAAATGTCATTGATGCAATTGCAACTATTAGTTGCCGACTAATGAAACTCGAATAATACTTCTGTTTTCTGCCTCATCTCACTGGGGAGATTATACTTCCACCGAGAGGTGTAAAACCATTTCCGGGAAATGGAGAACATAAGCTAGTGGTATTTTGGAATCGCATCGATGATTGGTTGTAATTACGTAATAAGAGCAGTAAGGAAATTTTCTCTGTGGTGAAAATAAATTAGTGTAATGGGTACGTTTACACATGACACTAAATCGTTGCTTCATAGTCATGATACCGAATGTTAGAAGTTAAAATAGTACTTTCTATTACTGCGTCTCTCCTTCTTAGAGAGAAAATGACTTTTGTCGTCCTGAAATTAGATGCATCAGGTTAACTGGTTTACTTTCTCTTTTTGACATACGTCACTGAGTCAGTGACCAATAATCAATATAGCCCTCAAGTTTCATATGACCACGATCCCCGCACCCCGGAAGTGGCTTCTCAACACACGCTTGTCCATGAAATTTATGATAGACTAGTAAAGTTCAAATATCACTAGTCAGCAGTCACAGAGGAAACTTTCCTCTTTGATATTGTCATGTACATACGATACATAATTATATTATTATGCAAATACTAATAGCAAATAAAATGTTTTCATTGTATAGTATATATATATATTCAATAAATTGTATAAAATAATAACAAATAGAAAATTTTATTTTTCATTAAAGAATTTATTTTTTATATTTATACAAAGACACGAAGTTCCAGATTATTTCTTAGCCTTCTTGTCTTTAGCAACTTTAGTTACTTCATCTGGATTTTCTGCTGCATCCTTCACACGTTTCGCACGAATTCCTACTAGTCTGGCATCAGCCCTAGCTTTACGGAGAGTTACATATGCAGAGAACTTCCTTTCTTCCTTAGAAATGACACGGGCCTTAGCTTTAGCAGGTGCTTGGTGTCTCACTGGCATGATTTCTCCTTTAACTTGAGTGGCAAGTTTCATTTCTTCTTCAGTAGCATCACCCTTCTTAGGCTATTTTTATAAATAACATTAATATGTAGTCTTTCTTTAATAGCTTTAAATTTATTATATTCTACTTACTTTCTTTTCATTTAATGGGAAGAGAATCAATTTGGATTTATACTCTTTCAGTCTTTGAGCATTTGTTTGTAAAGACTCGACTGATTTGTTACGTCTTCTAGGATCTACAGCAATTCCAATAGTCCTAGCAAATCTTTTATTTAAACCACTAGCCTTCAGTTCTTCTAAGGTAAAACCTTTGCCTGCCCTAACTTTTGTGTGATAACGGAATGTTGGACAATGAACAACAGGCCTTAGAAGCTTTACAGGTCTTAAATTTAAATAAAATACTATTGAAGTTAATTTACATAAATGAACAACAGAAATAAAAATGAAATAAGCATATGCTATTTACCTTGGTGCAACAGCACGAGCTTTCTTTACACGACTTTGTTTACGACGAAATTTTCTGGCTGGTTGGTTAAACCAAGTTTTAACAAATCTTTGCCAATCTTTATGGAAATGCCCATTAGGGATCATATTATTTCTCTTACCCATGGTTGAACTGAAACAAAAATACAAAATTATATACAATTTGCTTCTTAAAAGATTTGTAAAAATACACTTTATAAACTTGAAAGATTAGTACAATAGGTTAGGAACAGTATTATATTAAGTATAAACAAAACGTCAAATTTCCTTCACAAATAAAATTTTTGTAACTTTAATATTACTTTATAATACTCATATAATTATTATGCACACATCCTTCTATTAGAAAAGGTATATCATTAATTGAAATTAATACATATGAGACAAAGATAACCTGATTAATGTCAAAATATTTCTTTACTTGTTACATTATAAAATTACAATCATATTATTTAATTACAGTTAAAAACATAAATAACAACAATTTTCTATTACTTTGAGAAGTATTATTTCAAGATGTTAAGATTTTAAATAGATTTCAAACTTAAAAGATTACTCACGAACTTGTTTATACAGCATAGACCGGAAAAAGAATGAACACCACGAAGCGGAAGTTTTAGTTTCCAGCAAAGCAAAATTTACGAAATGAAAATTGAAATTACTTTATTTTATGATAAAACCATATTTTAAAAATATTATTTGTTTACTTTATATATAATTTTACTAAAATAATTTAAATGTAAAATGAAGTTTCCTTAAAGTAGTTAATAAATGTGGCAACTTACTATAAGACTGTGTATAGTAAGCACAAGTTGAATGTTTTATGTTTAGTTGTAGAATATTTAAATAGGCATTTAAATGATTAAATTAAAAATGAAGATTAGCGAATCATTTATGTCATATTATAAAAGTAATATATTTTTAAAAAATGTCATTTATCGATACGCTTCGACCGGCATAAACCAATTTTCGGTATGTTCTCTATTTAATAAACAAATATAAATATATATAATGTTATAAAATGTTGGTATTGTTATTATAATGCATAAAACATTGATCATATTTTTAGAATGCAGAACTTACAGATGTAATACAAAAGGATATAGAAAAATATTGGAAAGATAAAATTAACTTACATCAATATGATGATGCAGATAGTTCAAGGAGAAAATTTTATGTATTATCAATGTTCCCATATCCTTCTGGAATACTTCATATGGGTCATGTAAGGGTTTATACAATAAGTGATACAGTTGCTCGTTTTTATAGAATGAAAGGTAAATTTTTTAATTTAAGTATAATTATATATATTGTTTGGTTTATTTATACAATTTTTCATTGACTGACTTTTCTCTTTTATTTCAGGATATAATGTCCTTCATCCAATGGGTTGGGATGCATTTGGATTACCTGCTGAGAATGCTGCAATTGAAAAACAAGTTGATCCTGCTGTGTGGACATACGATAACATTAAAAAGATGAGAAATCAATTAAATTCATTGAATTATTCTTTTGATTGGAATAGAGAATTTGCTACATGTGATCCTGGATATTATAAGTGGACGCAAGAATTATTTTTAAAACTTTTTGACAAAGATTTGGTTTATAGGAAAGAATCATTTGTTAATTGGGATCCTGTTGATGAAACTGTACTAGCAGAAGAACAAGTTGATGCAAATAATTGTTCTTGGAGATCAGGTGCAAAAGTAGAAAAAAGATTGCTAAGTCAGTGGTTTATTAGGACTACACCATTTGCTAAGTAAGTATATTAGAATTTAGCAATTTCTAAAAAGCATTAAAATATGTAATAAGAATTACAAATAGTATTTAACTAATTTATTTTGTATCATATCAGATCATTGTCTGAAGGTTTAGATGATCCAACATTGACAGAATGGAAAGATGTCAAAACAATCCAACGAAATTGGATAGGTGACTGTAGTGGTACTAGTTTTGAATTACAGTTGATGGGAACTATCCCAAATTATCCCAAAACAGTAAATGTTTGGACAAATTATCCAGAATTTATTGAATATGCAAAGTTTATTGCAGTATCTCCAAAAAGCTTATTAAATAGATCTGAATATTGTAGAGATGTGGCAGAAGGAATTCAAATCATAGATGTTAAAGTAGTAAACCCATTCAATGGAAGTGAATTGCCAGTATTTGTAACAGATAAAGTTGCATTTCCAACTTTTAGAGATACTTATCTTGGTATACCGTCTGCTTCAATGGATGATTATCAGTTTTCCGAAATAGTTGGGATTGAATTTATAAGGCATTCAATAAGAAGTTATGAAGAACAAGAAAACAAAAGATCAGAAATATTATCTAAAGCAAGAAAGTGGAAAATTGGTGGATACCCTGTTGGTTCAAGATTGCAAGATTGGTTAATATCTAGACAGAGGTATTGGGGCACACCAATTCCGATTATTTATTGTTTAAATTGTGGTACCCAACCAGTACCACGCAATGATCTTCCTGTAGTTTTACCAAATATAACATTTTCATCTTCAAATAAAAAGTCTATATTAAGTGAAACTAAGGATTGGTTAAATACTTCTTGTCCTAAATGTGGAGCTGAAGCAATTAGAGAATCAGATACAATGGACACTTTTGTAGATAGTTCATGGTATTATTTGAGATATATTGACCCACAAAATATAAAAGAGATGTTTGCTGTTGATAAAGCAAGAGAAATATTTCCTGTTGATCTGTATATAGGTGGAAAAGAACATGGTAAGTATCTAATATTTAAATTCTTTGTAGATATAAACTATATATATTTAAAGATCTCAAATTAATAACATTATAATTTCAGCTGTGCTACACTTATATTATGCCAGATTTATAAGCCATTTTCTACATTCAGAAGGACTTTTACCCACTCCAGAACCATTTAAACAATTGCTTGTGCAAGGTATGGTACTTGGTAAAACATATCAGCTAAAAAAGACAAAAAGATATTTAAAAGTAGATGAAGTGGAAGAACATGCAGGAATATATGTAGAAAAGAATACCAAAGAACCAGTCATTGTTTCATGGGACAAAATGTCTAAATCAAAATATAATGGCATTGATCCTCTTGAATTCCTAGATAAATATGGAATTGATACAACTAGACTATTTATATTAGCTGATCAAGCACCAACTTCAGATAAGCGTTGTGACCATAACAGTAAGCTCTTTATGATAAAAATTTTAACTAATTATTATATATATCAAATAATGTATATATTAATAATATTCAGCCATAACGGGAATATTAAATTGGCAAAATCGTTTATGGAAGAGTGTAAAAACTTTTAGCGATTATCGTAATAGCGTAACTTTAGAAGAGCTTCAAGCGGAACCTACTGATACTCAATTTGCACAACATGATGAATACATGTTTGATAGTCGAAATTATTTTTTAAAGTCTGTAACTTATAATATAATTGGATCTCAACAATTTAGTATTGCAATATCAAGAATGCAAGGACTTACAAATAGGTATATATTACAATTTTGTGGTACATCAACGATTCTAGTAATTTTAGAAATATTAATCGTCTCTTTCTTTTAATATTAAGTATACGCAAAGTGTGTGTAGAATGCATGAAAAAAAGTCGTGAATATGAACGTGCATTAGCAGTCCAAATTATAATGCTTGCACCATTTGCACCACATTTTGCTTCGGAATTGTGGTCCGCATTTTCTAAGGTAAAACATCATCTAATAGATAAGAATGAAGTGGACTTAGATAAAGACGTTATGGAACAAAAATGGCCAGAAATAGATATGAATTATAAAATGTCAGTGGAAATTAGAGTAAGTACAAAATATTTAAAGTATTTATTACTTCACTCATATAAATTATTATATAAATGTACATTATATTATTTATTATATAACTGTATAAGTAATAACAGTGTGATTCTTAGAAATCAAAGTACTTTATTTAATATTATGTATAATTTTATATAAACACATTATTAATGCTACACCATTCTGTATACTATTAGATAAATAATGCATTTTGCACAAAGATTAGAATACCCAAGTGTGAAACAGATAAATTATCACTTGAGGCAGCTCTTGATATAATAGAGAATGAGCCAGCTGTCCAGAAACATTTAAAGAAGCATAAGATCGTTAAATCTAGACTTCTTTCAAGGGAAGGCTGTGATCCAAAAATATTAATTTCAACAAAAAGATGGGTAGACAGAATTCAAACATAATACATCAGATAAGAAAAATGGAAGCAGAAAAAGAATTATAGATATGTATATAATTTTTTATCAAATATACTTTTTGTATGAGAACTAAGTCATTTAAATGTAAAAGGCCTGTACATAATGAAACTAACTGCATAAATAAAAATAAAATGAATAATTATTCTTACCCAATATCATATTCTCCTGCATATTCATTATGTGGTATTTTTTGTAAGAGTTTAATATAATCATGTGGTAATTGACTTTCATGTGCACCTTCTAATATTGTTTCTCTGTAAGAGAAACATTAGTAATTATATAATAAACCTTAAACAAATTGAATAGAATTAAGTATAACATACAAATACAATGGTGAAGGTCTCCTGTGTTTTGGTAACAAACGTAATTTTACATTTTTATCTGGATTGTTACATTGCTGATACACTCTGCATTTAAATATTTTACCAGTAAGTGTTTCTATGTCAACCATTAAGGGAAAATATAATTTATCTGCTACACCTTCTTGATTATCTAACGTACACATATTACATTCATCTAATTCCCAAACTGCTCCCCATACAATATAATTTTCTGTAGGAACAATTGTTGCTGAACATCCACCCCATCTCTTTGAGTGTGTTATAAAATCTAATCTGAAATTCTGATATAATTCAGTATTTGCATAAATAATAAAGCAAATAATGAAATTTTATAAAGTATAACACAAATCTTGTTTTCAATTATTCAAAATAAAAATAGATTTACTAACGCGTAGGAGATTTCCTTTAACCGTGTATATTTACCTTTAAAAACCCGATATCTTTTCGTACTGCAGTTGGATTATTAATATGTATTCTTTTTGTTAACATATTACTTCCGTATGCAAAATATAAAAATTTATTAGACATTTCGCCAGTTAATTTATGAAATTTATTGAAGATAACTTATTAATAGGAACAAAGAGATGAATAGGTTAAGGTATCATTCGTTATCAGTATTAAATATGTATTTATGATATTTTTTGATAGAGATATAATCGTACCTTATATAATTACACAGATTTTATTTAAACAAAAACATGTTACAATAAATAAACTGCTGTCAGAATACAACTTAAAATTAGAAGATATACAAATTTAATGCTTGAAGTATACGAGTGAATTAGAGGTCTAAATAATAGAAGGTATTCATTGTAAAAATGTTTATATTGAGTTAACTATACATGTTTAAGATATAAAGCATTAATTTATATAGCATTATTATTCAAATTCATAATTTGCATAAACCTCGCGAAACATATCGCGACAATTAATTTTAACTTGAAGCTTGGCACACAATAAGAAAACTCCCGATAATTTTCTATGTAGACTATATATTTCTTCAGGTGGAGGGCAAAGCCTGTGATCTAATATTGTTGGGACTAGTGATTGAATCCTGTAATCAATGTTATATAATTTATTAATTTATTAATGATTTAATTTAAATGATATCATATTGCTCTCACCGTTTAGTTACATCTTGCCCACCAAAGTCATAATATCTAGAATTTTTATCAAATACTTGACCCAAGACCATTACTGCATCTACGTGAGCTTCTTCCATAAGCTGAAATTAATACAATGTAATAAATGTATAAATGTTAATATAATCTCTTCTAAAGCTAAAACTATTAAAAAATATACATATCGTACTTTAGACTCGTATCCTGTAAGGAATCCCATTTCTCTAGATAAATTTAAAATTTTATTACGATCGCCTTCACTTGCAGCATAAATTATTTCAATGTATTTATCCATAAATGATTTCTCGTATCCTCGACACGCACCAAAATCTAGCAATATTAACTGAAAATTATATTGGAATCTATAATTAATAATATCAAAGATAGTATACACTTATTGATAATAATAATATCTTATATACAAACTTGTCTTGTATTGGTGTTATAAAAGAAATTGGACCAATTTGGATCAGTTTGCATGTATCGAAAAACAAACAATTCTTTAAGGCACAAACTCATTATTAATTTGCAGATATGTTCTCTTGTTTCCATATCCATACTTGTACATTTATCTACTGGAATTCCTTCTACCATTTCAGTCGTAAATATTTGACTCGTTGATAGTTCATCTAAATATAAAATTAAGTTAATTTTACATTTAAATCGCTAATTTTTTAATTCAATTTACCTACTACAGCTGGAACATAATAATCTAAATAAGGTTCCATAAGTTGTTTATATCTTCTTGTACACTCTGCTTCTCTTACATAATCTACTTCCCATGCAAGTTCACGTTTTGCAACTTCCACTAAATTATCTATAAACATGCCTTTTGGGAAAATGTTCCAAACCTGTAGAAGTTTTTGGATATATTTTCGCATAATCTTCAATAAAATAAAAATCAAAGTATTTTCATACCTTCATTATGCCTACTAAATTCTCAACATCACTTTGAATACCCATAGCTACACCAGGATATTGAATTTTAATTGCAACATCTTGTCCATTTAACAAGGTACCATGATGTACCTGGCCTATAATATTTTTTCTGATATGAAGAATGTTCTTTAAAATGTTTTTATATTACTTTGGCCTGTCAAGAAAGAGCTAATTCAAAAAAAGAAAAATAAATGATAACTACCAATGGAAGCTGCAGCAAATGGTCTATCTTCAAAGGTTGCTAATTTATTTTTCCAGTCATGTCCAAGTTCAGTGGCTAATACTTTCTCAACTTGCCACTTTGGCATGAAGTCAGCACTTTGTCTAACTCGTTCAAATACTTTTTGTAGTTCAGGATTTATGATGGTTTCATCCTGTATACTTAAAATTTGTCCAATTTTTAAAGCTGCACCTATTATAAACATATGTAAGGAATGTAAATATTAGTTGACAAAAAATCCACTAAATGTATTAAGGATACTTACCTCTCACTTTACATAATGTAGAAACTATTCTTTCTGCATTTGCTTTAGTAAGAAAAAGGCTATCAAATGTGTCTCCAAGACTTTGTTTTTTTAGTCCAAGTGTTCTGCGTGTGTATTCTGCAACTGTACCAACACCAAGACCAACTCCTAATGTTCCAAAGCTTATCATTCTTTGTAATCTGGTAGATGGAACTTTTTGTGCTTTTGCATTAGGCGAAAGCTTTGAAAGAAAAATTTATTTATTAATGTATTTAAATAAAATGCTTCAAACCATTTAACATAATTTATATAAAAAATGTAGAAAGACTCACAGTTTGCTTTGGTCTAACAGATGGTTTTAGTTTAACTTGAGGACTTTCTGAGACTACTTTCATGTTTTCTGTTGTTTTGGTTTCTAATATCTCAAAATCAGTTTTTAGTGCATTTGATACATCTTGTTTCATGTTCTGAATCTTTATGTTTTTTTCATGCTCTAATTCCAATTTCTTCAAAATTGCTTTATCTTTCTCAGAAAGTTCAATTTTAGGTATTTCATGTTCTAGTTTGGAAATTGTTTCAATTTTTTCTTTCACAGTTGAGTACTTTTTTAATGGTTTATCCTGTTTACTTTGTATATCATTTTCATTATCAGGTTTTACGTTTGAAGTATCCATCTCTATTATTATTTCTTTTGGATCTTTAGCAGGATTATAAACATGTAATTTAGTTCTGGTAGATTTTCTAGATTGATCTGGATCAACTGGCATTCCTGCCACTTCTTTAGTTTTTAATTTAAGAAATTCTATTATACCCTTTTCAACAACATTTATTCGTTCTGTCACTTCTTTAAAGTCTTTCGTTATTTGAACCTGTATACATGTTATACTGTACAGGAAATTATAATATTCATTTGTAAAATTAATTTATATTAGTAATCACCATAGAAGATAGTTATTGTTATATTACAAAAAAGTTTGCCATATTAGGAAAAGGTATTAATAATCCATATTAATTTTTGAAACTTACAGGAACCTTACTTAATTTTATATTGTTCAATGTTTTTAAATTATCTGTCAGGCATTTCTCTGCAGTAGTCTTCAAACTTGAAGTCTTTACTATGTGCTTAACTGTTTCTTCTTGATGCTTAATCACAGCATCGGCTACTACCTTAGCTCCTCTAAGTATACCAATGACATCAGACATCCAATGTTGAGACATTTTTATAATGTGATTGATGCAGAAATTGATTGTTAAATACTGCCTATTGAGATATAAATTTAAGTCATGATGTTATTTTTCTATTATATACACACACATACACACACATATTACTTTTGTTTTTTAATAACAATGTATTAGGTTATTCTATGTAATTTACTTATAAGGAGTGTTGCGAAGAAATTACGTACTTGAATATTAATGTACCGCCTGTAGTACATGTGTTTAAAATATATGCAGACCTTGAAACGTATGAATAGGGTTATAGTACAATGTGCCGGAACTTTTATTACTATAGATACTTTTTTTATATCTATTAGATATAATTTTTAAATAAAAATAGTCTCTTAGATTAAATACCCGTCTTTTTGTTTGATGCGAATAATTTAATTGTTAATATCTTAGAAACATGTATGCAAAGGAATCTTTACTCTTCGCACAAATGATACACAATGCATATAACGTAAAAAAGATTAATATAATGCAATCTTTTCCTTCGAATTTTTAGAGTATGTATATTATTTGTTTTATTTATTCTATTTTATATTTTATTTATATTGTTATTTATTAAAAATATTAACTAACTATATAATTAATTAGGATATGAAAGTTATAAGAATTTCCTTTTCATATTTTTGATTTATTAATAACAGTTTATTAACTGTAAATTAATAAATTACAGAAATTCTACAATTTATTGAGATTATCTTTATTTAATGGATTGTTTACGAATTATACATATATAAATAATATACATATGTACAGTAAGGAACATAACTGAACCAATAACCACAAGTTTTGTATAAATCATTATTTATTGTTAGGAATATAGAAGAATAACAAAAAATTAACATTATAATTACTTTTATCATAGTTAGAAGTAACTTAAGAAATTTTTTTCGATAATTAATGTCTCCTCGTTTAGCAATGGCAAAAAAAATAGGTTGACTGGTTTTGCACCGGTCCGTAAAAAAAAATGTTTACGTGGAATGTTATAGTAGTATGTTTACATCTAGTATTTTGGTATGTTTACAAAATATTATTCTACGTCTTAACACTCAGTTCTACACAATCAGTCGAACGGAAAAGCACGCAAGTGAAATAAGAATAAATATGAAGTCAATTGCTCCAAATTGTTTAAAAAAAGTCATTTTTCTTTTGAATGACGGCTTGTCAACGCGTAAGACAGTGAAAAATTGCAGTGTTAGTCAATCGACAGTGCAGAGAATAAGAAAAGAGTACTGTAAAAGTATATTATTAAATGTTGGAGGAAGACCAAAAAAATTATCACCGCAGAACGAACGAAGGATTATATGATTTGTCACATCTGGTGAAGCTTCAAGTGCCATTGTGGCTGCAAAATTATTAAAAGAAGATACGAATATACAAATAAACCAGTGGACAGCACGAAGAACCCTCAAAGGAGCTGAGTTTAGAAGCATTAAGAAAAGAAAGAAACCAATTTTATCGAAGAAAAATATTAAACGTCGTTTAGAATTTGCTAAAAAATATCGAAATTGGACAACTACTGACTGGGAACGGGTTATTTGGTCAGACGAGACCAAAATTAACAGAATTTGTTCAAATGGCATGTCTTGGTGCTGGATTCGTAAAAATGAAAGGCTTAAACCACGACATGTGAAACAAACGTTAAAGCATGGATATTTTACAAGATCATCTCGTAGATGCTGTTGAAAATATGCCTTTTGAAGAAAAAAATGTAATTTTCATGCATGACCGAGACCCTAAGCACACTGCTAAAAGTGTAAAAAATTGGCTCAGTACTGAAAAATTTTCTGTTCTGGATTGGCCTGCACAGAGCCCCGACCTCAACCCCATAGAGAATCTGTGGGGTTTACTAAAAAGACAACTTCGGGATTCATATGACTCCCAACCAACTTCAATCACAGATTTATATAATAGAATTCAGGAACAGTGGGAACAAATATCTCCGGATTATTGCAAAAAGTTAGTAGAAAGTATGCCAAAGCGGATTAGTGCAGTTTTACAAGCAAAAGGGTTGTGGACCAAATATTAAAAATAAGTAATATATTAAATATTGCCAAGTATTGAACGTGGTGCAAAACCGAGTCAATCTATTTTTTTTGCCATTGCTAAACGAGGAGACATTAATTATCGAAAAAAATTTCTTAAGTTACTTCTAACTATGATAAAAGTAATTATAATGTTAATTTTTTGTTATTCTTCTATATTCCTAACAATAAATAATGATTTATACAAAATTTGTGGTTATTGGTTCAGTTATATTCCTTACTGTATATGCAGAATATACAAAAAGAGTTGGGGACAAACAAAAAGCAAACAAAAAAAGTCTTAATAAACATGAGTTAAAAACCCATTAGTTGCAGAGTTACGAAATGTTTAATGTATAAAAGTATCGTGTGTAAGCCAATAAAGAGGGAACATTTTGAATGTATGATGTAAAGGCAATGTCTTACTGACAAGAACAGCTTGTGACTTAGAAATGAATAGGTTTCTACAACCTGCAAGAGTAACTTCGGTTTCGATTAGGTTTTCAAAAATTAAAAATATAGTAAAATTTTTCTAAAAACATTTGATTTTCTCATTTTCATACCATCTACTTCCTTGCCATTCTTCTTAATCTATCAATTTCACTACATTCATATTTTATAAAAAATTCATACTTCTCCATGTAATTTATAAGAGGGATTTATGAGAGGATTTATAAGAATAAATAAGAAGTGTTAAGCTTTGTATTATGTCTTGCAGTTGAGCTTCTTGCCTTATTAATTTGCTAGTTTCAGAGTTACAAGGTGGTGAAATTGATAAGTTTGTAGGTGAGGAAGTAAAAAACCCAAAGAATGCTTTTATTATATGCTATATTTTGAATTTTGAATTTTTATCATGTGGATGCAGTACATGTATATATCTTATAAAACAAGGTTTAAATATGTATCTAGTAAATTAAAAAGCGAATTTTTTAAATTCACTCATAATAAAAATCACAGAAAATCAATTGATAACAGGATTGTTGTTTTAATAAATTTGTGAACAAAAACTCATAATTTGTTTTTTATATTTATATTTATCAACACCTTATAAGCTCTACAATAATTTTATTTATATACACAGTATATACTTTTCTCGTTGTACCTTTATAGAACTAGAAAAACAGAAAATTTATTATACAACAAATTTTATACGATTTGGGATGATTTGCTTTTTCAATAAATTCGAGCTAAATAAATTTGTTTTGTTTATAGACCCTGAGGTAGTCTCAATGAAATTAAAGTAATATATGCATAAAATTATTAGAAGTATATGAATAGCAGTATTTATAAAAAGTGCTATTTAGTTTAAGCATATATTTAATATGTATATCTATATATACTTATTATTGTATACAAGATTTTTATACTCGAAAAACTTGTAAAATCTTTTTGAAATTCTTTTTCTCAAAAGTGTCCTTTTTAGGATTCTTAATAACGCTTCTCTTGATATCAATATTTATTAAGTATATATGCAAAGAGAGACCACCTCATCAGGTTTAATGTCTCATTTTAAAAACATATGTGAAACAAAGAAAAATAATTTTACAACAAAGTTGAGTGTAAGAAACTGACATTTGTTAAAATTAAATAACATTTGGTTGATCTGGAAAAAGCGAAGCAAAAAATGTACTGAAAAATGTCCAAGTAAAAGCAAGTGCACCAGGTCTTTCCTCTTCGTGTTCTTCATTTGCATTTGTTCTTGCTTCTGCTTGTACAGTTGGCACTTGACCATTTTGTTGCTGTGCAGGTTGTGGACCTATTGCTTCATTTTGTAATATTTGGTTATTATTATCCACCCGATCTCCTCTACCATTATTATTTTCAGGTAATAGAATAGGTTGCACCCGGAAAAAACCACCTTGATATCTGTGAAATATTCACTTCATTGTACATATTTACATGTAAAAGATGTAAACAATATCTATATATATTAACTTACAGATACATTGCGAAGCCAAGGAACGTAACAATAAGAAATCTTAGAGGAGATGAGTAAAAATATACTAAAGTGAAAAAAAGAATTATTCTGGACAGCATATAAAAAACATCTAGCCAATCTCTGTTAAATGCACCATCTTCTCCAGCACCATTATTTCCTCCATTAACATCAGCTTCTTGAGCAGCAGGCTGTTGTTGCTCATCACCTACATTATTATTATTATTATTATTATTATTATTATTATTATTATTATTTGTGTTATTTGTATATGGATTTTGAACATTATCATTTGTATTGACATTCATTTGCTGAACATATGGAATGCTAGTCTGTAATTGTATTCCTTGTGCTGCCATCCTATAATAAAATATTCCTTTTCACTATAAATTATATATAATTTCCAAACATTAAAATAAGTTATAAGAATGCCATTTACAGTTGCATATATTGTGTAAAATAATGGTTATATGCTTGTTGCATCCAAGCCATTTGTTGATTATTTCGTGGATCAAAATATTGTAGTGTAGAATACAATTGTGCCGGAGTATGTTGCGTAGCAACATTATTAATATGTTGACTTTGATTCTGCATATTATTTGTATTATTTAATCTCATATTTTCCACTGTACTTCTTGCGGTAGAAATTGTCCTTGTATTTTCCACAACTTGTTCATTTATTTTATTTGTTGATGTTTTTTGCGAAGCACAGACTAAATGAATTATATAGGTTTGATCTTCTTGCCCATTACAATGTCTTAACACATCTCTTAAATATGTGGAATCATTTAATAATTGCCCTGAATATATGAGTTTTTGACTTGCTCGTTCCTACAAATATATTCAATTCATTATTATGTTATTTCTTACACTATAATTAATAATATTTTTACTATTTCTTGATTTCGAATAAAAAATTAATTATGATAGACAAGTAATAAGGTAAAGTCATTTTATTGTTGATAATTAAATTATCATCATTAAACTCATAAAAATATCAACGTATTATCTCTAATAGATAACGCACTATAGCTTTCTAAGAATACTTAAAGGAAAGCGTCCGTAATATTTTTTTGTTTCTTTGTGTGTCATGTAGTGATACTAATGATACATTGCTTTCACTAAGAATACAACTTTCACAAAATTTCACATGACGTGAGATTCATAAAATAGACGAAACAAAACTCACTGGTTTACTAGGATAAACATCGGACAAATGTTCTTTTAATTGGCGAACGGTCCACCCAATATCACAATTTACGATTTGATCTTTAATCTGCTGATTCGGTGCTTTTATTATTACTTTGACAGCGACTCCTTCCATTGTTAATAAATCCTGGCTTTTTATGTCCCGTTTGATCAGCTGTTCTTACTGTCAATCACTCAGCAAAATTAATTAACAGTGCTACCGAGGCAGATTGATGTTTGCGTTTGAGAGATTTTTATACACTGCGTTATCTCTCTTGTTAAATCAATCTGCCGATTTACATAAAATACCCCGTACTATTTATTTGGATATTGACTAAAACAGATTCATAGTTAATATATTATGACTTTGTAACTCAAACGGATATTTAATCATAAATATACTTTTGTAAGCGTCACTAAATGGAATCACGTATTTGGCGATTTATCATTGGTCGTAGGTCGTAATCGTAGATTACAATTTATTTATGTTTCGATAAGAGCCGATCCTCAAGTTCATTTCAGTGCTTTATAGCGATATCGTAATGTGCGAAAGTTACCAACAGTTCATGAAAACTGCATCGCAATAGTAAGTGCAGTTTGACACTAATGGAGTTGGTAATCGTTACCGTTACTAGAGAGTCGAAGCCTTCTAATTTTTTTAGTTTGAATTTGAATTGAACAAAATTTGAATATAATGAAATGTGAGCATTATTTCATTTGTTACTAATGTTTTCCCTATCGGTATACTTTACTGTTTATCTTTTATGAAAAAATTGGTATACTATGAATATTAAATGTTATGAAGTAGTACTGACATAAATTAGGCTTCATACTATTTAACCTTCAATACATTTCAATTTTTTAAAAATTGGTACTTTATTTAATTATTGCATTCAGAATATTTCAATTATTTTATAAAATACTGGTGCATGAGTTATAATTTATCAATAAACATCTTTTTGAAAATATTTTTTTAATATATTTTTTTATGTTGCAGGGTTCCCTCCAAATCTACTAGAAGCAGCCCAAGGCGATCTTCTGTAAGTGTACTGATATTCAAAAAATATTTGTAGGACACGTAAATAATATTAATGTTGATTTTGTAGTATATTTTTATTGCGGCTTTGTGTATATTATGTCATAAGTTGTGTACTAAGGTTGTTTGGATTTGACAAACTATTTAATTAATTAATATTCTGAAATTTGATTATAAGTTTATCCTGTTGTCTTGAAACTTTGTTAAATACTATTGTTATTTTTATAACACGCTTAGATACTTAAGCCTCCCAAACCACGCCATCCTCTGCAGAACTTAAACTTTAATACTTCATCCAATGAAAGTAGTCCTACTACAACGGCAAAGATTAAAAGACGCGTTAGTTTTGCAGAAAAAAAGCATGTCAAGTAAGTTACTTGTTGCTTATAATTTTTTTTAATGAACTTCCATAATGTAGTTGATTTGTTAATTCATAGTATAAAATTCATTATACAGAGAATTTTGTAATTCCTTGGAGCAAGGGACTGTATGGGATAATACATATGAAGAGCATGATTTAAGTAATCTCAAAGTACCATGTTCTAATCAAAAAGAATGTGAGACTGAAAGTATATGTAAAGAAAATATTGTTGATAATATTCATGAAAATAATGTGAAGTTTGTTTGTAATAAAGTAACAAATGAAAATATTGATGTTAAAGAATATAGTTCACACATTGCAAATACGATTGAAGATGTAAATTGTCAAAATGAAATATTACTGATTGAACCATTAGTTACACTTCATGATGCAGTTGTTCAAGAAACTGAGTCTACTTTCTTGACTGATTTACAATTGAAAAATGATAACCACACATCAAAGAGTATTATTGTATATGAAGATCCCGATAGAAACTTAACTGGAAAAGTGTTAGATTTATCAGAATCAAATGTAAATAATTTTCATCATAATGAATTAAATATATCTACATCTACATCTGTTCAGAATATTAATATGGATTTGACTGAAGTTGTTTCCAGTAACACGCATTTTGGTGCAAATTATAGTAGGGATACTGAAGAGATTAAAGATGTATCAATGGAATTAACAACACTTGTTTTACCATCAAGTGCACAAAACTTTCTGCAATTTAACAAACCCAATGTAACAGAGAATCTAATAAATCAAGATATGCCAATGGAATTAACTACAGCCTTACCATCTGTCATTAAACTTAATGATAATATTAGTAATTCAGAGGCAGCTATGTGTAGTGAAGATGATAAAACTAAAAGATTTCATAATGTTTCAATGGAAATGACTACAGCAGTACCACCTTCCATGTATAATTTACAGCCTAGTAGTAATAGTATAAATTATTGTGTTTCAAATGATAAAGAGAATAGAACAATTACTTTTCATAATGTATCAATGGATATTACTAAAGTTGTAGAGAGAAATGTTTATAAATCTCCTGACAGATTACCAATGACACAAGAACCATTACAATGTCAATATAATATTACAAGACAGGATGAAAGAACTGAATTATTAAATACATCTTTAGAAATGACTAATGTAGTCCCAGTTAATGTACGTTCTGGAACAAAATATCGTAGACAACATGCAACTAATCTTGGTAGTCCAGAAAGTAGTATTAAAAAATTAAGAATTATCTCAAATGTTTATGAAACACAAACAAATGATAATAAAACTAGAATTTGTAATAATGAATCAATGGAATTTACCACAGCTATAACAAATTTACCTAGAATATACCAGAATAATTTAGAGATAGGTACACAAAATGTTCCTACCACCCAATCAAATTCTTCTGCTTCTACGTTTGATAACAGTAGAAGTCATTTACTATCAAACAAAACTATTATTTTTCATGATAATTCTATGACATTTACAGACGTATTATCATCACTTAATAAAAGGGACAATATGGAGGGAAAGATAATTGTATATTCTGAATCAAATGCAAATGATAATGAAGATGTAACAACAACACAATCCCAAGCTGAAAATTTTGACACAGATTTTACTAAAGATGGACAATCAGCATTACCTGATAGTATTCAAGATAGAAATCTTCCAGATTTCTCAACTTGTACGAATAATGTCTTAAAAGATATTAGTGCTACTGTAGTAATTCCTTGTTTATTAAACTCAGATACAACTTTGAATAAAGAAAACTATATAGATAAGGAAAACAATTTTCCAAAAAGTGTAGAAAATAATGTTCTGGAAAAGTGTACTTCAATTAAAGTTCAGAGTTCTGCAAATATTACACCTAGCATGCCCTTGCATGAGTCAGTGCAACAAGATACTTTTGCTTTAGCTTTGAGAGAAAATAACACAGAAATAGCTTGTGCTACATTTAACTCTGTATCAAATGATGCTTCTTCTGCTGTAAATTCTGAGTTAAATAAAGATAAACACTCACCAGTAAAATACACACAAACAATTACATCACATCCAAGAAGAACATATACAATTCAACCATCAAATAGTAATCATACTTTTACAATCAGCAACAAAGAAAATAATAACATTTCAGAAATTGACAGTGATGTTCTTGATATAAATAATAAGAAAAATAATGTATGTAGCATTTTGAATAATACAGAATGTTTACAAAATACAGATTATAATAAGGAATACTTAATGGATAATAGTGATATGTTTTTCAATCAAAATGTGGAAGTATTAGAATCAATTCCATCATTACCATCATTTAATTGTTTGGATGATTTGACAGATACAAATAAGAATATCAGTTGCAATCAGGAAGTTAAGATAGAAGCAAATTGCCTTTCAAAAAATGGGAATAGTAGAGATACTTTAAATCTTGAGGATTGTCAAGCAACTGTATTAGAAGAAAATGTGCGGAAATCTTGCACATTTCTGATAAAACGTACATCTCTAAATGATGCACCAGAGAATTCAAAGCTTGAACAAGAGGATCAAGTACAAACAGATGAAACCCAGAAGTTAGAATTGCTGGATGTGAGAGATAACAATACGGAGTCTCAAATTTTACACTTTTCGTCTTCAACAGTAAATGATAGTGAAAAATTACCTTCGACACCGGTCGACGAAGAAAATGATCAAGATTTACGTTTGAACAATTCCAATTTAGAAAATCAAAGCATAGAATGTTCTTTATCAAATATAAGAGCTATTCATGAAAGTACTCCAAAAGCTGATGATGATAAGTTAATTGATACACACAGAATGGAAGTATATAATGAATCTTATTCAAACGAAAAAGTGCAAATAGATTTGGAACCTCATACTTCTTGCAAAGAAGATGTTGCAATTGAATTGGATCCTTTTTCTGCGTTAATGAACGAGTTGAAAGATTGTGCGAAAAGGTATTTCAATGGATTTAATATTTTCTAATATTTCATCAATATTGCATCATACAATTCTTGAAATGTACTTTTTAGTGACGAGATTATTTGGGAAGTATACCACGAAAATATCGAAAAAAGTATGTTTGTTGTCGGTTTCATATCGTGTTCACTGTTAGTAGTAATATTTATACGGGATCCTTGTGATGTAATAAATGATGAATTTATTAAAGACATTAAATTAATTTCTCGATTAGCAGGTGAGTCCAAAAAAGCGAATTAATGAAAAGAGTATTAATTTATATTTAATGCAATTTGTTTAAAAATATCTTTGTTTATTAGATGACGCGGATGCATTAATAAGTATAGTTCATAGAATGATTTTAGAAAAGTTGGACATAAAAAAATTATTAGATTTATATAAAAATCGTAAGGATATTTTACCGATGTTAGATTACGTTTCGGAGGAAGTAAAGTTAGCAATGGATTTTATGTTCGATTTGAAGCGCTTGAACGATCTAAATTTGATGGAAATAACTCGTGATAGGTAAAAATGATTCAAAGTGTATCATTTTTATGTATGATGCAGTATATACAATTTTTTCCTCTTTTAGCGTATCTTTCGTATCACAAACTAAAACGGGGAGCATTGTACTGGAGATTACGATAGACATCAAACCATTCGACAAGATTGAATCTCAAAATATCTCCGTCCATTGTCTTATAGGTTCCGTGAGGTCAGTCTTAAAAGTATCTAATAGACGATGTAAGAGATGGTTTTACTATAACTTAACTGTTTTACAGAGAGAAAGATATTAAAAAGTTGATAATGAATGTAAAGAGGGATTATAAATTTCTGCGGAGATATATAAACGATGTGAAAGACTATATATATTTAATGGATGAGTCTACTGTATAACTTAAAAATTATATTAGCATATTCTCCATGATTAAGATGCAATAATTAACCAATAGAAATTATTACTAAGTAATCAAGAATTAATTTTATTGTATTGTAATAATTTTACATGTGACGCGAATGCATAATAAAATGTTTAATATTTCTTTTATTAAAATATTGTATAGGTAACTAAATCGCATGATGAAATTATTCCAGTATATTATTCCAACTTAAATTTATTTTATTTAAGAATGATTTTTTAAGAATGATTCAGAGCTGTTCTTTTTTCCTGTATCTGGACGTAAAAGTACAGAAACGTAAAGTTACAAGTAAAGGTCGATCGACTAGTTCTCCGATGTAGCCGGTTCAGTCGATGCAGTTTTTTGTACAAGTATTTACGGTCCTTTCAATAGTGTCGTGTGAACAGCCAGCTTTTGTAGAATTGTATTACTTTCCGCTTTACTCTTCAGAAATAACCATTGTTGGTAATTATTGTAATAATATCATTTTTTCTTCTAACATTATAATTTTTATTAAAGTTACGCAAGAATCTTTCGAACATCTGTGACATTTTATTTCACTTTAGCTTTTTAATTATTTTTATTTTTAGATTCTTTGATTGAACAAAAATGACCATTTTTCTAGTCTAGTACCACTATACTTTCATAGTATTTATACCGGAAATTTCCGTTTATTTTATTTAAAAAAATCTAGCAACATTAAAATATAATCGCAAATAATATGCAATGGAGAATTGGAATTCAAGAATCTCGTTGAATAGAGACGAATAAATCCGCGGAGCAAACAGAAAAAGACCTTAATGGAACATGTATAACATTATACGGACTATTCAGTAGTTATTTTCGTAAAAAATATCATTTTTCATCTCAAGTACGTATCACGTAGATATTATCTTTACGGGATTATCTTCAAGCAATCTTACATTACACTAAAATGTGTTTTTTAGCATTAAAAAGATATTAATGTTGTCCGTATATAATATCCAATTCTACTTTCCGGTTGATACATTATAAACATATGGCTCGTTAAAGAAATCGAACTTTCTTTCACCGCAACTACGGCAGTCCTACATGCGTAGGCGTAAAGGCCCGGTTTTACGTGATTTCGTAACAGCGACAGACCGATTTCCAGTATCAAAAAGCATTTCATGAAGATCCCGCAGACCTTCGGAGTTTCGTTCCCTCCTCATCCTCTCTCCGTCTTCCAGAACGCCTTGTATAAACAGACGAAGCATGGTCGCACGTGAACATCGCTTGTGAAATTGCTAATGGTTATGCTAAACAGCCAAGAATGACAAACAAACTACTTTAAGGTGAACGATAAATCCATTAGAACATTGAATAAAGAAGATCTAGATTTGGTAAGTCAGAATATCATATTCATAAATCTAATCATTAATATTATATTCTTCATTAAAATACAGTCCTCTTTCCTAAGATTACGCCTTAGATGATATCTATTTCCAAATTTTTCTTTCTGCATTCCTACTTCTTCTTGAGTCCGTATCCTATTAAATTAATCCAGAGAATAAATCATAAATTTTAAAATCATAGAAGATTTCGCTCGCCGCGTGTTCTTCGAGTATGCGCGCCGGATTCGAAAATGCCGCGACACGCTGTCTTCGATTTTGCTCTGCGAGTGATCTCGGTATCAGGCCCCTAGTCCGAGTACCCTGGCCAGCGGACGAGAAAGACAAGGTTGACGGGCAACGTTAAAGAAGCTGGCAACCTGTAACAGTGACGTCGGTTCGACGATACCTGCCCTGGACTATGAGAACGAGGCGGATAGCTGCGGGAGCAACAGTGGCAGCGGTGCAAGTGGGCGTAAGGGCCGGGAGAGAGAACGTCGTCCCGTGTTCCATACATGGCTATGCTATGTGGAAACCGAGAGACACAGAGAGACGGACGCACCGGCGGAGTCCCCACCGTGTGGACACGGCGGAGGCGACGTTTTCTCGGCACGAGTGCCCACCGCATGTTTCGTGCACAGTGTGTGCTAGCACGACGTCGTTGTATGATCGTTCTTCTTTTTCGTTTACGACAATACGATTGATCGTTTAATTCGAGATCTCTCCGTAAGAGACGATACGGTGTAAGTAATTCGTTGGTACAATTACGAAAGGGCTAAACGCGAGGCTTCGAACCAGCTCGCATCAGAAGATGCACTCGCGAACACGTCACTGGCGTGGGTGTTGCCGTTCCTTTCGTCTATTTTGAATAAAAAAGTGGCAGACAGCGTGGTCCAGAGCAGAGACAGTTTCGAAGTTGAAGCGGGTCCGCGCCTATGGCCGAGTGACAGCTCTCTCGGTTTGGCGAGCGTGCGATTGGTCCGCCTGTGCTTACTCTCGGCGTTACGTGTGTTGCCTGCGTGCAACAGGCAACGTGGGTTGGATGCGTGAGTGCGCCTGCGTGAGTGCTACGACGTACCAGCCGCGTGTGCGTGTGCCGCGCGCGAAGAGAAGCCGCAGGGGCCGCAAAACCCGGATCAAAGGGACACACATTGCCATAGGTATGTGTATATATGTAGAAACCTCTGACAATGAATTTCGGAGGTGGGTGAGATTCTGTTCGCTTCTAATCCTTAGCATCCCTGTCCTGCTGCAAGCAATTACGTCTTCTTTATTCTTTTATTAATCCTTAGTGTATTATTTCTAGGATTTTCATTCATCCATTATGAATTAAATTAAATTATGGATTAGTACAAATGAATTGATGTTGGAGATTACGAAAAAAGCGTTTCAATAATTAATGTGTATCTCTAATTAAAGTTTTAATTAGTTTTTTAATTTTATTTAATACTCTGCGTCTGGAGAGTATTTCAGTAAAGTTTATTGAATACACATAATACATCCAGTGACTATTGAATTCATTTAATCCATAGAACGTTAATTTTATTTTTGACTCGACCAAGCTGTATCATAAAAGTTCTATAAAACTTGTGTGAAGGTTCTATTTTAAATTAGGATACCTTTAGTGATGTATGTATATGTATATCCCTTAAAAATTCATGAACGGAAGCTGTAATACAAGCGAATTTATAAAGTCTTTTACGATAGTCGTCGCTATATCTGTCTCCTGTTTTTCGATGATCGTTTTTAGCATCCCACGAAGACGAAAACCAGTTTCACGTCCGGACACGAACGTTGGCGAATCGTGATACGAAAGAAAGAAGGAATCGCTCAATCGATGATCATGCTTCTTCCAACGACGTTTCTCCCGGAAAGGTCACTGTCTTGGAACATTATATGTACAGGGATACTTACATCCAATATGTCCATCTCGGATCATTCTCCTTCTAATTTATTTTAAACTTTAACTTTTCTCAATTGCGCAACAGCCACCAACCAGCAGTATTTTCATCGTGAAAAAAGGATACTCGTTAAAAGTGCTACAACAGCCTTGTCTCTTAATGCGCCTACATCCCACGTTTTACCTGGCAAGTTTCTATCATTTCCATTCCTTTCCTCTCTGAGTGAAGGGTTCTTTGCAGAATAGAAAATTATTATCACGATCTTTCCTGTTTAATATCATATTTTATGCTCTTTTAACAGTTCTTTCATCTACGAGGTTTTTGTAATTTTTCAATACGTTCGCGTGCTGCTTTCTCCGTAGCCAACAAGCTGGCTCTCTTCTTACCAAGCGGCGTACGATTTTCAAATTTCGCTAATTCAGACAGTGTTTTCGCCTGAGGAGGCTCATACTTCAACACTTCCTCCATAATCTCCGACACGGTTAATGGTTTAAACTTCAACGTGATCCTTCGTCGAAGATTTAGGACATTTTGCACCGCGTCTCTTATGAATTCCAACGGAATGCCCACGGACATCTTAGCCATTGAGGAGACATCGATATTGCGATCAACTCCGTGATACTTCATCAGCAGATCTTTATAAAACATATACAACGTGTTGTAGTCCGTGAGAGGAATCATTATGAACTTGTCGTGGATCCTGATGAAGGGTCTTGTTGCTTTATATGGCTCCGAGGAGGTCGTGAGAAATAAGATCTGAAAAATATATTGCGTTCCGATGTATCGAACGGCCGGCAAAAATTCATTCAGTAGTCTTTCGAAAGTAATTAGTAAACCGCGGATTCTTATGCAAATTCATATCTCTATAAACACAATTAAAAGAATAGGACAGAAATTTGTCTCATTTGTTAGATATTTCAATATAGTATTGAACTTTGGATATTTTGTATATTTTTACATATTTGTGCATTCTATGCATTTACGCATTTTGAAATTTTCTATAAATGTATAAAAACCCGCAGTTTAGTAATCAGACTTGCGTTGCGTGAAACAATAATCCCACGCAATTTTGTCTTTTTTCTTTCGTTCTAATTGCTAACATAATTATAGCGTATATCAGTTTTGTGTCGTGGAGTATTCTACGCCAATGAGTAACAGTATCTATCCGGAATCATCGACACTCTAAATCCTACGTTAACTCGGTACCACCTACGTTCCGGTCGTTCGGTAGGAGGTGTTTCATTGATGACCAGGTTCGAACGATCGAGACGTTTGGGAAAGAGAAAGAGGGGAAGCACCTGGCCGGCTTATTGAGGTGGTTCATTCATATCGGAGAAAGAGTCGAAACAGGAATATCAAGAATTTCATAAAGTGGGCGCTACCAGATCACCAACTTTAACATTCCTCGCCAGTTTAGGTGAGGCACTGTGTGTAAGCTCGTTTGGTTGCGAAACCAAAGTATTCTTTTTTTTTTTCTTTCTTTTTTCTCCCAGATAACGACGGGTAAAATACGGGAAATGTATTATGACATTTGAAAAACACCTACACTCTGTCGAGATAATTTTCTATTAAATTGCTTACCTGATCGCCACGCTTGATACTTTTCACTAATTTAGGGTAGTATTTAGCAAATCGTTTTGGGTTTAGGTATTTGTCTTCCTGAGGTACTTGTTTCAACCAAGGTTTTTCACCGTTCTCAATGAAAATCACAGAAGGAGCGTACGCTCGAGCTATGCTCGAGATCATATTGATTAATTTGCGTTCGTTCTTTCGTCCCGTGTACTTGTCTACCAATACCGTGGGCGACATATCGAATAGCAATGCTCCAACCTTTATTGTAAATTCATTAACTTATTAATTCTAAATTGTGGATTTACTAACATCAATCTTGAAACGTTTTAGACACTATTGAGCTAAAAATGATGGAAACCTCGGAACAGATTGCGTTCAGCAGAAAGTTCTTTCCATGTCGAGCGAGACCGTAGATACAAACAGCTCGGATTAAAGGCACGACTTGATGAATCTCTTTCGAACTGAGGGGAAGCACGCAGTATTCCATGATTACTTGTCTAATTTCACCCATTCGATGTTTATAATCTTGTAGTTCACGAGCTGCTTCGTAATTTTGATAGGAAAGATCCCCTATCCAATCCTTAAGGGATGTTCTGGTATAATCTCTAATGATGTTAGCTCTGACTAACTCTTTGAAATTATCTTCCACCGTTTCATCATACACTGGGGTTTTTTGTTTCTTGTTTTTTCTAGCTCTTCTTTCTATTTATTGATTACAATGAGAATTCGATGGTGTAAAAGAAGAATTGATTTTAAGTATGTTGGTTTTTAGCGACAGAATTGGATGTCTTTTCCAAGTTGTTGTTTATCCTCAGTTCAGAATTATTAAAGTTATAGAGTCAATCTACACGTCTACTGTCATGTCTATAAAAGGGTTAGTTTAATGCGTGATAATGTCTATGTTAATGAGTAGTTATATCTTGATTAGTACCCTATATGTAATGCGTTTTTTTATTGTGTAGCTTATTTTCCGATATTAATTTTTTATTTGATATTGTATTAAGTTTAATTGAAGTAACTTACTTTTGTCAGTAGGTATATCAAGTTTCCGTTTATCAGCCGCATAGTCCTTTTTCAGTGCTGCATTTAATTTTTGCAACTCCAGTCTCATCAACTCATCAACTATTTTCCTCATTTCCAACTGAAGCTCATAACAAAGTTCGTCCTTGATCAAATCGTGGTATATCTTCTCTCGATGATCATCCGAACCATATCGAAAGCTCCAGTTATTAATAAAGTATTGATTGGCTTCGTGAAGAAGAGAGAATGTTTTCGTTTGTGGTATCCAAGGTTTCTTCTTCGGTTTAGCTTTCGCAGCCGGTGTTTCTTTCGGTCCTTTGGACATTTTCTCCACCAGATATTCCTGAGGTGTTAAAGTTTGTCCGGTTGCGATTAGCACGCTGCCACCTAAATTTGCAGCTGGGTACACATAGAAATGTCCTAGTTCATCGTACCATAATATGAACCATTCTCGAATCTCGTCAGTTATATCCTCCACCAAACCAGGACCTCTGATTTTCCATAACTTGAAAGATAAATAATAATTTAGTTCACTTGCGAGCATTACATATGTAATATTGAAACAAATATCAAAATTGAAAGTATCGGAGATCGTTATTAGCAAATTTTGAGTATCAGTGTTAGAATCTCTTCATCATTAATCTCCGGACGAAAGCTGGATCAGTTCTAACTCATGTAGATGTATCTCATTATTACTTTCTAAGTTGCGTATTTTCATTGCGTAGTGTTATTCTATCAAACATGTTTGATTTCGTTTTTTAATCCCGATGTGTCCTTTGTGTCATTTTTTATTGTTGGGAAATTTCCTAAGTTTAAAGAAAGTATGAAAGAACCGTGATTGATATGTGTAATTTCATACTTTAATTTTTTACAAAAGATTTTCTTCGACTCTTGAAAGTCTTTCTATATATCGAACAATATTAAGACATAAAAATTTAAGAACCACAGTAGGATCAAATAAATTTAACTATGCTATAAATAAAAATCCTTTTCAGAAGATCCTTCGCTTTATCGCAATAAAATAAAATATTGATCGCTCGTGACCCAATGATCCAACATTCGCTGGGTGAAGAAGTTAAAATATTAATTTAAAAAAAGATTACTCTTGCTCGCTCCTTCTCTGACTCTTTCGTGATTCTATCAGCAAATACCGGCATTAACGTCAATTTCTTCTGAAAATTTTCCTTATCTTTCTCAAAAACTACTTGTGACTTCCAGCTAGGTATCGTCATACCCAACAATTCTTCTGTACGCGCGATCCTATTTCTCATCCTCTTCTTCGCTGCGTATATTCTCCAGGCTCGTTGTATGGTTCTTGCAGCATTCTCGTATGTACTTTTGTGCAATTTTTTCGACACGGTCATTCCCACCTGTACTTTCTTAGCGTAATCGTACGTTCGTTGCGCTACGATATTATGACACTTTTATTTAAACGATTAACCGTGTTAGACAAAAATTTATTCATAAAATCTTCACCGTCTATTCCAGCACAACGACCCATTCTTGCTCTTTCGTGGGATTGAATGAGCAATATCGCGGCCAGCATGGCCCGTTCAGCAGCTTCCCGAGCTTCTTGAGCTTTTCGAGCCGCTATCCTTTCTGGTGATTCTTGAATAGGCGATGGTGCTAAGGTTTTTTCTTTAACTCTTCTCCTCCGCAATTTTGGCGCGTCTTCCTGAGATTCGATTGTCTCCGCTACAAACTCCTCAGAAAGTACTTCGCTCTCAATTTCTTCGGGTGCTATTTGAAATAAAGTAATGTAAAAGTTGCGTGCTTTTTCTAGACTATGAAATTGTATGGAAATTCGTATTTTTATGAATGAAACTGAAAAAAAGGTATTTGAATAGAGAAGATTTACCCTCGAAGTATTATAACGAGAAGCTTACATTAGAAATTATATATAAAGACCAAATTTGTATTGATTCTCTGATTTTTATATCACTTGGTGGTTAAAAGGAAATTTTAATGTGAAATGGTTGAAGAAGAGAATAATCTGATCCAAGATATAAAACCTTTTGAAAATAGATGATGTTATTAATTTTTTTTTAATGTTCAAGAGGTGGTTGATAAAGACATAAATTTTTGACATATATATCTTAAATCATTCGTATAAAAGACGGGAAATGTGGTGGGAAAAGATCTTTAAATGCCTCATAAATGCATAAAAATCCACAGTATACTTATTTCATTAAAAAGTATCGTAGTAAGATCGAGTAATTTTATAACTTTTGTAAGCGTCTTCCATCAGTTTCTGAATACGTTCTCTACGTTGTTCCACGATGTCTTTACCCGACGCGGACACAAAAATTTCCACGTCGTCTGGCGTATACTTAAATTGGTTCATAAAGTCATCAGGCCATCTGAACAGTTAGTGTTAATATATACATATACATATCTTCTATTAAATATAAACGATATAAAATGAAATTACTAAACTGATAATCGCTATAGTCCAAGTTAATGATCTCTCGCTTGTATTCTAGCATTCGGCCGACCGTACAATCCAGAACTCGTTTTATTAGATCTCGTTTCTGCGTTTGAACCATTTGATCATGGCAAACTATCAATCTCTTGACCAAATTGCGATATCTGAAAACGTACTCAACTTCTGCGATTTGCAAATAGTAAAATTACATTTTACAATTAGACCAATACCTGAGATACATTGGAAGCAGTAGATTCAATACATGTTGTCTACTTTTTGTATTTGCTTGCTGTTGCAGTCTTCGATCCAACTCTATCAACTTGTCTAAGTCGTTTCGTGCGACGAGCCATAATTCAGTATAATAAGCATGGGACATTGATTTCAGAAGGTTTTACTAATAATTTTGTGTTACATGAATTTATTATTAGATTATTAGTTGTTCATGTTGGATTTAGACTGTAAATTTTGAGGCAAAATCGAAAGATAAAGAGTTGGGTTAATTGAAGTGGATGATTGTACTGGAATGACAAGACGCAAAGTTATAGGACGAAATTCAGTCGACACTCGTTGCGCCATTATTCGTGCTCATTTCTTTCCTATATAATATCATGTAAATATACCATATAAAGTACATTTATCGTGGTCAAAGAGATATTGTTCTATGGTTATATGAATTTTTAGAAATAATTATATTTCAGAATGCTGTGGACGTCTCGATGCTCCCTAATCTTATTGTTAACAACGATAGCGTCTTGCATGGACGCAACGATGGATGGTTTCTTGGAAGATGAAACGACCACCAACGCGATCTCGACGACCACCTCGGCACCAGTGGTCACAACCATATCTAGTTTAAATAAAGTCGAGAAGGCGATGGTTAATTCGTCAAATGCGGTAAAAAGCCAAGACGAAGAAAATATTCAAGTCCCGTCCCACGCATCCTCCTCGCCTTCTTCTGACATGGTTTGGGAGTGTCCAAATATTACAAAAGCAGGCGTTGAGTGTTCTTGTGACCTACCACACACGTTGAGATGCACCGGTGATAGAACAACACTGCAGGTAATTTTTATACGCGCGAAATACTTTATTTTATATGCATATATGTGTATAATATGAGTCGATGAGTTATTTATTTAGTAATAGTTGCATGTATGTTTAACTAAAAAGTTAACTTAAAAGTTAAGTATGGGAAAGCAGTTTCTTTGTCAAAAGTTATAGTTTTATATGTCTCGCAATTATAGTACAAAAATCTCCTTTATATTTTAAAAAACATCTGTTGCGGCGTGATAATCACATCCATCACAGATTTATTATTTTTCTATATTATCGAGGTCGGCTGTTTTTTAACCACCCGCCAAGCCAAGCGTGGGTGTATATACTGCCAATGAAATACAAGCCGTGTGTATTGTCCAAGAAACCATTGTGCAGCCTCTCTTCTGTCTCGTACAAGTTCGTTGCTTTGCGTTGAATGTCCCGTTACTACTAGTTACTTCGACGAATATCCTGTCTCACAATACCTTCGCGAATCAAATAACTCTTGTTATGCAATACAGAATGACTAATTAAATTTGTCACGAGATTAACTTGTTCGAATGATTTGTATCCATGTTGCGAACCATAGTAGGATTGTATTATACGTTCAATTAAATATTAAATTATTTAATTGGAATACTTTTTTACGCAGATTATCAGCAAACATTTGAGATTCAGTCGTCCAGGAACGATCTCCTTATTGGATGTAACAGTGACAGGAATCTCTTTGCTACCAGCTCGCTTTCTGGAGGATGTTGCTTTGCACGGACTCGTTGTTTCTACCGGAGAATTGAGACGCGTCCATGAAAACGCTTTTATTGGTCTTGTAACACCCCTTCAAGCCCTTGGACTTCCGAACAATTTATTAGATTCTGTACCTACTACGGCTTTATCGCATTTGGTCGGCTTAGAAAGGTTGGATCTATCTCAGAATAAACTAAAGATGCTAGAGGCTGAGTCTTTTAAGGTAATTAGAATTCTTTAAAATAATATGTATTTTAAATATGTATTGTAAATAATTAGAAAAAAAATGCTAAATGTGAATTTTGAACTGATCAATAGGGTTAATTGACATATATATACTTAAATATTTTAGGGATTGTCAAACCTGACATATTTAGATCTATGCGACAATTTATTGTCACAATTATCGCCTCAAGCTTTCGCTGCGGTACCTTTGCTACGCTCGTTGAGGATGCGTGGTAATCGTTTAAGCGTATCTGCTCTTTCGGCGCTCAGAGGGCTTAAAAGTTTGGAGGAGCTTGATCTGTCTAACAATCTATTATTGGGTCCAATGGGTCCAAATCTTCTTCCTCAAATGCCACGATTACGTTTTCTTACCGTGTCCGAAAACGAACTAATAAATGTACAGCAAGGAGCCCTTGGGGGTTTAAGGAATTTAACTTATCTGAGCTTAAGCCACAATCAGGTAATTCATGTCGGTGAATATTAAATACACTAGAAAATAGATATCTCGAGGAAGTATTTCATTTTTGCTTTTTATATAGATTGATGTACTGGAAGATCATTCGTTTAAATATTTGTCGACTCTTACCAGACTGGATTTAGCAAATAATCGAATCGTGGCGGTATCCAGTGCTTCTTTGGCACACTTGGAAAAACTAACAACACTGGATTTGACTCATAATTTTCTGCGATCTCTAACTGCTGACTTAGTCGTACCGTTAAAAAGTCTTCAAGATCTACGTCTCGATGATAATGATATCACAATGGTGGCCAGCGATGTACCAACGTCCAAATTACGACTCACAAAACTTTCTTTGGCCGACAATCCTTTGAATTGTGACTGTACGCTTCTAGAATTCGCCAACTGGTTAAGCAACTCCAGCTTGAACGAGGAAGATAAATCTTCGGCGGTCTGCGCAACGCCACCCGCTTTGGAAAATGGTATACTGACGCAAGTCTCTCCCGGTAGTCTCCTTTGTGGAGAGCCGACACCACCAATCATGACCAGACTGCCTTTAGCTGGTGCTCAATTAACACTGAAAGAATTTCACTATGACAAATCAACTGGTATCAATCTCTTATGGCATGTAGAACCATGCGCAGAACAGTATACATGTGATAATTTAATTGTCTATGAAACCATAGGTGACAGTGAGGTTCAAACAGATTCTAGTTCTCTTCATTGCGATTCTCGTATGATGAGAGATCCCTGTTCACTTCCGGTTGCCATACCTGCCTCATTACATTTACAACCAGGCCATAAATATCGCTATTGTGTAGTACTCCTAGTACCAAATAGTTATGATGATGTTTCTTTAGGTTTGGGTTGCAGTGATGTGATTACATTAGAAGAATCTAAACGAGAGTTACAGCAAGATCAAGAAACTACAGTATCAGAGTTTTCTTCATCATTAGATACTAGAATAACTGCAGTACATGTAAACATATCTGATCAAGGCTTCTTGCACATCGATGTTAGTTTATCAATCTCAAAAAAGTCGAATCTGCCTGAATGCGAACTCTCTGTTATCGTTTTTGACGCTGAATCCGCGGTGCATAAACAAAAGCTGAATTGCAGTATAACGTTTGTAACATTAGCTGTATTGTTGCCTGGTCACTATAAAGTTTGCGCAAGTCTTGATGAAGTCAATGAAGAAGACGTTATTGCAAACTTTGTAGATAACCGAGATAGATTACGCTGTGTCGAAGTGCAAGGATTCAAACAAAATACGGAGCTAATTGTTCTAGCGATAATTGGAGCTAGTTGCGCTCTTTTAATTACAATTGCAGTAATTGGTAGAAGCATTGTGAGAAGGGTAAGACATCCTAGGATACAGACACAATGTTTCCTACCAGCACAGGAATTTGAAATAACTCATAAAGCACATTACATTAAATTACTAGCTACAACAAAAGTTTAATTCATTTCCGCCGAGTATATAATTCCATGTTTCTCATTTTGTAAATAATTACAGCTTATTTGTTGTTGACTATTTAAAAATGTTGAAATCAAATCATTTTTTTGGTTGAAATGAAGAATGTTGTATTTGATCTTATTGTATAAGATTGTTTCTATGAGCTACTAGTCATAAAATCGATAATTTTAAATAGATTAATAAATAATAAATTGTAAGAATTTTAAGGATAAATAAAAATACAATTAAATAGATCAGAAAAATGGTATGAACAGGTGATTATAGTATAGTCTAAGAGTATTTAAAACACCCAGTTTCTACACTGCCATAATAATTTATACCAGTTAATAATATATGATGAAAAAGAAGTTGTATGAAATTAACATCTTAAATAAGGAAATATGATATATAATAACACAGTTAGTTCATACAGTTTTCTAATATTTTTATCGCTCGATGCCTGCGTACATATATGAAAATGTAAATATCTTTTGTAAGTTTCAAGCAATAAATTTATAACATTTTTGTATTGTACAGCATTGTTACTGAATGCTTTTTGTTGTAATATATTATTAATTTTAAAATATATTACATTCTGTAAATAGTTCCGTAAAATTAAAATGCGCAAAAATAATTTGCGACTTCATTGTAAAATATTACATAATTATTATTATCAGTTTCGTAAAAAGTTGAGTAAATTTTGTATGCAATAAATTTTAGTTTTACACGAGCCCATATTTTTACCTATATTTTCAATTGTAATTTTTTCAATTATTAACGATAGAAGTTAGAAATTCAAAACAAATTATTTATCAAGAATTATGTAATCTCAATATGATAACTTCGAATTAAAAAGTAAATCATAATTTGTAACTTGTAACGTAAGATGACGTTTATGTCAATTTTTAATGCAATAGTACACGCGTAATCATAAAGATCACATGATCTATTAAATTAAAATACGTGTATATAAATTTTTCTTTTTATAATTTCAGTTTCTATAATTTCTTGTTACGGTATGTATATAATTACTTGTTCAATTAAATATTATTTTATTATAATACAATAAAAATCGTTTATTGTTTTCAGTATCGTGTACAATCATTAACCACTCAATATGAATAAAGACGAAAAAATTCAGTTGTTACGAGATACAATCGATATTTATCCCAATTTTCCAAAGCCCGGCATTATATATCGGTAAATAACAAAATTATTTTATTTAATTAATATTATATTTTTTGATTTATTAAGGTTATATAGTTAATCTCAAATCATGTGAAAAATTGCATGTGTTCATAAAATAATGTTATTATACTTTGAGCTTTATTATATATTTTCAGAGATATATTTGGAGTATTTCGCAACATTGTAGCATTGAGAGCAATGAAAGATTTAATAGTGGAACACATTTTATTTTTGGAAGTTGATTTGGTTGTAGGTTTGGATTCAAGAGGTTTTCTTTTTGGTCCAATCATATGCATGGAATTAGGAAAACCTTTTTTACCAGTTAGGAAGAAAGGAAAACTCCCAGGAAACGTTGTCCAACATACTTTTACTCTTGAATATGGACAGGTTCACATATAAAACAAAATTTGTAGAGTATTGTAATTATAAGTTCTTAATGTTAATTTCAATATTATTTATGGGTTTCATTTGTATAGGATACTTTTGAAATACAAACAAAACATATAAAAGAAGGAACAAGAGTACTTATTGTAGATGATTTACTAGCAACAGGAGGTAATTAATATATAATAACAGAAAAATAAATTTCCTTAGTATTTTACAAGTAGAAAAATGGATTTTAATAATAATATGTTCATAGGTTCTATGCTAGCTGCAATAAATTTAATAAAATCAACTGGTGCTGAAGTGATTGAATGTTTGACAATAATTGAATTAACTGGATTAAAGGGAAGAGAAAAGCTTGGTGTACCTGTTCACTCATTTGTTCAATATGATTAATCTTTCTGAAGTAACATAAAATGCACAATTTTTTATTTAAAGACTTTAGACATTATAAAATGCAATATTAACATTCTTAAAGCAAAGCATTTAAATAAAAGCATTTTTATAACAACAAAACAATATTTTTGTAAAATAAATCTGTATATAGAAATGTTTTACTATATTGTAATTCAATTTATGAAGATACTTCATAATACTTACAAATTATAAATATTGTATAGAAATTTTAGTAAATCTAAATTAGTAAATCTCAACAGAGTTTTAAATATTGTATAACATCTTTTTACATTAAAATCTTTATTTCTGCAAACATGATACAAAAGAAATATTAATTCTTTTATTATAATTTATACAAAACATGTTAACTATTAGCTACTCTTGATTTTTGGGATCTTAATGAACTCAAAAAACTTTGTACTTCATATTCCAATTTGTTCACATCTTCTTGTAATTGAAAATAATGTTTTGTTTTACCATTTTCCGAACATACAATATCTTTATCACTTGTATTATCTAAATTTAAATGCAAGGTACCATGCAATTGATCACAAACACATTCGCGACTAACTTTATATGTTTCTGCTGGTCCTTGTTCTGTTGTTCTTATTTCCCAATTCGCGTCAAACAATCGTTGTTTGAAACATTTGTATGCCTCTAAAAGAAACAAATTTGAATTCCTAAAATTTATGTTGCTGTAATATTTCAAGAATATACAGTCTTACCGTTTAATCTTGTTTGATTGATTTGATCCATAAAAGCTTTTGCTTCATGTTTCAGTCTATTTGTTTCTGCAATTTCTATAACTTTTTGATTACATTCACGCATAATTCTTTGTTTCTCCTTTAACTTTTCTAATTCGATAACAGAGATTTCATCTGTTAAAAATTTAGGAAAATCATGTAACATAAATGGTGGATATGGCCCTTTGGAAGGTAATGTAATTACTTCATCCCTAGAAAACATAATATGCAATATAGTGCTTAATATAACAATACAAAAATATTGTTACAATCAAAAGAAAATTGCTTTACCTAAGGTAATGGCTAGGATGTATTTTTAATGGTAAATTATTATCAAGCTGTTGAGCAACTTTAAGTAATTCATGTGCACCAATATGACCTTGTTTAGTAAAATATCTTTTAATATTTTCTTGTGCTTGTAATGAGGAAATGATAATTTCACGGGAACATATACTATATGCAACAATACTCATCAATAGAAGTGAAGGTTTTTTAAAGGATATTAGATTATCCCATAAAATTAACCATTCAGGACCAGATAAGACTTCACTCATTCCAGTCTTTAAAAGAGGCCATGCATATTCACTAGATGTTATTCCTCGTTCACAAAAAACATTTAACAAGGATGGATCTGCTTGTAGAAGAATATTTTCTATTATACCTAATACATTTAATGGTGGTAAAGGATGATATTCAAACCACTTTTGACAATAATTCAATAATATAGTTAAAATGAGTTCAAAGCCAAGTAGTAGATCTTTCTGTAATAAAAATAAAGCAGTTAATTTCTCTTGATGTATCATCTGTTTAATTATATTATGAATATATATTATATATTTTATTACCTGAAAGATAATAAGAAACGGAAAAACTAAATTTGGTAAAAATGAACATTGTACTAATAAAGGACACCATTGTATTAAGCAATGAACAGTAGTCATTAATAATATTTGTTTACTTCTACTTGCTAATGGATAGTTTTTTAAAATGTCTGAAGTGAAATTTGTACTAGCAGCTTTATTAGCCAAGCCATTGTATGAACATTTATTAGCTGGCAAATCTAGAATAGTCGACCATATTAATACTCGATATTTTTCAGGATATTCTCCATATTCTTTTAAAATAAGTATTAATCTTTCTAAGCGTAATTCGTGTTTAATGTTGTGTCTAACACATTGTAAGTGATCATGTATTCCATGTGCAAGTGGTCTACATGGTTCTGTTAACTTTTGCAAAGATTCACATTTATTTGAAAATAATTTCTCACTAATTATTAATTTCAGATGACCCTCCTTTTCTATATATGCTATATACCTGCCAGTGGAAGAAACTGCAATTTTTTTTATTGGTTTGGTAACTTGTAGAATATCAATGACACAAGACTGATTCAGATCAAAGAAGTAAAGATTAGAGCTTGATAAAATACATGCCACTATACTAATTGCTCCACTATACAAGGGAGATGGTACAAGTGATAAATATTTCACTCCAATAAAATTTTGTGGCAAATTTAAAGTTCTCATTAAATTCCAGTTACACGTATTCAGAATGACAATTTTATTTTGAGTGCTAGCTATGATCATTGCTCTTCCATTTTGTGTAAAAACAAAGTCTTTAATATTTCGTATTCCAAATATCTTTGCATTGATTTTAACATTGTTTTCTAATTGATTGAAATTCCATACTTGGAAAATATCATTATAATAGAGTACAACAATGTGTCCTAAGTTTGAAAAACTTGTCTTTTTTATTATAAAATATTTTGAACAAGTTCTTAACTGTTGAGCTTTATTATAGGAGTTTAAACACCATATTATAACTTCTTTACATGAAGAAGTTAAACAATAATTTTTGTAAAAAGAAACATACACTGGTGGTATCTTATGAGCAATTAGCAAGCAAAATTGAGAAACATCTGCATTTATTCTCAATACTTTTATGTCAGCTGTAGCAAGACCAACTAATATTTCAAGTTTATTTATAGGATTAAATGTCACAAATGTTGCTCGTCCGACGTTTCCTAATTTTTGATAGGAAGGACAATTATTCATTAGATCGATGTAATATAAATATCCTGCTGTATCACTTGCAATAAAATATTCTTCATTCCAATCAAATGCTATATGTGAAAAATTAACTCTTGAGAGACATTGCGTCCTTTTAATTGCTTCTGGTTCAAGTATATAACTATTACTATCGAGTTTTCTTAAATTCTGCCATTTTCTCTTATACATTATATTAATTTTTAAACAATAAATAGTTTCATTTCAATATCAACGATTTCTTTAGGTTATGTTTACGTTGAGAAATGTCAAACATGACATTATTTACATCATCCCGATTTTGCTTGTTTGAAACTTTTACTTGACAGAAAGAATTAAGNGTAACTAAATAGTAACTATAATTGCGAAATGAAATATTGCTCAATTGTAAAATATGTCTTTATAGCATATTATATGGTTTTTGAATTTTCTATTTTGTTGCTTTGAATTTGTGAAATAGTTTTGTTATTTATTACGTCATTACCTACGTAGTGAGTGAAATAAGATCTAGACAGTTTGGATTCTGTGGCTGTTTATTGAAATGATGGCAGTTGATTCTTTATCAATTAAAGACTTTTAAAGATTAATTTCTCGCTAAAGAGATTATTAATATCTCGGGTAATCGATAACGTGATATGTCAGATAACTGCAAAATGGTAATATATATTTTTTATTTTTATTTTATAAAAGTTGTTTCTCGTTGCGATCTCAATTTTAAGTTATATACAATTTGTGTTGAGATGTTATGAAAGCAAATAATCATCTCCCACATTTCAGTTGTCAAAAATAATTATTTTTTATATATCTTCGATATAATTCTTTTATTAGTAATTGAATAAAATTATTTTTAAATGTTTAATTTCTTGTATAATAATACATATAATAAATAGAACAGTAATTTGAAAATATTTCTTTTAGTGAATTTTATTTAAGAGAGGCAGTAATTTTAGGTTAATTTATATTAAAAAATTAAATTAATAATTTTTTCTAATTTAATTTTAATCTAACTTATTTTTATTTGTAGTCTGTCGCTGAATTCCTAAAGGGTTTGCCTTCGCACAATGAAAATAATTTTGCTAATTTTCATACAGATAGTGGAAATAGAACTTGTGTAAAAAAACCTTCTGTTTATCTTCCTACAAAGGACCATCCTTCAGAACAAAGTAAGATAATTTAAGTATATATTTATGTATTTCTACGATGAATATTAAAAAATAAATGATTATATATATAATTATTATTTTCAGTTATAGTTACAGAGAAAACAACCATATTGTTAAGGTACCTTCATCAACACTGGGATAAAAATGTAAAAAATTATACATATTTTTGTAAAAGTATTTTTTATTAGTATTTTAGATATTCATTTTACTTAGTAATTATATTTTGCAGCATGCTGATAGAAAACGTGATATTTTATCTGCTAATGGCGATTCAGAAGATGATGCTGCTACAGTCCATAGCAAAAGGCCACGTCTTGATTTAAACCATACCATTTAAAATACACCTCAGTTATAATTTTCATTATTTACTAAACTACATTTCCATTATCTGCTAAATTAATTTTCATTGTCTATTAAACTATGTGACTTCTAAATGTTGCAAACATATTTACAGTTCAGAAAAATTATTTCAAAACGTTGCTCATTTATTTTCTAAGTGTATAATTTGGATTAAATATTATATGAAATATCAAAAATATAAGAAAAAACGTTTTCAAATAATATTTCCTTAGATATGTAAAATCATAATTTTATGTGATCGTTTCATACTACATTGTATGCTTGAAATTCGATTGGGAAAATTCGTATTAGCACATTAAATAATGCTCTATACTGCACGATATGTATAAATAAATGTGTTCATTATTACTGGTAAAACATAAAACTGAAACTAATGCAACATATGTACATTACAATTCAGGAAACAACTACTAAAATTTCTTTAATTTAAATCGTAATGGAGCATTTATCTCGAAATAATTTTATAAATTTATGTTACAAATGCTCATTTTAAATATGTATTAGATATTTAGTGGTATAAGCTTTCAATATATATCTAATTTAAGAAAAATATATGTGATGTTTTATTTTATAAATGTCAGGTTATTTTGCTAAATCTTTTTCTTGTAGTATCATGTCAAGGTGTAGACAAGAATTTAACTAAATAAAAACCTTGGTAATATGTATACAATTAGAAAAGTATGGCAATAAACTTTCGTTTTCGAAAAATAAGCAATGTTTTATGTAGATTTTATATTTTTATACTGTATAAAGTACAATTAAAAAATAATTCTTTTTAGAAACAGCAGGGTTTTACTCTCCAATGTCTTTTTATTTACAAAATTTCTGTCATTAGTTTTATCTGATTTTACCTTAAATTTAAAATCTTTTTAAATCTAATGTTAAATATAATTCTTAGATTGGTATCTCTGGTGACAGAATTAAATTTCCTCTCTGAAATTAAGCACGGTTGTAAAGTAAATATACGATCAAGTCTGTAAATAATATAATACCTGGTAACACTATACTTTGGTTATTGTCTTCCTATTTTTATTATATGTTCTTATATTATTTTATTTCAAATTTATATAATTATTCAGCTTTTTTTAATTCTTCATTTTTTAAAGAATGTATAAAAAACATGTTGTATAAATGCATCGTGAATCTGCATTTAAAGATGGTTACGCTTATGTTTTGTGATAGGTTAAAGTGTTTATTTTGATTTGTTAATACTAAAAGAATTTTACTATGCCACTTATCATTATTACTGGCATACCGTGCAGTAGTAAAACAACACGAACTTTCGAATTAAAAGAATATTTTATGAATAAAGGAAAAAATGTAAAAGTTATAAGTGAAATTGATGTTATTACTAAAAGAGGTTTCGATCGGAATAAATTTTATGCTGGTTAGATACTACTACTTTATTTTAGTTTTATTATTAACGAAGGACATTCGGATTTATTTTGATTCCACTATTTGCTGTAGATTCTAAAAACGAAAAAAGTGTAAGAAGTGATATAAAGTCAGCAGCTCAGCGAATGTTAAACACAAATGATATATTAATTATTGACGGTAGTAATTATATTAAAGGATATCGTTATGAGATATATTGCATGACAAAACTATACAAAACTCCTCAGTGTACAATATTTTGTGATATACCAGTTGAGCATGCTTGGTTGTGGAATGAGAAAAGACCAAAATATGAACAATACAACAGAGAAATTTTTGATGCACTTGTAATGAGGTAATCAAAAGTATCATGGATTAAATGGGACACTTTTTTAATGAAATAAAGTCAGAGATTTATAATATAATTTATAGATATGAAACACCAGACAATAAAAACCGTTGGGATATACCATTATTTGCTGTATCAGCAGAAGATGATTTAAAATTTGATGAAATTTATAAATCGTTGTATGAAGTAAAAGCACCAAAACCAAATTTAAGTACACAATGTGTTAGTATTGTCATATATATGACTTGAAATTTAAATTGATCAATATAATTTTTAATTTGATTCTATCATATTTCAGTTACCTTTGTCATCTACTAACTATTTATATGAATTGGATAATGTAACTCAAGAAGTAGCTAATGTAAGTTGCTTAAAAATTGTTACTTATTAGCCAAGTGTAATAAAATTCGTAGTAAATATTATGAGGTATCAAACATCATAAACAACATTATTATGACAAATCATAAATATATATTTTCTATTTTGGCAAAGGCAATATTATCAGCTAAGCAACTGGGTATTGAAAGTGAATTTAAGATACCAGGATATAATTTAACAGTACAGAATCCATGTACTGCAGCACAGCTTATGAGGCTACGAAGACAATTTTTAACTTATAGTAAAATGCAACAAATTGAAATTAACCAAATTGCATCATTATTTGTACAATATCTTAATAAAAGTTTGTAAATAGATGAGGTATTGATATATTTGATCATTAATTATTTCTTACAAGGCAATAAAAATCTGTTAATTAAACTTTCAGAAATGTATTTTTTTAATAAAAAATTACATTAGAGAGTACATCATTAGGCTTATTTTATAATAATTTTGGCCTGAATGTATTTTGCATTTCAAGATAAACTTTGGTTGCACAATATTACTGACTGTTTGGTTTGTAATAACACAATATCAAGTACATATTATAAACAATTTTGAAACAGATAGTGACATTTGTGCGACTTGAATATTATATATCTCCGAAAAAATTTATGAAATAATGGACACTACAATAAGATATACCAGAATTGTGGAATTGCACTCTCTTTATGATATTAATGTATTCACAGAATTAGACAAGGCAACATTGGTTTGTAAGAGAAATTTGACAAATAAAATGAAATTTATCTTCAAACCAGTTTGAAAAAATATTGCATAGTACGTACATGCAACCAAATCGAGTTTCTTTTATTTCATATTATCACGGTATTTGGTAAATATTTCAAACAATAACCATTAATGATATGCTAAATCACAAATATTGAACTCAAAAGAAAAATTGCAAAACTGTTATTAGTACTAAAGAAAAGTCTCTTTGAACTTGTATCAACTTTTGTCGATATTTAAAACAATAACTGCACAATTTTATTATCCAATTTGCTAACAATAGAGCTGTCATGTTTGGCAATTACTTACAGTGAAATGAAATTCTCGATAAAAAAATATTAGTTCAACTTTTAACAATGTTTAAAGATTTTTGTTACTTTTTCTAGGCTTAAATTACCTAATATTGACTTGTTTCATAAAGTACAACAGCTTTGCTTTTGTAGTAATGAACCTATTGCATAATGCATTTACAATTACATCAACTTTTCTTACAAGTGAAATACAGGAAGTTGTCAATAGCTAGTTTTCTTGTTCTTGCATACCATTACTCTCAGTACCATTTCTATAATTCACATTATCTATGTGTCTCTTAGGTTTTCGACAAACAAAATATACACTATTATATTCACATTGCAACATACTGTTAACGTTTTGTGCATATCGCGTTTTTACACGTGTTTCTTCCTTCTAAAAATATTATAAGTTGTAAAATTCGATTAAGTTTTTAGTATTATCTAACAGTTAATGTCCTCTTATGAAGTTAATTACCTCTAATTGAAATCCAAACCCATGAATCACATCGCGAACTACATCGTAACTTGGTTCTATAGAGTCTTCCATTGGCATATCACTAAAATGATACAATAATGGACCAAGATTTATCCATATACCTCCTGGCTTTAAAATTTTATAAATAGTCTCAATAAATTGTACAACATTATTTGCGCAATCTATAAAAAAACACGTGGCAACACAATCCCAGTGATTGTCTTCTGTATAAACCTGAAGTACAAAAATAGAAATTTTTAAGATATTTATTTATTTTTTAATATCTCCTGATATTTACCTCCAGGAAATCCCCAGCTGCCATGGAGAATTGCGCGTTTTCTGGAAGATCACTAGGATTTACATCTGGGAAGAACACAGCTTGAGTTTGATGTTCTGGTTTTAAATTGTTCATATATTGATGTACCCACGGATGTACTTGATATGAATTTACTCCCCTACACCTATAAAATATTAAATATGATTAGTAAAAATCACCTTAAAGGGAATATTGTTTGCTAAAAACATTTAACTTTTACCTACTTATTTAATACAAAATGAGAAGCAAAGAGCATAAAAAGGGAAAATTCATTTCCTTGGCATGTATATCCACGTCTCGCAATTTCATATGCTAGTCTTCCCAAACCTGCTCCAGGTACTAGAATTTGCACGTCTGATGGTGTACTGGAAATTTACCTATCATTTCATACTTTTCTGAACTATGTTTTACTACACCACTGTAGCTATTCTAGATGTTTGAATATATTTTGATGGAACATTTTATTGATGTGTAATGTGTTCAGAAAGTTTGAAGGGATCATACCAATAATCTACAGGAAATTGATTCATAATTTCATCTATAATAGGCTGATAACATGCCATTCGTTCTTCGGTACCTTCCACACTCCAATCACGAACTAGTTGTTTAATTGTTGCTTGAACCTTTTCTTGATCAGCCATTACTGGACGAGGATTTAATGTCTGCAATTAGACCTACCTATATTTTGTACAATAGAATATACTTTTATAAAAAAAGAAGCTTGTTAAAATGATAAAAAAAAATCCAAGCTTGAATGAGAGAAATAGATAAAATATTTCTTCCTAGGCAATTAGTTATAGTAACAAAACCTTATATATAAGACACAGAAAGTTTTCTTCAAGAATGTTAATGGTTAAATTAACTACAACAGTTAATGAGGAGCTATATTGATATAATTTTAAGGTTTTTATTTTGAATAAAATAAAATATAATATCATGTGACAGCATGAACACAATTGTGTTTATGTTTAATAAGGTTAATAGAATTAATTAGTCACAATTTTAAAAACATATCATATTGTACAACAGAATATACATGCCACACACCATGTGAATTTTTCTTACACTGTCAGTCTGTGCAGTAGCTGGGCTCACATTTTCAAAAATATGTGCTACATCCTTTATGATAAGCTTAATTATCTCATCATTATTTTCAATACATCTTTTAACTTCTTGTAGATGTTCTCTATATTTTGACAAAAGCTTCTGATGATGAGCTGGAAGTGATAGTAAATATGATTCTGTTTTCTTAACCCTTAATAGTGAATGATTTCTGTAAAAAAAAATTATGATATAAGTAATATTTATAATATTATTACATTCGTAAATTTTATGCTTTGTGCTTTACACGATCATGAATTTATAGTTATACAATCATCAATATCAAACTGATCTAAGTAGGACAGCAATTGAAAAACATAGCCATATCATAATTGAAAACCTATATATTTTTTTACTAAATACTCAAATTATGATACGTTTACTTTTAGAAACTATATTACAGCAATATAATGTAAAGAATTATTTCTATAATTGTAGGATAACTATAAAAACTGCAAATAAAATATAACTCAATGCCATATCGTTGAAGGTTAAGTAGTGATACTAAGAAGTTTTGACGATAATCAAAAAATTGTGAACGATATCTTATAAAATTATCCGGAGTACTATGTTCGATGAAAAAAGCAAAAGAATAAGGGCAATAAAGATAAGAATGAAACATCGATTCGAGAATTAGAGTCAATCAAACAAAACGATTTTTCATGATATACTTACTTGTAATATTTAAAAGCTGAGACGATACGTTGAAAGTGTTTCCTCTCTTCTTCATCCTCGTAAGTGTCGTGCATTTTTTTTGGATAAGGATTCGACATTGTTTCCATTTTTATATTCGAACGTGGAGTTTAGTATTTTAATGAGTTTTTTAGCACGACGTTCAGTGGCGGCTTTCTTGGTGCACGCGTTATGACGCGTTCGTAGTACTACGATAAATTATTCTTTAAGGCTGAATCGTCAGAAGATTTGAATTTATTAATAAATACGCGTTGAGATAAATATCATTTCATTTCTTTTAATATGTAAAAAATTTATTTTATATGTAAAGGAATAACATTGTTCGGTTACATATGATATCAAGCTTTTTATAATTTTAATCACAAATACAAAAAAATACAAAATACTTGTAATCAAAATATGTATGTATATGTATAAGCACCGGTATAACCTAATATAATTTATATAAAAACTCACATTTGTCTCTTAATAAGAGAAAATATTTTGTATTCAAACAGAAAAAGGCAAAATAAGATTTTGTCGACTTCATTTCTTAATTTTATATTAGAATAGGTTACATGGTATAATTTTTCTATATGATTCATTGCAATTGGCAAGAAATATATTACTTAAAAAAGTGAAAAAAGCTGTAAGAGTAACTATTATCGTTTAATTCCTTATGATACAATGATCTATAATATACACGATAATTGAAGCTGCTTCAGATATTCAAATTTTGTTAAGAATCAAATAAAATTTGATTAATACTTGTTGCAATAATTTGGCATTATTGTAACGCAAGAAATCTATAAAATTTCTCGTTTACCACAATTGGAAACTGTGCCAAGGCACAACTTGCATATCTGCAAAGTTTCTATAGCTGTTGCAAGTTGCAGGTAGGACTCTGTCGTCCACGCCATTTTTAAAAGGAGCTCAGTCGCTAATCAACCGCGGTAGGGTACACTTGGGACCTCTCCGCGAATATCGTATCGAGTTTGCGACTTTTTTCCGCGTTTAGTGTTGCCGTATCAGGCATTTCGCAATGACGGCGGTGTAAGGAGTTTTTTTTAAACTCTTCGTTGAGTGTATAAACGGGGGTGTTTATTAGAAATATTCAATAGAAGGCACCAGCACGAGAAACATGTCTAGTGCACCACAAATGTCCAGTGGGCTTAGCAAGCTCAAAAAGAAACATTTTCGAGTTAAACATCAAAAGGTTAAGCTGTTCCGTGCAAACGAACCTCTTCTTAGTGTTTTTATGTGGGGTGTCAATCACACGGTGAGTACTAACATAACTGCGTGACAGCGTCGTACGTCATCGAAATGCCATTTTCTTCTTTCACTTGCTTCAAGCTGGATAGAATCGGAAATTTATGAAAAACGCTGCGTTATTCTACGTCACGTTTTACATTAATGTAATTTTCTCCTATAATATTCTCGGAAGTTAAGAAAATATGTATTTGGAACGCGTGCTGCGCTATTTTGCTGTTGTACTATATATTTGCAAAGTGTTGTCTGGTTTTATATTTGCGTTTATAAGGTTTTATAAAAATTTTTTATTAGCAATCAGGAGTAATGAAGAATTTATATCATTATAGTAAATTTTTTGATACATTGTAATTTTATCTAAATTTGAAATCATGTTGTTTCCTATAGTTACCGCATGTTTATTTGTGTATGAAATAAAAATTTAGTCAATTAAGAAGTATTATACATTTGAAAAAGCCGAAGCTTAAAAAATTACTTAATTATATAATTGAATCGGTTTTTTTCCATTTTAATATGTAATTGTTCTTTTAGTTCAATAAATGGTAGTATAAATGGACAATTATAATTGTTTTCATATATACAATTATTTCTATATTCACATTTATGGATGATGATATCTATGTACATAAATATATAATCTCAATATATAAAAATTATGTGATGAATTTATGTGCAATAAATATATAAATACATGTTTTGATGTAATTTATATTTTTTGTATATAATCTTTTATAGTAACTTTTGCAGTAGTGTTCATAATAACAACTTATTTAGGAAATTATGTTTACATAAATGTTACATGTAACATACACTTATTACAGATAAATGAGCTTAGTCATGTTAATATACCAGTAGTGCTCCTGCCAGACGATTTCAGAGCTTATAGCAAGTTAAAAGTGGATAACCATCTTTTTAACAAGTAAGTTGTATTACATTATATGCCAAAATATGTGTTAATTCAATATTAAAGGAAATGACAAACATTAAAGGAAAAATTATGAACTTAAATGTAGTTAATAATGAGATGAGTCATAAGGGTAATGCTCTGTTTGATATTAGGAAGAATTTATTAATGTAAATGTAAAGCAAGTAACTCACTGAGGTGGTCTATTCTAAATATATCGCTAAATACTGAATTGGTAGGTTGGTCACTGCTTTTAATAATAGAATCAATGAAGGTCCTCCTGATCTGAAATTATAGTTAATGATAAAGATATTCATAGCTTTGCTCCTTAACTTAAAAAATGTTTTTATTCTTAGTAGATATCTGTGGAACCTATACATATGAAATCAGTATGTTATATATGTTAAAAATTTATACTCTTCAAGCAAAAAGTTACTCATATATTTAACTTTTTGTTTTAGGGAAAATATGCCCTCACACTTTAAGTTTAAAGAATATTGTCCATTGGTATTCAGAAATTTACGGGAAAGATTTGGTATAGATGATTTGGACTATAAGGAATCAATGACAAGGTAAAAAATAATTTATTTTATAAATCATATTTTTCAAATACATTAAGTTCATTTCAGAAAATAACTGAAAAATATCGTTAAAGTAATTATAATATACAGTACTTGTTTAAGATGTACTATATGAATAAGAAGTAAAGCATAATTTATTTTTTTTTAATTTTAGTCTTAGTTTATTGCACTGCATGTCAAAGATATGTTTTATTCTGTGACAGCTTTCTGCATATGTTATTATAACTGTAATACACATATAAAGTATCTGTATGTATTATTATAACTTAGTAAATATTTCTTTACTTATTTTGCTATACAGCACATTTACTTATTTATAAAGTATTGCAGATTTAGGGGTTTTAATTGATACAACCTTGAAGGAAGATAATCCACCTAATGATTCATACGCAAATCATTGTAATTAAAAATTTTATCATGATATTTGAAATTGATTTTTTATTGAAATATCATAAGAAACATATTTTGTTACAATACTACATTTTGTAGAAATAATTATATCATTTTGAGATACATCTATTATATTATATCAAATATAAATCTAAAAAAATAAGGAAAAGAAATATTTTTAATTTCAGCATAAATTCAACTGTAGCAAAAAAAAAAAACAAAAAACGAATGCATTAACAGGCAACATAATGGTATTGTTACTAACATATTTTAGTATATAAAATTTAGTGCATTATATTGCAGTTACATAAATGTGTATAAATATACATGGAAACAATGAATTTTCTTCATTTCTTTATACACAGAAAGTATTACTTTTCATTTAAATGTAATACATAAGGATTGTTGATAGTAAATTGTAATACAAGAATTTTGATGCTAGATGTCGGGCATTTAATCCTTCCCTATCAGAGAGGCATTGGAATTTGGCTAGGAATGGGAAGACTCATAAATTGGTTCAGCATTGTGCTACTGCTCCTTCAATAACTTTTTCTCCTTCTCCTGTTCTTTCGCAAATTCCAGTCCTAAATAAACCACTACGTTCCTACAGTTTTAAACCAAAGCGTCTGAGGTTAGCCAGACTTGATTTTTCACTTTGTGCGTGTTGCTTGTGGCTAACACGTTTTTATGAGACTTTCATTAAATATAAGGAATCAGCTCAAAGGAACACAGTTGATTGTACACAATTCTTTTATAGTATTATACTACCGTATATGGATTATATGTTCATAATTAGATGTTTGTAGAGCATTAGAAGAATTAGAGTTAGTGTTAAAGCATGAACTTATTTTCATTTAGTTTAGTGTATGTATTTATTGGATATGTTATATTTATGTACATATTGATCATTTTGGTTGTAATAGTATCGTGTGTGAATAACAGTATCAATATTGGTTAGTTATTATGCTTAATAACCATTGTTTTTTTTAAATGCATGCTAATATTTGTGGTAGAGGTATACTAATAGTGTTTCAGAGAGTCAGAGAAAGAAAAACATATTTATTGCTGGAAATAAATAATTTACTATACCATTGTGCTAAACTAATATTAATATTGTTTTTATCATTTCCAGATCACAACCAATATTAGAAGACTCATCTGGAAAAAGTGGTGCAAAATTTTACCAGTCTTATGATAAACTGTTTATTATTAAAACCCTCACAAGAGAAGAGGTAGAAAGGATGTATTCGTTTTTAAAACACTATCATCCAGTATGTAGAATTGTTATTTATACACATAAACTATTATATATATTTGCTTTTTCTTAAATAAAACTAACAATTTTCCTTTTGTATATATTAGTATATCGTGGAAAGGCACGGAAAAACTTTGTTACCCCAATATCTTGGCATGTATCGTTTGACAGTGGATGGAGTTGAACATTATGTCGTTGCTATAAGAAATGTATTTTCAAATCATTTAACTACTCATAAAAAATTCGATCTAAAAGGCTCGACAGTAGATCGTGAAGCATCCGACAAAGAAAAGGAAAAAGATTTGCCTACTTATAAAGATAATGATTTTGTTAAAGAGGGGACAAAAATTTATATAGGTGAAGAGGCAAAAGCTAAACTTATAGAGACGTTAACCGCTGATGTCGACGTGAGTTTCATTTCTTATTTATTGCATATACGTAACTGCACATTTTATATTTATTGACAAATTGATTATTATAGTTTTTAACAAAATTACATTTGATGGATTATTCTCTATTACTTGGACTGCACGATTGTGCGCGGGCCGAACAAGAAAACAGAGAACGTGCAGAAAGAGAGGAAGAGGAGGATAATCATGAAGAAGAAGATGATAGTGAATCTGGAAGTGGACTTGATTCGCGAGGTCCAATGGGAGAGTATGCATTTTTACGATATAGTAAAATATTTCGTAGAATTTTACTTTCGAAATTTGTAACGTAACATTTTTATTAGCCGTCTATGGAGTTGGAGCGGCGTTGCTGGTATGGCAACGCCTCCTGAATCACCACATGCCGCGTTGTTGCGCGACACGAGTTTACAATACGAAGATGCCATAATTCCTGAATTAGATATTTATGCGATTCCTAGTAAAGAAGGTAATATTGCTTACAATTAACACAGATATTTAAATTAACATCTGAATTTTGTTTTATTTCAGGTGCACCTACAAAGGAAATTTATTTTTTAGCCATAATCGATGTGCTAACTCATTATGGTGTGCGTAAGCAGGCAGCAAAGGCAGCTAAAACAGTGAAGTATGGTGCTAATGTCGACGGTATATCAACCTGTGATCCGGAACAATACGGCAAGCGATTTATAGAGTTCATGAGCAAAGCTATAGAATAAGCTCGTTGTTCGTTGTTGTTAAGCTTGTAAATTTGGACCCCTTGTTCGAAAGTCGCGATGACACTATCGCTTTTTACTACGTTTATGTTAAGTGCGTTAAACATTCGTTTTTCGCACTTTGATGTTTGACCATAAAGATCTTTACTTGGCATGTACTGTTATTTGGTCAGTACCGTTGATTATATATTTCAGTATTCCTTATGACATTTACAATGGAGTTAGAAGCATAACACAATTTCGTGGATTACAAACTCTTAGAAGATCTGTCAAATTTTTTTCAAGGAATATTTTAGTAATTTTTATAACCAGTGACATATTTCCTCAGTATTTAATTACAATTTTTCTATAAAGACAATTGTCAAATACTATAGTTTTCTTGTGTTCTTTATTTTTCTTTTATTTTATGTATATTTTCAAAACGTGAGACTTACATTAGTTTTTTGTACATTATGTGTACAATCAGGAACACATAAAAATTCTATTAGAAAAGTTTATTGTAGATTATTTTTATTTTGTGAGGTGATACTCAATATTGTACTCAAAGAAATAGTTTTTACGCATATTTGTTTAATATCTACTATTTCGTTGTATGAATTATTGATATATAAATAATGCTAACAGAAGGGTGTATTGTATATTGTTTTTGGTACACATAATGTGCTATAAAAGCTGCGTTAATTCCATCATTTGACAGTAAATGATATGTAATACTAGTTTATTGGAAAATATTAAAATTAATGTTGATGTTACATATAATAATCACAAATGGGACATAATTAAGTGTTTCATGAAGGAAGCCTACATTTATCATAAAGAGTCTCAATTTCGTCAAGACGAATTATAATGCTTCTGATCTAGCGTCTGTGGTGTTGTCTGGAATGTTTAAATATTCGAGGTATAACGTAATGGCTTTTACAGCGAGAACTTTCGTTTTTGGTAGGTCTAAAAAAAGAGGAGAGAAGTAATATATTATATGCGCAGAAGGTACTATAGTGTAAGAGCTTGAAACTTTAAAAAAATTATTAGTAAATGTTAAAGTCTGTAAATGTCACCTCTTTGGTCATTTCAGTTACCGCGAATTGGTGTTAAGACCATCGATTCGTTTAGTTTGTGAAGTTACATTTACAGGGAACAAAAAGAATTGTACGTATTATGCGCGATATATGTCTCCTTTAATTTGTGAAGTGCTCAAACTTAGCCGATGATTCCATTAGAGAAACTAAGTAAAGATGTATGAAATATATTTTTTTGGTGCATTGCGAATGGAATGCTGATTTATAATATTCATAAAGAAAACTATTTAATCAAACTATATTTGTTTTATTTCCTCTTTTATGTAAAAATTATCTATAATCAATTTGCTGAAAATGTGTTCATTTTTGAACAGCATATGAAGTGATACGTTCCTTTGTAGCATTCGATTCATAGTGCGTCAAGCTTCGGCGTAATTAGTAGCACGAGATCTCGCTTAATAATTTTAATGCAAAATAATTTAATGCAGCTTCATTTTTTTATTCGATAAACTTTATATTAAAAAATTGTTTCTTATTAATTATATTTTAAGACCATATATCATTACATTATGCAAAAACAAAAAGGAGAATGTATCGTTGCATAATATTGTACCTTTAAATAATCTATTGTAATAATCGATTTTTTATAATTTGTTAAAACTGATCATAATATAACAACTAATTACTTTACTAATTAAGGTATTCATCTAGTCTTGATACTTTATATGATTTTATACATTGCCAGCACATTGGAAGAACCACAACATTAAATGAAAATGCATATTGCCAACAAAGGTGTATTATAAAAAAGCAGTTATTACAGTTATAAAAATACGCTCAATTTCTGTAATGTTATAGGTTCTGTAAGAGAAAATATAAATTGTTTTGTCAACTACGATTTACTGTTACATAGTAACAAATCTTTTAAACATGTTTCTTTTTTTTACTATTATATATTCACTGACTTACAAATCTCGAAAGAGTTTAAGATTTATATGCAACAACTTTAGTCTATTATAAACTTTGAAACATCTAGATTTATAAACGGTTTGCTTAATTAAATTGCAAGGAAGATTTTGTTTATTTTTCAATTTAGATTTTCGCAATTCGCACCATGTAGAAACGATGTATATATTCACTATTTTACTGTTGGCAGTATATATCCAGGCTTCTGTTATCCTAACATTTGTATTATTCACAGAGTCTGTGTTGTATAAGCCACGGGAAATAAATGGACATTTAACACAATAAGGAATTATAAATAAAAAAATATTAGGAAAGAGAATGTTGAATTTTATTTTATAATACGCTCTAGATAATAAAAGATATTTGTTGTAATAATATGATTACATAGTTTAAACTAAAAACAATTATTTTTTATATATAAAGTAAATTACTAACGAATGATAGATATTTTATCATCAAATGAAACAAAAATGTACTAGATAATTATATACTTAAAATTAATTTGTACTTTAGTTATTGCTTTCAAAATTGAAGAAAATTTCATTTCTTCGCGTCTTTGGTTCTTATATATGCTTTGTATATATCTAATTTTCTTTGTTATGTGTCTATCATGTTTCAAGGGTAAATCAATAACGCATTCAAAACTTCCTTAATAAATTATATACGGAGTTTCTTTGAGTTATTTTGTTCTGAACCACAGAAATCTTTTTGAGAAGTGGAATTTTCTCCTGGGCTCAAATAACCGCTGCGTTTCCTTCTTGCAATAGGTGAAACTTGTTTTAAATGCTCCATATCATTAAATACTACTTGGGCACCTCCTCCACTAGTTGGTAATATGTCTCCCTATCATCCATGAATTGTATCATTATTCTACTTAAATATATCTATATTTTAAAAACATTAGTAATATGTTAGTAATACAAACTTTGTATAATTTAGTTTCAAGTTCACCGTCTGTGTCTTGTTCTTGAGCAACAAGACAGTATCTGGATGCTTTATTTGTTATATCTTTCGGATCTGTCAATTGCTTGACGCTTATTCGTTTATTTCGAATTACTGGTTGAAGGATAGTACCAACCGGAACTAATCCAGGAGGTCGATGATCAATCCATCTATCTGCACTTTGTGACCGTCTATAGCGCGGATTCACTACTGGAATTCTATCCTACAAATGATTAAAGGTAATATAATTTTATTTTTAATATATAACTTAAAATCATAACAACTATTGTATTTACTTTTCTACTTGGTCGGGTATCATTGCAATCTTCAAATTTAATCGTAGAAACAGTTTTTGTAGTAGTTTTTGGTGTAGTTGTAATAAGTATAGATTCTGAGACAGTGCTCGGAACAGTTGTAGTAATTTTCGATGTTATCGGCATTTCAACATCGTTCTGTACTTGGATTGTTTCCTTGGATTCTAATCTATCATTTTTACTCACCTCATCATCACTTATTAATATTTGTTTCACCAATTTCAGTTTGTCTTCTTTTTCTTTCATTTGATTCTAAAGAAATGAGAGATTTAGATAAATTAGTAATTATATAAAGTATGTACAATTAATACAATATACCTGAAGAAGTTCACGTTGCCGACGAAGTTTGCTTTCCAGTTCTTTACTCATTTTATCAGTTTCTGCTTGAATTTTACTATTATATTTTTCTTTTACCCTTTGCTTATCTATTGCACGTTGATTCAGTAACATACTCTTGTTCTGTAACTGCAAAGGTTTTGTTTGATTGTTAGGAGAAAGTTTTGTTGGACAAAAAAGAATACAGATAGATTAATATAAAATAAAGAGTTACATCTTGTTTCATATGCCTGATTATATCGTTTGCATTATTTAATCTGCATAATAGAGTATCAATTTGAGCTTCTGTTTTACAAATATGAGCTTCCAAAGCAGAGATCTGAAAAAATTTTATAACAATATTTATAACAGTTAAATCTTCAGCATAAAAACTTACCTTTTTTTGCCGTTGATCGTTTGATGCTTTCAATGTAGAGTTTTCAATTTTTAAAGATACATTTTCCCTTTCGATTTTTACTAGCATGTTTCTAAAATTAGTTTCTAAAAAATGAACAAATTTGATATAAATTTTCGGAAAATATGTTTTTCAATCAATATTTTTAAAAATTACGTTTCTGTTTGAGGTCTTCTTGTAAAATGTTCCGCTTCTGAATACGCAATTCTAAGAAACGTATAAGTGTAGTAATTATTTCGTCATTATGTGGACTTGTTATTTCCATTTCTGGAAATGACCCTCCAAGACTGGAAAAAAATTTATCATATAATAAAATAATTTTTTTATTATTAATGATTAATCTAATCTTTAATTTAATAATTTACCTATATACTAAACCCAAATCAACTTCCAAATCAGCAGCAGCTGGGTTACCAGCGTTTTCTAATCTGTTTCTTGCTTCCTTAAATATCTATCAAAAAGTAATGTCAATAACTAAATATGTACAAAAAATTATTTTAATATATTACAACATATACATATTTTTTTCTTACTTTATTAGCTTGTCTTCTACCAGGTATGTATCCCAAATCTAATTTTGAAGTTGTGGAATTTGTAATTTGTACTTCTTGACTAACTTCAGCAAACTTTAGAACTTGCTATGTAGAAAAAGAAAAATTTTATTATATCGAATCTATATTCCAGATATTACTTGCCCCCAAAACATAAATACTTACAATAGTTTCATCATAATCGTCGATACTAGGATTCACACAAGTGATCATTCTAACATTTCCCTCACCATCGAAGTAATTCTTAAACAACTGTGTTATTTTAGAATCTCTATAAGGGACTATTTTATTTGTACCTTGAGTTTGATTTTCACGTAGTATTTCCAAGCAAGTGCGTAGTGTCATTAATGAATTATTTATATTTCCTATTTTAACAAATATAAGTCATGTAAATATACAAGAACAATGGTATATTTTGATAAATTACCTGCTTCTCTAAGTCTTTGTCCAGTGTTTTTTGAACGGTTTGTACGCTCACTTCCTGCCAAATCTACTAAAGATAATTGACTAACACAAATCACTCGTTTATTTTGGACAATTTGTTCACCTTCCTTATCTAATGGTGCCTGGTAAGATATTAATATTGTAGGTATGATATAGTTATACAGTATAATTAGATTACTTTACCTGGACAAGTCTTATAGTAAAAACACTATGAGATCTGCTTGATTCTGTATTAAGATTAGTATGTGCAATATGTCTTTTACATTGCCCACGTTGGAATATTTCAAATGCTTCTTCAGAACTCTTTACTTCTACTTCTGTACATCCATGAACATACATATTTCTATTTCCATCTTCACGAATAATTTTATTTTGCAAAGCTCTAAATTGTTTCAAAATTTTTTAATAAATTCCATAAAATGTTGACTAAATTTTTAAAATGTATACTCACTTAGTTTTTCCATCATTTTCTTCCAATAAATCATATACACTATTATTATAGACTTCTATGTATGTTACAAAAACTGAATATGCATTATCTTCATCAATATCTAATATTTCTGATTCATTACTTAAATTTAAGACATTTTCCTTGTTATCATTATTGCCATCTCCTTTAAATCTTTGAATAATATATAAAACATTAAAATTTTACATAAACATGATAGAATATATCTAATTTCAAAAAATTTCAAAAAGAACCTTACTGTCTAAGAGTTTTTCCACTGTAAGAAGCAACAAGTTTTTGAAGTTCATTCTGCCTATCTAATAGCGCATCAACTTCACTTTGTATATCAAAACCATTTAGTTTATCAGGTTTAAAGACAAATTTTTTTGTTTGATAGTTTACTATGCTATTAAAAATAACATCTAAACTACGAAGCATGATGCCTGCATCATGCAGATTACCAGACATAGTGTAAGTTTTGCCACTTCCAGTTACTCCATACGTGAAGAGTAAACTATTTTTACCATTAATAAGATTTCGAACAAGTGGCAATGCTACTATATCAAATACTTCTCCTTGAGAAGAATTTGGACCAAAAATGTGACTAAAAGACGTTTGAATAGCTTTATTTACATTACGACCATTTGTTACTGATTCTGAAGGTGTAATAACCAAGCTTGTGTCAGAAATAATTTTTATACAAGATTCACAGTTGGGATGAACCATTGGCCTTATGCGACAAAAGACTTTAACAGGTTCCTTAGTTGTATCGTTATCACATTTCGGTCGGTTTCCGTGCTTTCGTATAGCAACAAGTGGTTTTGAATTCCTAGTGGAAGTAAGAATTATTGATTAGACGGTACTATTATTTATTCTAAATAGATAGTTTAATTTATAAAAAAAGTAAATCGAAATTGATATAATAATATGGAAAGTTGTAAAATAAATATTATCATCATAAAAATAAAATATGGAAAACTTACACAGATTTCATGGTAGAACCAATTATCAGGTATAAGACTAATAAAAATTATCTCATACAATTGTTTAAGAACCTTATCTAGATAGATTACCTGTATTATTTTCTATTTGTTATAAAAGTCGTTACAGTTAATAAGTTAAAAATTCAAACATCTATGAACTGAAGTAGCATCTAGATCACTTATAGCGAGTTTCTATTTAACGAAAGAAACGTTGAAAATTACATTAGAAGCAGAGAGGATACTCTCTGTTAGATGTAAACCGTTTATGAATTGTTCGTAGCACTATACATAAATAGGTCCCGACACTCATATACCGAAGTTTAGGGCAAACTATCTGAAAATTGAGTTGTGAGAAATTGACATAGGAGGCAACAAGTTTTCCGCCCTGCGCATGCGTGACGTGCTATGAATGTCAAACAAAGACAGAGAATTTGTAGTTTTTCGTTTCTTACGTTTAATCTCAATCTTTGGACGGTTTTCCCTAGTAAATGTTGAGACTTGTTTGTATGATCGTGATTCATATGTTGAAATAAAAATACGTATAAGACGTACCACTTGCGAGACGTTCACGACATTTCGACAGTCGCATGATTGGATAGATATAGTTTCCCACCTCACAAAAAACGTTGATGAAAACACATCGCCTAGACTGACATTTAGAATGTAAACATCAGGTGCTTCGAGAAAAAGACACATAATCATAGATCATATAAACACATCATACAAGACACTTTAAAACACATTTCAAATAAACTTTTCAAAATAAACATTCAGAATCACAATCATACCAGAACTCTTTAATTAACCCTCCACCTTGAACGTTAATGTTGTCCAAGGTTCGCGACCCCAACCGAACAGTTACAATTTAACTGATCGCCAACTAGTTGAGAGGTCGCAACAGATTTCTATTTTTGTTTCGCAAATTTTTTGTCGATCGATTTTCTGATAATTGATCGTTCTGTTGATTGTATTAGGATCTTATGAAAGAAAAATTAGAGCTTATCCAAAAATTTAATGAAACGGGGTATTATATCTTTTATAACTAAAATTTTATCAAGCAAAAGGCATTTTCAATAAAAATTGATTTATTGTTATGTACATGTATACTATTTCTTTGCTTGAATATCTTCTCTTAGATGTGTACCATCGCAGAATGGCCGATTTGATGTTTGTTTGCAATTACATAGCCAATAATCTTTGGTTTCTTCAACTGTAAAACTTATAGGTTTCTGCTTGATTTGAAGAAATTGGTTCTTATGAGTGCCATCACAGAATGGTTGTTTATTACTTTTACCACATAAGCACCATAAATATATTTTACCAGCTATGCACTTATATTTAAAAGGTTTACTATCATATATAGCACCGTTAATAGTTTGGTGGTTTGCACTATAGACCTCTTTCAATGGGTTTTTAGGAATCTTCATATCATATTCCACTTTTTTACAATAATATCTAACCTGAAATATAGTTGGCATTCATATATTAGGAAGAAGACAGCTTGGAATTGCATTAAAACATTAATAACCTCGATTTAACAACTTCTCCTTTTTGTTCTCGATATAATTTAATAACTTATTTTATTGTAAGTAATAGTAATTCTAAAATAGGTTAAGAGAAGGCGTTAGGTTATTATAACTATAAACAAATAAAAATATAAAAACTATATTACAATATTTGAAATTCCATTGTAATTTCATTCACTTTTAACTTACATTTTGATATTTTAAAATATTTGAGTGAAAGAAGAATGAAATTTTCTTTAAAGTTAAGTGCATGATTAAAACTCGGTGATATTCGATACACTGTACTTCTGTCTTTGTCAATTCTCATAGATATCAGTGCGACCTACTCGTACCGGCTAGAGGTCTCTGCAATAGTCGTTTGCGTCAGAGTTAGAACAGTTCAAATTGTTGAGTTGTATTTTGTATCTGCAAGACTAATTCTGAATAGATTCAGTATAGTAAGTACCAATTAATCAGCTTGATCATCAATTTCTTTTTCACTTTTACCATGCGGTACATATAAGCATGAATCTGCTTCACAACCGTCGATTTACGATCAAAGAGGTTCTGTCATGTCTCCAAGTCATAGAATATTAAGTATTTAATTATTCGATTTTATATTATTTCGTGATTATATATTATAACATAAAAATATGCCCTCTTTGAAGCCATTCAACTTTTACCTTTCAACAATTTCGGATATAATTAATAGCATCGAAAATATTTCAGTTTACATTCTTAGCTGTCTCACCCTGCATATAATAGTTCATTATATATATAGTATACAAGTTACTGTATTACATTATACAATTTTAGACAAAGTATCATATATTCTAATGCGATATGGTTTATAAATAGTATATTTTAATATAGTTTCAAGTAAAATAAATTTTATTTTTTATTTGCATTGTATTATTTATGTATAATATTTAGTTACGTACATAGCATATAAGTTATTATATAATATTATAGACCTGTAAAGGTATTATACCTTCTAATACTGTTAGTCTGGCGACCCAACTACATGGTCTCGTCCATCTTTCGGTCAGGGTAGTTGGCAGCTGTGCAAACATACTTGCTTGGACTCGCAATAATCCCAAGGAACCGTTAATTGCCGTCATAAAATTTGGCAATTTTACCTTTACTGTCGAGGCCCTTAATTGCCACAATATATCCTTCAAGTCGAGACACTCTTTAGGGTTATTGCTCATTACGGTAAAACATGGAATAAGCAGGTTTTCTCATGTACGATACTCGAAGGCCACTTTCACCCGCGAGCGACCGTTAATAGTTTGTAAATAATATGTTATATTACATCGTAAAATTAAATTTAATGTAAATTGGTACATATTTCTTCAATTTTATTGAATAAATTGATATTTTAAAGGGAATTCAACTGTTTTATCAATCATCCTTAAATCTATTCGCCTCCAATCCTTCTTTCCTGTCACTTTCATAAATTATAATAAGAAAACATAGAAAATTTTTCAAAATTTTAGATTGTTTACATTTTAGATGTATATAAACATTGAAAACGTAAATAAGCAATCCGAGAATGTAAATAAACAATCCGAGAATGTAAATAAACAATCCGAGAATGTAAATAAACAATCCGAGAATGTAAATAAACAATCAGAGAATGTAAATAAACATTGAAAACGTAAATAAACAAGTCAATGTTTGCAAACAAAGCGAAAATTTCAGAAATTCGGGTCTTTCAGAACTTCGTTTTAAAATCTATCTATCTTTATCGCACACTGTTACGCTCCGTGTCATGCGCGCGATATGCGTCTGTCCTTGTCGGACAGTAGTGCGTTCCTTGTCTACGATTGCTTAGGTGCTGCCATCTATTGGATCTGGTTAAAAACGCGAAAAAGTAACAGGAACATAGAACGTGCAAGGAGGTATCGCAGGAATTGTGCTAGACAAGGATCGCACTACTGTCCGACAAGGACAGACTTATGCCGTGTGAAAGACAAGGAACGCACTGGTGTGCGACAAGGACAGATATACTTCTCCGTCTAATTTATCCAATGTTCGTTAATTTCTCTTTCTCGGGGAAAAATTCGTGTACTTTTGGAATTGCGGAATAAAGCGCACACCCCAAGGAACATTCATATACACTTTAGGAGTAGAATTTTCGTCCAGTTAATTAATAATTAGCAATTATTGCACGACGTACCGTTGTTATACAAGAGGGGCTCCGTGGTTTTTCGCGTAATTCACGTTATACGTAATTAATTTATGAACTTTCATGCATGAAGAATAAAGCACTGGATCTACGGATGCTTCCACGATCTCATGGAATTAGAATGAACCACAGAGTTCTGTGAAATTTAAAGTATAAGTTCGAAACTAATAGAAAATCGTAGACGCATATCGGAGCAGCCATGATGCTTGTTACGAAAATTGCTAATAACTTCTTATTTCGACAAAGATTCCGCTCCGAAACTGTATGTGAATATTCCTTGGGGTGCGCCCTTTATTCCGCAATTTCAAAAGTGCACGAATTTTTCCCCGAGAAAGAGTAATTAACGAACATTGGATGAATTAGACGGAGAAGTATATCTGTCCTTGTCGCACACCAGTGCGTTCCTTGTCTTTCACACGGCATAAGTCTGTCCTTGTCGCACAGTAGTGCGATCCTTGTCTAGCACAATTCCTGCGATACCTCCTTGCACGTTCTATGTTCCTGTTACTTTTTCGCGTTTTTAACCAGATCCAATAGATGGCAGCACCTGGGTGGTGATCATAGGACAACAAGCAACTCGGTAGTGTGCGACCAGGATAGAGACGTAGCCTGTGTTAGACACAGGGCGACACGGTGTGACAAGGATAGATATACGTGTAATTTTTGTATACGTTAGAGAAGGAGGATGATACTGTGCGACCAGGATGGAGATGTATCCTGTGTTAGACAGAGAGGGCGACACGGTGCGACAAGGACAGATATATGTGCACTATGCAGGTGTTAGAGAAAGAGGGTGACGATGTGCGACAAGGACAGCAATAGCGATTAGTTCCAGGTTGCTCTGTTTTTCCAGAAAAAGGGAAAGCCTAATTGGAAGCATTAATTTCTGCTATTTCGCTATTTTAATTGCTTCTCCGTTTTATTGTTTTGTTTACCCCATTTAATTAAATCCGCAATTGTTTTTTTATATAGTATTTGCACTTCAAAACGCGTATACGAAGTTCAAATTCTTTACAAATCTACTGACCGTACGTATGTATATGAATTAGGCTTTTCCTAATATGGATACATAAATTGGATGATAATTTTTATAAATAAAATTTTGGTAATAACTCTGAGAAACTACGCTTGTATCTTTTTTAGTATTGTTTTTAATTTTCACCTTTCAGTTTACATCAAATTTACATTTAATATTCCAAGCTCTTATCTTATTAATTACTTAACTCAATACATTTTATCATTATTTCACGTTCTATTGTATTATGCTATCTTATCCGTATATCTAACTTATTTGTATCTGTATAATGGAATGCACTTACAATTACACTTCTATAATTAACAATTTTTAGAACGATCGTGCAATTAGGCGTGTACAATGGTAGACTGTAGAAATGCACGATCCGCGTCATATATCTTACAAACGTATAACTTTATACAATACATTTTTTACAAATTTATACAATTTATACAATTTATAAATTAATCCTGCAGACGCGAAATACAGTGGTTATAAAACGTACTTGCGCATACCTTTACTTTCCAATAAAACTATTGTTTTTAATCAGATTCTCCATTTCATGTTTATAGTATCAAATTGTTACAGTAATACGGAAACTCCACTAAATTATATGACGTGATATGAAAATTGATATACTTAGATCTAATTAAGTAGCCTGTAAATGCTACAATAAATACAATCATGTGCCAATACTTTTTATAGCTAGTATATGTACACTTATGTATATCAGACATGCAAAACCCTAAATACATTGAGGACAGTCTCCACTGTCGTTTAAACCTTTTTAATTAATGCCTTGTCTTATGACATCACGCGAGATTATCGCCTGATATCTTTCGCATCGTTTCAAACATTAGAAACGCCAATTAAAGTCGTTACATGTTTTGAGGTATAAACACACGCGAAAAAGAAAAGAAAAGTAAAAAATACAAGTTTTGTCACTGATTATGGCACGGGCTGTAGCGAATCAATCCTGCGATTTAATTGACGTGTCTTACGTGACTTAATCGACGTATGAAGTACAATTAGCTCGTCGTTGTTCGTCTTGTACATACAGTATATTATTATTAAAATGTTTTTCCATTTGTACACATTTGTGGGAAATGTTAAGATTCAAAAATACACAAATCGCGCAAGGATATATAAAATATTTACAATACAGTTTTTAAATTATATTCGGAAAGATATGAATCAGTATAAATATCTGCGGCTCTATAAATAATTATTGTCATTATGTTTGTATACGATACGTATCGTAATACCACGACGAGTCACACTCGTTACTCGCAGTCAAATAGTCGGCTCATAAGATAAAGGTTTAGCCGAAGTTTTAACTAACTATATTACATCTCTCACGACGATAATACTTTTCGAAATACAACGCGCATGCCAAACAATTCCACTTGGCAACCGCTTATCCACGAAACGTCATCTTGCTGACAGCGTGGTGATATTTGCTAAAGAGGAGGTTGCTGCCAGGTTATCGAACTCTTCCTCATTTTTTTCCCTCGTTTTTTCAACGTCCAGATGGATAGCAGCTTTATCGCCGGGAAAGACAGGAGGTTCGAGCTTTTGTTTTAGAAAGTAAGTAGCTTTTTCAAGCTTTGAATCGGAGTTCGTTGCTCCGGGTGTACCCGGATCTTTAAAGGATCAACTTTTCACTGGATCGTTTGAGGATGCATTCGATTTCTTGTTCCATTTCAACGCTGCCTCGCAGACTGAGATAGGCATCTGCAATTTATTCATTTCCATAGAACATGCTGCTACGTTTATAACATTATAACAGACTGTACAGAGCCAAATCGGATTACATATTTACTTTGATGTCTTTACTTACATCTCTTGTTAAGAACTTGTTGCCTTGGCAAGAATTCTATACATAGAAGGATATAGAAGTTGTTTTAGAAGGCGGAAATTATTATATAGGACTATATTGTCTTATATAGTTGCTTTTTCGGAAGAATTATTATACATAGAATTATAGTGATCAATTCCCATGTCTGGTATGTGATACTTTGAAGGTTTTAGATATGAGAAGATTTAAGCAGTCTATGAAAAGACACTTTGATGAATAGAATGCGTTCCTTTATTTCTCATCATAAACCTGTCTTTTTTAAATATAGACTTCCTTTGTCGATGCACTCAGAGGAATTTTAGCAGAAATTTCGAGACTCATTTCATTTTTCAGTACCTGAAAAATTGACAAAAGTATTAATATATTAAATATGTTATATAATATTTGCATTATTTAATTTGAGTTGTTAAATTGCGTGTAATGACTGAAATATCCTTATCAATTATTGATTAATAATTCATGATTGAATCAATTATAATTCCTTACCAATTAAGCATGCTCTCAAGTGTACCTCGGGAGTCTTCAGCTTTAGCGTAGTTCGATAATGGGAGATTATTTTGCATTTCAACTTGCATTTTCGATACGTGCATGAAATTGTCATTGTCGATTCATTTATGTTCTTTGTTCCTCCTGCACCTGTTCAAGCGAAATAATCAATACAATGTTTCTTTCACTAATGCCATATTTTTTCATATTAATTATTCTCCTCAAATGAATAGAAGCTTCTAAGAGAACAAAATTTGCGATAGAAATTTCTTAACGAAACAGATAAAAATGAAACGTAGATCGACGAAACAGTAAAAATAAAAAACAGAAAGGTTCGACTAGGAAGAGGCGAACAATTTAATTCTACTAATTAAAAAAGCTCGTCGATAACCTTGTTCCTTGGTAGATTCTTCAAAGTTTCAATTCTTCTTGAGACATTTGAGAAGAGAAAAGTTTTATGCAAACGCGAGCCGTCTCTGTTGGCGCTTGCCTTTGACCATCGCGACCAGATGAGAAGCGGAGCTTTTTCTACAGCGACGCAGGTGAATGGCCGGCCAGGTGAAAAGCTGAGAGTTTGAATAAAGCACGCTGAGCTGAATTACGTGAGACATGACCGATCCAACGTCGACATCTTCTAGACGGCGCCAGATCGGCCAGAAGAGCGGAAAGAAATCAGCGTCCACCAGAAAGTCTCAAAAAGGCTTCTTCAGGTAAGAGCGCCCCTGTGAAATGATAAACGCTTTACGGCTTTGTATTTGGAGAATTTTGAAATATTTATACAACCCTTTTTTATATGCAATATTATACTTTTAACGTATATTACTATATACTTTTGAATTCATTTATTAAAAAATAAATGTGTTGGTATAGTTTGTGCAATTTTATGTTTTATACACAAATAATTGCAAAGATGGAAAGTGATTAAAAATTTATTTTATCTACTGTATGACGTAGCGAGTACATTATTTTGGATATTTTTGCTTATTATGTGCATTCTATGCATGTTCGCGCCTTAAACAAAAATCAGCGGTATAGTTATTACGCAGAGTGATCTTTTAAATTACGATCATTGAAATCTGTACTTTTTAGATCGCAGAATTATTTTACCAAGGGCCATGAACACTTGGGAGAAGCTAGAAATGTCCTGGAGGAGCAATCTCCATTTGTCTATCCTCCTTGTTCGCTCATGTTCTCTTATTTTCAATATTGGAAGGCGAAAAAACGTACCACAGATAAAGAACGAAGAATGGGTATCTTAAAAGCCAAAGACTCGCATGATCTTCTACGGAGACTTCGTGTAAGGAATTACAATTTCGACGTGTGATCTTAATACATGCAGACTATACAAGGAATCATGCTCTTACAATTATTGAATTCGACAATTTGTTTGAAAAATTTCCACTTACTTATATTACGAAGATTTGCTATTTTGCGATAAACGATATATCAATCAGAGACTTAATTATTACACTATCAATATACATTGCAGAATATATTAAAAAATATATTAATCATTCGTATTCAATAATTGTGAGAGTACAAATATTTCTATGATTTGTCGTAGAATCCAATCTAAATGTTTACTACAGTTAGGAAGAAAAATACTCTAAAGTACAGAAATTTCGAAAATTAATAATAAATTTTAAATTAGAAAATTGGAATTGAAAATTCGCAAATAAATTTAATCAATTTATTATAAAGATTCTTAAGCCTGTGAACCTTTAATTACTGATTGAACTTTGATTGTTCGATTTCAGAAGAATTTCCTTACTTGATACGAGTTGTACGATTATGTTGCAAGGTGGACGTGGATATCGAGGCTCTAGAGGCGAAGAAACACAAAGATTTGGAAGAAGCTATAGCCATGACCGACGTAGATCCGCAGTATTTCTCGGAATTGGATGGGAGACTAGTCAGAGAAAAATTTTCTGTGCGCAACTATGTAGAAGACACTCGTGAGATTTTAAAGGCTCGGTTGCTAGCTGGACAAGAAATGGACGATTGTATTCGTATAGACCAACAGTTCGTCGAGGAGCAGAAACGACTCGATGAGATCAAGGTCTGTCTTCGCAGATCTAAAACCATAAATTTGTTATTAATATATAACAAGAAAAAAAGATAATAAGTACCAAAATAATGTTTCTATGGTAAATCTCATATTGATACGTACCAAATTCGTACGTCTTGTATTACAATGTCTAGAATATTACAAATATAATATGCATCCGTAATTTATTTTCTCCATTAATTTAAAGAATGATGATTTATTTCCTGGTAACAAAATAACTTTTTTCCTCTTTATTCTTACTTATTTCCTTAGCTAGGATATAAAGTCTCTAAACACAGCGATAAAGTGTACACAGATATGGTATTAAATTATTTTATATATTTTATACATTATAATCTCGTTTCCATAATACAATCAACAGTGAAATATTAAATAGGAAAGATTGTAAATCCCCTCCAATATCTCATTCTTCATTCAAATTTTTAATAATTATTTTTTCATCCAAATCTCTGATATCTGTTTCTCATCAATACTATATGCTTCATCTGTTCTACCAGCGACGATATCGTCGATACGTGAGTGGTTTCGAGGAGTTTCTTTCAAAGGACCACGAGGAGAGCATGGAGATTCTACAGTTGGCTGAAAACGAGATGAAGAAGACCAGGCAGATCACAGAAAGGAGAAACAAGCTTTCCACAGAGTACGGTAAGGTCAGACTGGACGTGTATCATTGGGAGGAGAACTGGAGAACAGTGAAGATGTGTCAAAGATTCCTCTATCAGGTGTCTCCGCTCGCTTGGCGGGCGGAACACGACTGGATTCATCGCACTGATTCTGGAGAAAGCATCCTTCACAGAGCTGATGATTTATTTGGTCGATATAGAATGGTTGACGAAGTTGCTTCGCTCGACGTTCTCATAGGTAATTCGTGTTATTCTACATTTGTATGTTTTCTTTACCTGTGGAAGAGATTCTACGTTAGAAGATATTTCGTTAATGCGTTACATGGAGGTTTAATTAATTATTTCATACCTTCATACTTTGCTTTCTCCTTCCGAGATTTATTTTTCATTCATCGTTGCGAAAGGAAACTTGGAATAATCTTGAAGAACGTTTCTTAACTTTGACTAGATCGCGGATGTTTGTACAATTATAGAAAATTTTAAACGACGGGAAATCCTAACAATATAGAAAAATACGACAGAATATGCAAAGATGTGTAAAATATCCAAAGCGCTGGTTATAAATATTTTGTAGTGAGAAACTGTAATATTTAACAAACGTATTCTTCCCATCGAAGTGCTGAAAATTATTGCTTCGTATTTTTAGACTTGTTCGAGCAGGACATTAACAAGGCAGGTCCGACAAATATATACTTCGAAGATCCATTTGAACTGATCTACGTGTTCAGAGCGATAGAAACGCAAAATCTGAACGCGTTAATTCACTTGGAGTCTCTGGCAAAGCCGATGTCTGAATTGATGGTGACGATTCAGTCCGCTGAAGAACAGATCCAGGCGGAAGTCACGGAAATAACCAACACGATCAACGAGCTACAAGTAAGAATTCAATTAATCAACTCGTTAAGGACCAATCGATAGTTTATCATACTGTTATAGACTTACAAACACTTCTTCTTCTTTAGAATCTTTAGAATTCTCTTTCATATAGCCACATTGTTCGAAAATGGAATTCGATAACGTAAGTTGATTGAAGAAAATCGCGGTTCAAACGTTGGTCGGTACAACGTTGGCTTTTAATGGGTTAAGAATTATAAATACAAAATACAAAAAATAAATAAAATGTAATAATTACAAATAAATCAATTCTAAGAATCATGGCACACAAACTTACGATGATAAATTTAGGATACCATTCGCAAACTCGAAGTTAGAGCCGCGGAATTGGAAAGTTACGCGAACGAGCTTTTGGAATCGTTGTTCCGCGATTCCGTTTGTTCCGAGGAAGTGCTCCGTCTTCAAGTATTCGTCGAGGACACGTACGAAAGCTGCGTGGCGCCGAACGATGCGAACCTAGACAGTTTCTCCATGATGAAATGGATCGAGAAGACACACGAGGAGTTGAATTTGAAGCTGGATACTCTACCACCGGAAGTGGTCCAAGCTTGCGAGAAGGAAGGCTTCAAGCAGGAGCTGAGGGCTATGAAGGAGACAGAGGAAGCTGCCAAAAAGGTCAGATAATTCAGAATTATAAGAATGATTCGTTATTATTTAATATCCACCATTTTCCGTTTTCTGATTGCATCATGACATAGACTGCGGATGTTTATGCATTTATGGAATTAGTGCACAAAAAGAACTGATGGAAAGTTTCAAAAGGCAATGGCGCGCTTACGGGAGATTTAATAGCGCAAAAATACATTTGTGAGAAGCTCAAAGTTGCAAAAATGCACTTGTGGGAAATTTAAGAGGGCAAAGACGCGCTTATGGGAGATTTAAGGGTGCAAGGATACATTTATGAGAAACCTAAAGTTGCAAAGACGTGTTCATGGAAAATTTAAAAGGGCAGAACGTGCGAAGATGTATTTATGGGAAACTTAAAAGCGCGAAGATTCGCTTATAGGAAATTTAAGCGTTCAAAAATATATATAACATGTATATAACATAAAACATATATATAAAATTGTAGAAACTACTTAAAGTATAGAACTGTGGGAAACTTAAAAGTGCGAAGATTCGCTTATAGGAAATTTAAGCGTTCAAAAATATATATAACATGTATATAACATATAACATATATATAAAATTGTAGAAACTATTTAAAGTATAGAACTGGTTACAGTACTCGATAGGTGAGACGAATCGTTGCTTAAATTTCGCTTCTTTAGTTACATCTCTAAAAATCTGCACAGATATCCGCAGCCTACTTATTATAGGTAATCGAAATATACTTTGATGGTTTCGCGCGCTTAAAATGTCAAATGTCGATTTGTCGGTTATAGTTTGAGCTTATGCAGCGATTGCTGGCATCTCTGCAACGTGCTATAGAACCACCTCCGATAAAAAGGCGGCCTGCAATGCGGCGATCGACTCCAAAAACTCAAAGATTGAAATCGGTACCACCCCCGCCGGAGCCAACCGAGGAGGAGATGCAATATTTGATCTTTTTCACCAACTATTGCAAACAGGAGGACTTCACTGCCTATCGTGATCAATTTCCGGACGACTTTGACCTGACGTTCCAGGATAAATCTTCCGAATCGATCAAAAGTGCAGAATCCGAGAATGAGAGGGAAGAAGGAGATAACAATCAACGAGATTTGAAAACTCAAAGAGACTCGAAAGAAACTCTAAATGATTTGAATATTACTGGGAATGTCAACTGATCGGACGACTTTTCAAATTAACGTATTATAGAATATTAAGAAATATGCGAAAGTTTCTTGTACCATTGCGTTTAAATTTACAGCTTGCTGCTGAAATACAAAACGATATGTATTGTACTCAGGAAACGCGTGACGGTGAATTTTATCACGTAAACGTAATTTTATAGATTAACTATTATGAAAGCAATTCATCACGGAGAAGAATAAATTTTGTTACTTAATATTTGATTGAGTTTTTACAGTTTTTATAATCTCAGATTCCACTCTAGTGTGAGTAAAAAAAAAGAATCCTTCACTTTTTGGTAAAGATTCTAGCGAAGTTCACAGGAACCAACTTTGTTCACTTTTACATATTAAAGTTTTAAACTTACTTTCGCTCGATCGATCATTTTTGCCATTTCAATTTGTGCAACTGTTCCAAAGTAGAAACATAATCGTTTATCGTTATCAAAGCTGCGATACTTTAAAACTCTCTAATGAAATCGCGGAGTAAAACGTAGCAAACGATCATGGAATAAATTTCGTACTAACCGAAGATGATAGCTACAAAGAAATTATTATACAGGATAGCGCGTCTGTATCCGCGCAACATGCAAATACGGTAATCATTACACGGCTAGGGATAACGCTTGAAAGGAACGATAGTTGTTTCTTAATCCTGGTTCACCAGGTTAAAACAGCAATGGAAGAAGCTACAGCATAGCGAATAACTGAAACAAATTATTGTTTTAGCCAGAGAGTTCACCTCGGCCCTCCAATTATTCATAGCGTTCCATGATTTCGATATTACCTTCGCGGACGAGCTGGTGAATAATTCACGAGGCTTTCCGAATCGAAAATCTTCGTCGTCCAATTAAGTAATTGAATTAATCAGGCAACGCAGCAGACGAACAGATGGCTTCCGCGTGTTCCTTCCTCCTCCCTTCCTTTCGCTTCCTCTTTCTTTTAATTGAAACACTTACACGATTTACGCAGCGCGAAACACCGATCAAACGCAACGTCGAGGACGCCTCGCAGCGCGAAGATTAATTCGAGACGCGGAAACGTCTGTGCTATAATCTTTTCTCTATCTTGTTTTTTCTTTTTTATCTTTAACGGTGCAGTTGGTGCGTGCGTTCTCCGCTTTACGGCCGAAAGCCACGCGCTCCAGTCATGGCGTTTTCAATTTTTACGGGAACAGCAGCGCGCTTCCACAGTACACGAACGGTCCGTTGGTTTGAAGATGAAAATTTTACGCGATTCTCACGAGAACGCTACGAGAGGATAAACTTGCCAGGGATTTTTCGTACTCGAGTTCCTCTCGCGTGCATTAACATTGCAAATAATTCTTTTTACGTCCCGTTGTTTTGGAAGTTATGCGAGCAACATGAGCGAGATTTTACTTGCTTCTTCGCGTACCTACTAAATTAATCATTTGTAGATTCTATTGATAGAATTTGATGTCTCGTGTCTTTATTAATAAGATTAAGGAGATAGTTTCGAAAGCTGTCTATGATTGAAGATCACAAATGAAAAATGATCAGTCATATTTTTTGTCCTATTAGAAGAGCAATCTGAATATTCGACGCGTTAATCAATTATACGTACAACGTATATCTTTTCGTTTAATTTTGGGATTAAATACGTTTCTCTGTCACTCTTTCGATCATTGAAAAAATATTAATTATGCAGATTGATATTAATCGAGTTCAACCGGTACAGTAAATTAAGTTAATATTTTTCGTCTTTTACAAAGTAGCAGTGTGGATTTATCACCTACTTTCGAAAGATTTTTATCTTTGAATTTATCAGATTACTCCCTTCTTCAATTGTTCCATCTTAAAACATTGCTTTTCAGTGATTAAGTGACGTAAAAGCCAGTAAATCAAGAAAAATCGGTGTTGTCATATTTTTCTCGTGTAATCTTCAATTAGAATGTATTTTATTTTCATTTGCAATTAACGAAGGGTATGTATTAAGTAAATTGAAAGTCTGGAAAATCTTTTACTTCCAGATCTCGTTTTCGAAAAGAGCAAGTTCGAAAACTTGCCAGGTAACTCAACATGTTCAAACTCAATTTCCTTGAAAACGAAGATACGTTCTTGAACGAACAAATTTAATTTCCAATTTCTAACTTATATTTGTACGTAGAATCAGCTTTTTTTTGCTTGTACGATTGCTAGAATAGCCTTCGTGTTAAAATAATTCTTATATAAATATTTAGAATATTAAAGAAAATAATTAGGAAAGTTTAGAAGAAAATTATCAGAAATCTAATGAAAAATATGGTTTCTGAAATTTTATTTTTCCTCATCTCTCTACTATAATTCCCCAGTTCCGCGGCCATCTATTGCTCACATAACTATCACAATTTTAAAGATTATAATCCGAAAGTAATTTCTGAAACTACTTGTAACGATCAAGAAAAGCCACGTTCGAACCTTTATTTTATGTTTTCTAATTTCACTCCACTATGATTCCCAAGTTCTATAGCTATGCAATCTTCGTATAACTATAATTTCAGATTATAATTTGGAGATTTTGAAACCGCTGCAAACAATTAAGAAAAGCCACGTTCGGACCATCGCGACTTCTATAATCCCCTCGAAACTCGATCCTCTATTCGTTTCATAAAATTCAAAGCACAGTGAAATCGTTGCTCGCTCTAATTGCACCAAACAGTCATTCAGTTCATTGAATCACCATGAAGCAGGGGAAATGGAATAAAATTAAAAGAGAGCCAGAGTAACGGTGTAATTGAAGAGGAGCTGAATTCAGGGAAGGAGAAGCGATTCTGAAATTCTTATGCAATGAAAAAGTAGCGGGTTGCGGATTACTTTCGCGGAGTGGTTGCTTGAAGAATGTTCTCGTAGGTTTCTCCTTTGCATCCCCGTTTCCCAAAGGACTCCGGGCTAAGAACAAGAGGATCCGGATGGCAAAGGGAGAGAAAAAGCGCACACGTGTGTAGTCGGGAACGAAAGAAATCGGCGGAAATGGAAATAGAAGGAGGCGTCTGCACGTAAAGGAAGTAATTTCTCCGATGGCGTGGTAAAAAATAGAAACGAAAACCAAGGAACAAGGATAAAAAATCGTACGGTGTTTCGTCTCGCTGGACATCGATGAAAATCGATGAAAACGCGTGGACGTTTGCGTGGAGTAAGCGAGTTGATGTTTGTTATCAATTTGCGAAATCAATTGATATCTATCTGTCTTGTTGATTAATCCAGTGCATGTGACCTATTTTCGACGATTGTTTAAGAATTCTTTTATCGTAGAGCGTTTTAATTATCGTGTGATAAATGGGTGCATACAAAGAAATTATGTACCACACATTTTAGATACCTACTTTTCCAGGTACAATTATTCCCTTGCCTGTTACATTACAATTATCCAGGCATTCTGTATGTTCTTTTACAGTTCTTCTTAAGAAGAACAATTTCGACAAATACGTTATATTTAATTCTGAGAAGAAGAAAGAAGATCCTTTCTCGGTAAGATCATTCTTCTGTGTTCTTATAACTTATATATTTTAGGGTATACGAGGTCCCTCACATACATAATTTTTATACGACACGCATTCAGCCATATACAGCAAGATGCGAGATGATGTTTTATAGCAGGCTATTATGGTGTTCGGTGGGGAGGATTCGCAACGACACGGAATCGATACAAGGGTCCGACGAAGTCGGTGTTGGAACGTCTCGGCTAAATGAGAATTTTGGCCTTGACAGGTTGTCTGCAGACTGTCATCTCGACGCGAAAGAGCTACAAAGGGAACTGGGAAGGTGAGGGCGACTGTAGCAAGTCGAGTGCCACGTGTCTGCCATCGATTCCACTTGTAGGGCAAAGGTGGCGAGGGTTGGTGGCTAGTTAGGTATCGTTGCAAATGATCCTCGGCATCTCTCTTTCAATTTCTACCGAGTGGTGATACTTGTGTGTGCTCGCGGTAACAACAGTTCGTCGTGCTCGAAAGGGAAACGGAGAAATTTGCATAGAGCGTCCTCTCTAAAAATAACGAAGATAAAAAACGTACTAGAGGGAACCTATTCGACATGATATAGCGGAATAATACCGTCTACTCTCGGAAGATAGATTAATCAACCGTATTTTCTACTAATTTCTCAATCATTTCATAAGTATGTGTACGTGATTAATATTCAATTTTTAAAGAGCAAATTTCGGTACGTTTGAACTCTTCGATTCTACTTTTGCTATTTCACGATTCGCTACACAGGCGAATTTTATCGATACAATTCTTATTACGCAGTTCGTTTCGTAAATGACAAAGTCGTAGACCTAGTTATGTAGACCTATTAATTATTCTAGAAATTAGAGATCTACAACCGTAAGCACGCGGATTTTGCAGAGATTAAGAGAAGTCTGGATAATTACAGAGAGAAGATCTCACAGCAAAGTGAAAGAAGATTAAGACTAACTCGAAAGAAATAGGATTATTTTTTCTATCATGGTAAAAGCACCAGCTGTGTACGAGGTTTTGGAAGAATGACCGGCGTTTCAGTGGAAATCACCGAGGGAAAGGCCGGATTTTGCGTACTTCGAGGAGGCCTTTCGAGATTATCCCCATAGCAACGAGAATTGCTCGATAGCAGACTGGCTAGGGGGCTCTTCAACCAAGTCAGCCCCTCTCTCTCCTCTTCCTCTTCCTCCTTGTTCCTGTTTATCGTTCGTCTGTTTTCAACCCTTGCGCGCCACTACGTAACTTCTCCCGTTTTTTTAACACAGCCGATGCAGGGAATCTGAGAAGACAGAGAGAAACACACGGTATATAGAGTATTTTGCCCTTTACCACTGGTTCCTCTTGGTCCTCCTGCGCTATATTATTCACCATTCAGCTGTCCGTGAACTCTGCTCAGAGCAGAGAGGGCCTTTTGTCTCACGCGCCACTCATCCTCGCATTCGAACGCGCGCGGTCCTCTTTGGATTACGCCGGCGAACCTTTGCAGCTTCTTTCCTCTCCGCTCATCTTCGTCTTCTTCCTCGTTTGGTTACAGCAACGACTTAGATATTGGCCGACATTACACGTTGTTATGAATCCAATAGGGATCGATCATGGGTAGAATTGCATTTCAGATGCGCACAGTTGTAACTGGCTGCAATTTTAGTTCTACTTACGGTTTATGATCGCGTAGTTTTTATGTACGACATACGTACATTTGATCGTACGTTCGGAAGATTTTCTTCAGGGATAAAAGTAAAATTCAGTTCCTATATTGCCTCGTCTAGAGTATTTATGGATACGAAATTAACGAGTTCTGCGTAATAAGACGTCTCTATGATTTCCAAGATTTTTCTACACTGCTATCTGTCCAAGGTTTTCTTCTTATATTAGGTAAAAAACAGCTGACTTTTCCCTTGGAGTTGTGTCAACGTGTAGAAGAATAGATGGTTGACCTTGCTGATATTTCTTGCGAAAGAAGACAAAAAGTACGACGGTCATGCGTCGTATTTGTTGAAGAATAAGTATTAAAAAAATGTCGTACATAGAAGTTCTTATATATATGAGTAGAATCTTGATTATTAAAACATCAATCAATGATCGATTAATTGGAGATTAGAGAATGGTTCGTTAAAAAACACAAGGACAGAAACTGAAAGAAATTGCTACATTTTTGTTGAAAAGTTCTCGTTTCTATTCTTTATCAATACATCCTTCATATGAAATAAAATGATTTAATTATCCGTGCAACGTATCATAATTATTTCGGATAATTAAAGTTCTACTACATTTCAAAGCTAAGCTACAAACTAGAAGATATAACGCAAGTTATCTTATCTACTGTCGATGTCACGGATTCTCCCGGCGCGCTGAATCTACGAAAATCGAAGTTGAATTTAAAGTTTATAAAACAGCGTGATACATATAACGAAATATTTTCACGAGTTAATCTAAATGTAGAATCATTGCAGCATATGAAGAAGAAACAGTAAATTAACGTTGGAAGATCTCTTAACAGAGGAGTCTTTTGTCCGAAGAGGCACATTTTCGCATATTTGAGGACGCAACAAGAGCTTACATTCAGTTTCCATTTAATGTACATGCAGCAGAGGTCAAAAATGACAATTTTCCTTTCCATCAATTTAACAATCGCCGCGTCACTCAGTTGTTTATTTTTAATTAAAGAAATGGTTATTCGCGTGTACATTTTTAGAAATCTCAGCCACGTGCACGCGGATGATTCACACACATCCCCTCTGACTTTCTCGATGGAAATAAAAAGAAGAGAAAAAGGAGGAATCTGTTAATCCAGCAGCAGCCGGACAATTTTAACAATGGATCTCCATAGTCCTGCTGAACTACTTTATTCGCTATTCAGCCGTCCGTGAACTTTGGGATAAAAGAAGCCTTTGTCTCGAGCGCTACTCATCCATGCGTTTGAATATGCGTTCGCTTCTGCCACGAGCTACAACTGTTTACAGTATTCGGCTGAATATCGTTAAGAGCGAGATGACACCAAAAATAGTTCAGCAGGGATCGCAGAGAGCTCGTTTCTCAATGAAATTACGGAATTAGGGGAATTAAGAATAATGAAATTAAAAATTAGAGAATCTGGGAGATTAAGGGCTGGAGAGCTAAACGAATTAAAGATTAGAGAATTAAAGAAATTAAGAATTGAAAGAATTAAGAAAAAAACATTAAGAATTAAAATAATTAAATGTCAGAGAGTTGGAGAATTAGGAAAATTAAAAATTAGAGAGTTCGAGAATGCAGAAATTAACTATTAGAAAAAAACTAGACCGTTAGCGTTAATTAAAAAATTAAGAATTGGAAAGTTGAAGAAATCAAGAATTAGAGAAATTAAAAGTTATAGGGTTGGAGAAATAGGAAGATTAAAACTTGGAGAATTTTAATTTTTTAGAATTCGATAAAGGATCAAGGTGGTGTTATTGAATTTTAAGAGCACGATAAGGGGCTTCAGAATGTTTCTAATGAAAATGTTCAACGCTGTTTCTGCATGGGACTCAATTTGCCCACATGGTGGTCAACTAGAAGGCGTGCAAATGATTGCGAACTTTCTCACGAGGAAAGCTTGGACAAACGCGTTAGCCTTGTTGTTAATAGCAAGAATAATTAACGACCGTCTACAGCAGCTGTTCTTTCGTAGCTTTTATTCGTTGTCTTCTCCTATTTTCTTCTTTAACTGACTTATTTTCCTCTAGAGAATTGAACAATAACCCCGTGTAGTAAATTGTACAGAGTAAGGCGTGTAATCGGTTGCCAGGATACTTGAGTTCGTTAAAAAGAAAAGTGGCTCAACAAATTATAGAATCTACAGGGATAAGAAACTATAAAGAATATTTTCTCTCTGTAAATAACTGACAAGGAAAGATTCTCAGTCCGCAAATTCAAAAAATTATGAAACTTTGCGGATACGTAGGGAATATATAGATATGTATTACGCAATTTTTTTACTGCCCAAATCCACTCTAAGGGGGTGGAAACGATCCCTGGAAATGCTGTAACTTGTTATAACGTTGATACGTTTTTTAGCAAATGATAGTCCTAAAAGAAGAGGCTGAAAAGTTAGTATACGCTACTTTATTTCAAAATCGTTATTTTCCTTTCACTTTAAGAATGTGAAATGAGAAATGTACAATGTTATTTAAGAAACAAGAGATGACCTCAGTTCTTCTGCTTTAAAAGGGTTCGTTTTATATTATAATGGACGTTAATGCCGATTAACTTTCATTTGAAACAATTCTGATTAGACTATCGATTCAAACAATCCAAACCGCTTCAAACATCGTAGTAATCATTATTAAATTATATCCTTCGTCTCATATCAGCAATTAGCTTTCGTCTCTAAAAATGTCTTCACCTTTGAAGATTTTCATTGATCCAAAGAAACTGTTTGAAAATCTCGTTTGAACTGAACGGACGATAGCCATTAATTTCTTCCGCGAACCAGCGATCGTCTGTTTTCGACCGAACAAAGTTAAATTGGATGCTGTTAATCTCTCCAATTTTGGGTCGCCGACTCGAGCAGCGAAACTAATGCCATCTTGTCCCCCCATGGTTACACATTCGGGTTAATTAGCTTCATTAAACTGGACGGCAAACGGGGCCTGTTAGCGTCTTCTTACTTAGAACGACGTCTTCCACGAGGACATTAAGGGCAATTTTTATAGCGTCGAACTTTGCCCGTTTCTGTGTCTTTAGCCCTTTCAATGAATAATTCCAGTATATTTTTGGTGGCCGTCACCCTCTTCTAGAATATAATGATGTATGATCAAAAGTATAAATGAACGACCAAAGTATACGAGCTAGATCATATTAGGGAAGAATTTATCTTCGAGGGGATATTTTTCTTTAATTTTACTTTCAAACGTCCAACAGTTTTTTGATAATTCGTTTATTTAAAGATGTTCAATTCGTTGTACGCTTGAGTACTTGTGAGTTGTACTTATGAGTTAAATCCAGAGCTTAGAACGTTTGAATCTCCAAATATCGAGTTTCGTGCGTAACATCCTTTTAATTATCGAATTATCGAGTATTGCGCGTACTTTCTATTAAAACTTGTTTTTCTCATTTACTTACTTAAGGTCAGATCCACTCTGTCGGTTACCGCAAATGAGCCACGAGCGCAATGAGAACACACTATGCTATTAAAATTTGCGCGCTTCTGGAGCAAGGACTGTTATAACCGAAATTAACTTTCGAAGAATGATCATAAAGAGTTATACTTAATGAAGGAATTACATCAAAAGTTCGCTATTCGAAAATCGTGCCAATCTCGCGAGAAATATCAATAAAATCTCTTCTAATTCGATCATTACGCTGCAACGTAATCTCTACCATTTGAAGCTTCACGATTTACGAGCTAGTGAGCTTTACAACTTCCCGCGAATCGTTTTATTTCGGAGCGTTATCGTCGCGCAGCTATTGCGACAAATTACGTGAAACGCGATTCCTTTATTTGGATTGCTTCCAGGAAGGGAAACTACTTTGATGCGGCGCTATGCCAGTCGGCGCGTTCGAACATGTCGAACGAAAGATTAATTTGAGAAAACAGTACATGGCCTTATACGTACGTACGTACGTGCAATCTTGTTCCATCGAGGAATACGCCGCCCTTTTCTATCGTCGTTTCTATACATGGAGCGAACTATAACGTGGCGCGCCCACGAATCGGCGCCCACACTGATTTTCAGTACTTTTGATTCCGGACGTATGCACGAAAACGACAGTATTCTCCTGTACCTACACTCTCGTTTCTCTGTTACATCTGTGTGTTACGATAAAAGAGACCCTCCGTTCCCATTCTCCCGTTTCACAAAAGATTTTTTTAGTAATTAAAATGAGAGGCTGTCAGCGAGGATGTCGGAGAATGGGGCATTGTTTTTATTATTTTAAGAAAAACTAGAGAATAACTACACTTGCTATAAATTGCTCCAGCCAACTATAATCAATTATAATCTACTATAATTCTTTACTATAATCAATTATAATCTACTATAATTGTTTACTATAATCAATTTACCACAATCGGTTATAATTCCCTCTAATTTTATTTAGTTTGCTATAATTTGCTGCAATGTCTTTTTCTGAAATTTAGAAGCGCTCATAAAGGAGAAAATCACGAGCTTTCGCATGCTTTCTCTGAAATTCCTATTCGTTCGTTTAATGTGCTTAATAACTCTTCTAGAATGGAATATTTTTCTACGCCTGTAAAAGACATTGTTTTAATCGACGATAATAAAAATTGCTTTTTAAGGACAGTTTTGCAAATAACACAGAATGCATTAAAATTTGAGACTGGCTTCAGCGGGCATAAATGAGTTTACTGTGTCTGGTTAACCAATAATTTATCAAAGTAGGATGTAGAAGAAGCTGATTACTTCCAAACTTCTTCACGAATATGAAACGATATCTTCTAGCAGAGAAACGAGTTTCAATTTCAGCTTAACGATAAGAAGTTGACGGCGCGGCGATATTTTCTCGTCGCTACGGATGCAGTTCTCATTCTTCCTGGTTTTTCCCCGCGAACGTACGCACATGTGCATCTAAATATACGAAACACATATATGCTGAACCGCCCACAGCTCGAACCGGTATATCGTGCACTCGTATCCGACGATGATCCGAGAAAAGCACTCGCGTCTGGAGAACACTCGGTGAAAAAAGGTTTTCTAGAAAAAGTAATTTGTCTTTTTCTCGCGGTGGCGCGCATTTCTGGCGCGTTCAAGTTAAAAAGGGCGAGGGGAAGAAACGTGGTCGACCTCGAGAAATGATTAAAAATGCCAGATTTCAGACTTAGGCGGCACATTTCGCCGTGTAAGTTGCCGACAGTGCAATTTCTCGTTGATGCTGACAAAGATTCAATTTTAGAACTGTCTCTAGTTAAAAGATTAAAGTGAAATACTGGAGTGGCTTTGGAGTATTTTTTTTTTGTTTTTCGTTAATATCACAAGGAGTAATTTTCTCGGGAATTGAATTTTCTAGCGTAACTATTTCTCGTAAAGACATTTTAATACGGCCCAAGAATTTCATTTTACAATTGCTCTTATTACTAAAATAAATGTGAAAAACAACAGAATAGATTTCGAGTAGTTGTTTCATTTCATATAATAATAAGTTGTTTTTTAAAGCGATTGAATCGTTCGGTGCGTAACTATTCCTCGTCGGCAAAGATATTTTAACAAGGTCAAAAAAGCGATATATGCATGAAAAATAAGAGTCGATCAACGCCTCTCAGATCGTACGAATTCTGCACGCGCGTGTCTGACGCGAGGCGTCTCGATCTACTTAACCGCGTTAAGAGAGTGCTGCAAAATTTACATAAAGATTAAAGATTTTGCAATTCCACTGAGCATGAACTTTCTGTGTAGCAAAATTTTTCGTTACTTTATTAACCTATTAACCAGGTTACCCCTCAATCAAAAACTTGTGTAATCATGAAGTAAAAAGTAGCGCTATGTATCTATCAAGCTTAACCGGGTCAAATGCAAATACGATATAATTAATTTTTAACCGAGATGAAACGATACGTAGAAAGATAATATTACGTTCGAGAAATCGGCGATTCACCCGAGGAGTTAACTCGTTTTTATCGGTTAACGAGTCAAAAGTGAAACGATTTCGTAATCGCATAAATCTTCTGGCAGAGAATTAAAGCAGAAGGATCTAACGAATAAGACTTTCTCTAACACTTAGACGACACGTGCTAAATTACTTAGTCTCTACTTATTCGCAAGCTCAACGCACTCTTCCCCATTTCGAATGCAAAGAGACTGCTTTGATCGTTCTCTTCCGGCAATTATGCTTACCACTTGTTCTGCTGGATGCTAATAGAGGAACTAGTGTATGCAGATCTCAAGCAGATCCGCGTGAAACTCGAATTTCTCGTACGGATCGAACGACTGACGAGCGAAAAGGAGAGTTGCCAAATTGCATTAGTAATTTTTCAAAGGAGAACAATGCGGGATCCGAGATTTAATCTGGAATTTATGGCTAACGAAACGTGAAAGGCGTCCAATCGCCGGTGTATTCCGAGCAGAGATATTCTTCAGATGCTATCTAATATTTCCGTGGTACAATAAACGCGTTCTGTCGTTCGAATGCACATTGTTCCCATTGTAACGACACGAACTTTCTATCATTGTTTCCGTGCTCGTTCGTAGACTTCCTCTAACGAGCCAATGTTTTACAGCTTCTAAACATAAACGCTTTCCATCCTGACAGCATGTTATCGACGTTTCCACGTAATAAAACTGGACCCATGAAATCTCGCTTTTTCAGAAATTTCTCTTTTTTACTATACTCTGCTTCTGACAGACAAAATGTAACAATGCGGTCATTGTGTTAAACGAATTACCACTGGATCTTTGTAAGTACGATTAATTTGCCAACTTTCGAGGTACGGCAGAGGGAACTGTTTGACGAGATGTTTCAGATATTTCATATTTCGTTCGCTCTAATTCTACGATATCCATATAACGATCCCGTTGACGCTTAATGGATCATTGCGTATAAATGGTTAAATATACATATTTGTCAGCGTGATGGGTTCAGACCTACGATCGAATAGCCTGGTTCCTTCGATCACAGAGAATTATCAGAAAACATAAATAGCAAAAAGCAATCGTAATTAAAACAAAAATGAATGGAGATCTTTAGTGTTCTGTTATAATATTACAAGGACCAACGGATTCGATCTTCTTACAAGATGACAGAAGCACAATATCTTAGACGCCCGGTAGAAAATTAACGAAGAACGCGACGTTCCACTATGATACTTCAGGGTTAAAAAATGATTAAATTCAATTCTGCTACAAAACTACAGTTTTGACGGATCACATTTGTTTCGCTAATAGATTCAAAAGCAAGAAGGAGAGAAATAGTCAAATTGCACCCGGAAATAAAAGCACTTCTTAACGATGGAAATTTCTCAACGTCGAGCGTAATGACAGCGTTTCCAGCAGCAACCTCGTTTATGCCATTCTTCATCACGGCTCGCAGTGTACAGACGTCTCGGTACACTTTTTGTCAATGCATGTAGCTTTCCGCGTTCCACATTACATTGCTACGACACAATGTTCAAGCATGGGGAGCATCGCGACGCCGTTGTCCGACGAGCCTTCCGGTAATTACGTCGCGCCGTACAAGCTTTCTACGATGAGCTTGTACGAGCACAACGCCGTCAATGTCCAACTGAACGCGCGCGTTCTGCCACATTTTTCCAATTAACCGCCTATCACGATACCATCGTGTTCGCGCGGAATGAATTTCTGCAAGAACCACCATTTACCAAGCGTAAAGGTCGAACAGTGTTTCATCGACGAAAGCTAGTACTTAAATGACTTTTTCATCGAATCCAGTTTTATTCCTTTACACGTTCGAAACCGTGTATTTTCCTATACTTTTTCAAATCATAAATGAATTATTTCGATCACTTTAATCACTCTAATATTAAACTTTTCATAGATCGATGATGTGGTTACAGCTTAGTTAGAGGAACCGAAAAGGCGCAGAAAATCCTTTTGCGAAAAATTATGAATCGATTATTTTGATCGCTCTAATCATTCTCCTAAAAATAAATAAACATGCCAAGTCAAATTTAAAGGACCGCAGTCCACAAGAAACCCTTATGAAAAGTTATACGAACTGGTTATTTTAATCTCTGCAATCGTTCTAATATCAAATTTCCCATAAACGAATAAACACGCGCGGTCTGATTAAAAAGGGCATAAAATTATTTCAACACGCGTACTCTCCATCCGTCTTCGTCTCGTGTATTATCAGGCAGTGACGGGCAGTTCCACCGAGCTCCGCAAATCCTCCGTGCAGGATCCTGAAAACGGTGGGGTCCCTTTGATGCCGCGACCGTGTTCATCGTGCGTGCACGGCGTAAATGGCTGCATCCGCGCGCCACGTGCCGTGTATCCTATCCAAAGAGAACAATAACCACGGTACACTCTCCTTTCCCTGTTTTTTTCCCTCCGCCAGCCTGTTTCCCCCCTTGTCGCCTCGTGCTGGGGGCTGATCCGCATGAATAAGTAGCCACGACGACCACGAAGTACGAAGACAGGCCTGTAGGAGGAAACGTTCGACGAAACACGCTCCGTACGACGCACGCAGCCGATCGTTATTGACCGGATGAAAGTAATTTCAAGGTTCGAGGAGAGTTACTCCCTCGCTTCGGCGAAAATCTACCACGTAGACGAATGAAAACTTTTCTCTCTTTGCTCGCGAGCAATTGGCCGAGGCTAATGTCGCAGCTTCCTCTTTCGAATTTCTATTTTTGCGCCGCGGACGTCGGCGGATTGAACTCGCTTCGCTTCAAGAATACTTGTGCAAAGACTCGATGCTCGAACGTTGGGATTCTTCGTCGTTGCTTGAGCGGAAGCGAAGCTTTCTTGGGATTTTCGAACGACGAATCTTCGAGGATCACGACTCGACAAGTTGTACACCGATATTTGGTATTTGAGCGGCAATTTTTCAGAATTTTCTATTAGCGTCGTATCGTTAAAATACGTCGAAAGTTATGCGCGTTTTAATTTGGAGGCGGCGCTCGTTCGAATTAATCAAAAGTTTAACTCGCTTTTGTCAGATTCTTTTGCCGCTGTCGATAGAACTTGCTATAAATTACCTGCATTCAACGTGAAATTTATGATAAAAATTTCGATAATCTCGTTACATCGATGCCATGAATAATAAGAATATTGGTTTCCTCGTATGAATGTAAATTTGGGAAAGACGTCACGAAAGTTCCCGGAGGCATAAATTTCGTATTCTGGAGAAGATCGATGACATCCTTTATCCCACCTGGACAATTTTCTAATGTATAAATTATTCTGAATGGGCATTACGAATAAAACAACCGCAACAGTTTCAAAGAATTTTCAAACTCTAGAGTAATCCTGATAAAATGATAAAATATGAATTAATTGACAAAAAGTAAATTAACTGAATCACGCGCCAAGTTATCTTCGCTAAATAACTAAAACGATTGCCAGATTTCCTTGAACCTCTTGAACTTTGAGGGACTGAATAAATGAACGAAGCACGATTAAAACATAACGGAATTAGCTGATTTATTTGGAAAAATCCTCGCTCACAGTCGGAAAGGATCCATTCAGTCTGACGGGACGAGCTGCGTGTCCCAGAGTACAATCAACATTCACCTGGTGCATCTACTGCACGCACACGAGAGAAGAGTGGCGAGTCTACTATATAAATATACGAATATTCAAGCGGCGCGAGGACGAATGACGATATAATAATCGTTCTCGTTACAGTAAAAACACGATCTGCTCCCCTCTTTTGCTTCCTTTTTACATTAACTTTTTTTTCTTCTCTTCTCTTTTCACACGCTTGTTACTGCAATTCTGCGCACGGTTTACCATTTGCAGAATTCCCTTTCTCTCTTTCAGTTTAACTCGATCGTTCGCTATGGTTAGCCGTTACGTGTTTAATTATACATAAATACTGCGATCTATCGTTCGAAGCACGATAATAAAATATCGAATGGTAATAAAACACAACAAGGGGCAAGTATTAGTATACAATAGAATTTGTTGAACGACAGTCGATATAAAAAACAACAATCATACTCGATAGACATTGGTCGATTTCCTCCCTAAGCGTGGAACTGCGTGGTCGTTGATCGGAAAATCAAGCGTAAATTATCATCAATTCGATCGTTACCGATATGTCGATCAGTCGTTTAACCATCGCGATGGTTAAGTTTATTCTAATCAATTACCGTGTCCATCGATTATACATTTAACAAAATTAAATATAACTACTCTTATAGATCCCCAATCGTTCAAGATACCTAACTAACGCTAAAACGATCAACTGGAAATTGTTACTTTCGCTAGCGAATATAATTACTTGCAAATTTTGCATTTAAGAAACATATACGTATATTACATTTTATTTAAAATAATAAGAGATTATTCTTCAATATTGTTTTTAAGGTACAGCAAAAGCACATTTGATACTTCTAGTATTAAACCGTAACCGTTTCAAGAAAACTTCCATGTTATATTTATATTATATATAAGATTCTTGCTCAATTTTTCTAATCTTATTTCCGTTCTTTCTTCGAACATTACTTAAAGTATCGATCATGTACAAAAACTCAAAGAATCCAAACAACCATCTCGATAATTCGCTACTTTTAATTCCTACCCCCGAAATCGCTTCACTTCGCGACAATCGCCAACCCCTAACGAAACAACATCGAAATAAACTATTATCATCAACAGAATCATCACTTTTATTTATCGTAAATTACAGATCAACCCTGTAAAATGAACAGCAAACCCGCCGAGGCCGAGCGGCGATTGTACTTGAACTTTCCGATGCAACGCAAAAGTTTCCACGCTGTAAGGAAATCCTACGAAAACTTACAGCCTGCGGTTGCCTATGTACAATGTTCTTACAAGTAATTAAATGTTTCGTTTTAATTTTTTTTTTTTTTGGTGTACGCTACACGTACTCATTACCGTCCACACTCTCTTGGTTCCTCGAAGTAATTCTCCACTCGACTAGCATCGACACTCGTTACACTCGTCTTGTACGATTTTCCATTTCCTTTATGTCCCTTCCGCTTCCTCTTTCTTCCTTCTTCTATTTCCGTTCGTCTCGCGTTTCTACATACACACACATACACACACACGCGCGCGTATACACAGAGAGAGAGAGAGAAAAGCGGAACGTGTGCTCTCGTCGCGACGCCCTTCTAAGTCGTCGAGGACCAGGAGGACACGCTAATTAGAGACCGTGGTAATTAAGTTGTCGGTCGCGGCGATCGGTGCCACCGGAAGTTCGCTGTAAACTGGGTTAAGGCGACACCGCGAGTGCCAAGCGAGCGAAGAGGAAAGTCCTGACTGTTATAAGGAACTTGGAACGACGAGGATCTTCCAAGTATTCTCGTTTCTTAGACTTTCGCGAAATTTCGGGATTGCAGGGAATGGATTGGAGGAAACGTGTTGGCAGAGCACGGGGAGGTTTCTCGTAAACTCGATGACTTAGGGAGACAGAGCGGAAGTGGCGTAAAGCCTGGACGAGTTGTTCGACGACAACGCGAGCCTGTTATTTGGTTGATTTCGTATATCCTCTTGTGTTCGTACGGCCGCTCTGATTAACGAGAACGAGCGGCTCGATCGAACGAAGCAGCTTGACACCGCTTCGTTGACGCTAGAATTACCGGCGGCTAAAGTATAAAACTTGTATGAATGAAATTAAAGCGCTGGGAATAGGAGAAAGATCACGGCGCGATAAGAGTGCGCAAGCTCTTGTATCCGTACGTTTCGCGAAAAATCACTCGAATCTGCAAAAGGTAGGCCGTTGTATATGCGCAAGATCGAACGAGGCTTATGGGAGAAATGACAGAGAAGTCGAGCATGACTCGTCGGAAAATAGCGGAAGAGAAAGAACCCCAAGAAGTTGCAAGGTGGTTCGACATCCATCGATGCATTTTCAACGCATTCCAGCACACGTGAGTTGTAGGAAGCGTATCTAAAGGGGTCGTTAGACGGACCGAGCAACAAAGTGTGAAGAAACTGGTTCCATTCCGTGCAGTTCGTCTTCCTTTCCATGCGAAACAGTTCCATCAAAGTCCTTGACTGTTACCATCCATTAAAAAAATGGTCGTTGCCGTGAAATATTTTCTAACTGTAAGATCCTTTGAAGGCTCTCAACAACGAAAATTCATGCTTTCTTATCTCTCTTACGACGCTGATACAGCGCAAAAGTAACACGAATGTTCGTATAATTTTACATTGATATCTTCCACGTATCCAACCGATGATTAGAAAAGCTCGTCGAGTTTTCTGCAGAAAACAATCTACAAGATAATGGAATCAGGAACAAGTTTCGTCCATTTTACGTGAAATATCATCTTGTTGATATCTGATAACACGCGTCATCGATCGACGTCATTTTCCTATTTCCTCACGACGCGGTTTTCCAGTCTCATGCATCCACGATGCGTCTTCTCGTTCTCTTCAACCGCGTTTTTCTTATTCTTACGTGCCTCCTTCGGTGACACGGACTCCGTTGCCATCTTCTTCTTGCCGCCGAGCATCGATGGCAAGATGCAGTACACATTCGCATCGTTCTTTACCGCGACAATTTTCGTAAATATTCAAAAATCGCGTGACCAGTACGGCTCGCGTTTTCTCCAACGATAAATCGCATGGCGCCGTGTCTGGCCGTGACTCATTGCACCTTTATCGATTCTCAACTGCTTCGAGGTGACAACCTGCTTCCCTCGAGTCTCTGTCTCTCGATATTTTCCCCGGAACGAAGAAAATGTTTCTTTGCGCGATTGATTAGAGAATCGAACATTTTCTTTTTCGTCAATTTATGTTCTTTCAGTATTTGAAGCAGGTGAAGACTAAAGAAAAGCTTTTAACGAAACGTATATATAGATATATACAGTGATCAGCTTCTTCAAAGTAAGAAATTATTTTTAGAGAAATTAGAATTTTAGATTCGCGCGAGCTAACGATTTGAAACGTTCAATGGAAGTTGCAATCGGATTAATCGCGAGTGTTACGGGAAAACAGTGACTTGTTGTCCGAAGACTTAACTAAAACAAGAAATCATTTGGTTTAAAAATAACATTAATTCCCCTAGGTCGTTTCTAAAACAAAATTAATCGAGCAATTCAGATGATCCATTTCATTCTCTGTGTAATGCGTCATAAAAAATAACAAACAACAAAATTAATAAATCGATTGAGACAATTCCGTATATCAAATCGATATCCTCCATTTTTACTTCAAATAGAATTACCCTAAAGTTACTTTATAATTCAAGACGATTTCGAACGAAACGATGATTTTCCAAAATTTTAGCAATTTCTCGGTAATCGTTCGTGTTTCGAACTTCCCGCCAGTGTCCAATTACTCGAACGAGCGTGTACTTAGAACGAAAACTGCAACTTTTCTAAGAAATCACTTATCGCGAATAAGTTCCTCCACTTTGATATCCAATTTATGTAGCAAGGATGTATTCGTTTCCTGATGTCCTTCCTTTTTACTTTTTCCCATCTTGTGGCTCGCTTCCGATTTCACGGCTACTTCCGTCACAGCGGGTCGTTGTTCCGGATAACGCCCCTGTATATCGTTCGCCGCAAACCACGATTTCCGGTCTCGTGTTGCCCTCTGTCTGCCAGCGTAATATCGATCCGTGCACCGCAATAAATAACCAGTCAAATTACGTCGTCCGACTTTCGTGTGCTCGATTCCCATTCCTAGCCTCGTCCGTCCGGAAACAAAGCGCTACATTTTGCTAGAGGAGGCTGCGTTCTTTCTTCTTTTTTTCTCTTTCGATTCTCCTTCCTCCGGTAGTTCGCCAGTAAATACACCGCAAGAACCTGCTTCAACTTCTTGCTTCGATTCGGAACTGTTTTACATGCCGCTCGTTCTCCACGAAAATATTGTCTCCGGGTACTTGCTGGAGCTCGTTAAATATGATCGTAATTGTTTCGTAGTGCCGCGATTCCAGAAGAAGGAAGCACTTCTCGTTGAAGGTAAATGCAAAGTATCGCCGTTGTAGTTTCACGTAATGAGTTTCCCCGCAGTTAAAACGGTATATAGATTCCTTTCGCGAAAAGATGAAACTTCACGGAAGAACTGTTTGCCAGGTAAGATAGGTGAAAAGTGGAAGTTTCATGCGGAGTTTGGAAAAATTGCAAGGAAACGAAGAAGGGACGGCCACGAGAACACCGAACGAAATCAGAACTTTGCGCTCTCCGAGACGCGAAAACCGAATACGCAACTTGTTAGCGGCAAACGTATATATACTTCTAATTGGAGCAGGCAATTCTTCCTCGACGAACCGATACAATATAGTCTCGTACGATATTTTCCATAAATAGGAACCACCATTAAAAGATATTCAACGTTTGATATCAAACGTTTTGCAACCGTATCATAGATATGAAAGAAACTGTAACAATTGATCTATAATATTCGCGAATGCTCATAACGTTCGAATCGTCGAACAAAAAGGAAAATTTTCTGCTGATATGTTTCCCACGGAATATCATCAACACCATAGAAAATATCGTCTCGATAAGAACTGCACGTACCGGAAGTCCACACGTCGAAGGGACCGTTAAGAATAGAATACACTGGCAAGAAACACGAGCACCCACCGTTTTGAGCTGTAACCATCGCTCAAAATGTTCACGCAGAAATCGATCAATTTCCTAATGAAGCATTCGCAAAAGCTAACTCTCAAACTTTCATAGTTTCCGCTGTAAACATTCAACGTGCAAACTCGCGGAATACGTAACGTGTAATCAGTCATAATTCAACGAATCATATTCAGGAATAATCGAGCAGCTTTCTGAAAAATGTAGGTCTGCTTCTGAAATTTTTATTCGTTTTATAAAAGCATGAAACACAGTTAATATTAAATAAGAAAGAATTGGAAAGATCCCAACGCGATTTATTCGACTTGCCATGTTATTTTATGGACTCTCTTTTTTCCAGAAAATCTCTCAATTCCGATTTGAATGAAAGGAACAACACGCTGAATCATTTATTGGAGTTAGGAGGAAGGGGGCGATATGTATCGATTTCAATTAAGCTCAAAACGATCGGTTTGCTTTCCTACTCCACTACAGAGCACGATACAACGAATACAATATTTGATTCACGTGTACATACGTACGATACAGGCTAATTGAACGGGGAAAGATAAAGGGTCGAGGATGGTTATTATCACATCGTTTTACAAAAATTCCATTCGTCTGGAAGAAGCAACGATATTCTATTACGCCTGATCGTTTTCTCTCTTATTCTCTCGTTACATGGTATAAAGGTGCAAAAAACTGGAGAGGCACGATCATCGTCTGAATACCTAAGGTCGACGATTCACCTGGAGCTCTACAAACGCGTACTACGACTCGACTAACACGACGAATTCACGACAAAGGATAACTCAAGACCTCGAGGATCCTCCACGTAACGAAAGATCATCTAGCAAAATTTTCTTCTACTCGTTGCAATGGCAACTTGTCTAGCGTATTCATTGACCAAGTAACAAATCTCCGGTGCTGTATCCATTCTGATCGAGAATCGTAGCCAGATGTCCCGGTCCATTGCGATCAATTTCTTTTAATTAATCCCGATCGTTTCGCGAGCTTACGGTCATAGTTATTAATATCCAGGTTTTATCTTGGCCTCCTTGAAGCGGGCCCACGTCAGCATTATTAATACGATTCGACGTCATCTTTATCAGCAACGAAGTCGTCGACGAAGCCTCGTTATCGCGAAAGTCCTGACCTCTTCTTCCGAGCGAAATATTTCTGCCCTCTCAATTCCATTTTTATCAGCGAAATGTACGACTTTAAGCGGCTGCCGAGCTCGTTATCGATAACAAGCGGAGGCAATCGGCAGGGATGGTTGAAAAATTTCCCAAGGAACGATGCAAAATTTGGCAAAATAGAGCTTCTGTGTTACGGCGGAGAAGCACTTGTTTCGTTGTCGTCACGGACATCCACGATTCACCTAAAATATCGGCGAGTGATTCGCCATTGCCTCGAAAATTTTCTACGTCCTCCCGATCTTCTCTTGAAAAAGCGAAGACACGTCTGTGCACCATTTAGGATCGGCCAAAATAGCCAGTGATCGGTGAGTAAAACACCCGCAGCCAGAGCATCCGATCGGAAAAATATCCAGACCGATGTCATCGTCTGTCATAATCGTTTAGCTTCTTACAAGGACCGCTGTCCTCTCTTCGCGTTCTTCTCTAGAGTATGTTGCGTCAGCCACGCAGCTTTGGGGGCAGTTTTTTGTCGTCTCGTATATCCCTCGTTCGCTAAATACGCATTGTTAAACTAAATCAAAACGAATCAATCGACAGAGAAATACGTCCAAGTATAGCTTTGACCTCTTGCTTCGTCAGAGGCTGTCCAGTTTTCTTGTATCAGAAAAATTAAGCATCTCCATCGAAGAACGTAGAACCACGATCCCGTGTACGATACCGCGGGATCTGTTTCGATCTCGTTGCACGAATCCACCGTTCAGCTTGCACCATTAAGAACACACATCCGGTCGGCCAGCGTCTCGAGAGCAACGCTGGTCCGAGAAACAATCGTCGGGGACAGAAGATCGAGGGTGTTCCGCGACGTGAACAATTGTCCGCGTGAACGGCAAGTTTGTGTACACGTGCATTCACTCGAGCACCTCGTGGACGTCGTCATTGCAGCATGACGAAGAGGACGAGGAAGAAGACACCGTGGAAGGCGTGGCTGTATCCAAAGGAGAGACTGTCCGCGACTTACAAAATCAGAAGACGCACGTGCAGTCCTCCGAGGCCCTGGCCTACCTGGCCCGCTTCCTGTTCAGCTTTGCGAGCTTACGTCGCTTCAATATCAGCTGATACAACGTGTCCAACCCCTCGTGGAGGCCTTCGCCGGTGATCGCGCATGCTGGCTGCACCCTGATGCACGCGCTACCTGGCATTCCGGCTAGTTCCAGGACGCCTAAGTGCTTTTCCAACTCGCCCACCTCTTTGGCACCTGTGGACATCAGGCGGAACGGTTTGGTCAGTTATTGGGTGTATTGAGAGCAAAGAGCGGTAACAGGATGAGGTGTTTTGTTCAAAAGAGGATTTCCTTCTTTGGTCGCTCAGGATCGTGAAAAATAAATACTTTTTCGTTGATGATACGAATCGAGGATGGAGGTTGTTTAAGTCTTGTGCGATGGAACTTGCATGTCTGTAGCGTTCCACGGTCATCTTTTTTCTGATAGTTTACTAGGATCGTGTAGAATCTTAATTTAGACTTTATTTTTATCGAAAATGAAGAGACGCAGTTTTGATCTTGCGATGGAATTCTCGTGATGAGATATTTCTTCGGTATCGTAGAATTTTTTCATCTAGAGTTTTAGTCGACGATGAAGGTAGTTTAGGTCTTGCGATGGATTTTGGATTTCGGAAGTGTTTTGTGACGAAAATTTTCTTTTCTCGATAGTTCAGGATCACGAGGAATATTTCTTATTTAGGATTTAAAAGGACGAAGATAGCTCAGGTCTTGTGGTGCAATTCAAGTTCTTGTTACGACGACGATTTTCTTTTTTGATAAGTAGTTCAGGATCGTTGGATCTTCTAATTTAGGATTGTAGTTGAAGAAGGATGTAGTTCGAGTCTTCTGACTATATTTCAGTCTCTGACTGAATTAGTAAAGTCGTACAGGAATATTTTTAGGATTCTAGAAACTGGATCAAGTTCGATAAAAGACTATATGTGCCTGGTTAATCCAAGAGGAAAGATTACATACTCCTTGTTTCTAAACGATTATCCCTGCTGAATCAATGGTCTGTAAATGTTGAATTTCACAAATGGCAAGTGCTATTTAATCGTCGACATTTAGTTACATAATAAAAGGCGTAAAAGGATAACACATAGAAGCCCAAAACGATAAACTTGCGAATGACGCAACTGTTTTCTATCAAGTTCTTTTTCAAGACCATTAAAAGCAACGTGTTTGTGAAATCAAGCGCTGCTGCTTCATAGATATACAATCTATAATCTAATCATGCTCCAATATAGATTGCGGTCAAGTGCATTTATAGTCCTCGTAGCGAAGCCATAAGCTTAAACCGATACGCGGCTGTCTTCTCAGCCACTTGTTCATACTCTTAAAGTCTTCGAAAGCAATTTGATCTTGTTTCTGAACACGGAAACCATTTGCTACGGTTAACGTCCAAACCAAGTCTCACGGATAACGAAACTTTTAATTTAGAATAAAAGAAAAATCTACTTTTGTATAACAGTTTATTAATAATACCGGGCAAGCGTTGGGAATAGAAAATGCTTCTCATTATTTATATAAAAGCTGAAGAAGATATAAAAACGTCTGCGTTTTCTAATATCTCCTTACAAAGCAACATATCTTAGACGAACAAGAGAACATATTTAATACTACATATATCACTGTAAGCGATCGAGCAAAGTCCCACGCGAATAATTAAACACTTAACATCCAACATAAGATTGTCTTCCTTCGCTTTCTTTTCCTGTTATCTTTGCGTTATTACTAAGCAAACATTGAATTAAACGAGGGAGACAGGAACCTTGGCATTTTCACCAACACTTGCTTATAAAAGACAGCTTACGGAATAAGCACGAAGACACGTTTAATACTACGTTTTCTCAAGCAATTAAGCAAAGTCTCAGAAATAATTAAACGCTTAGTCCGGGTTTCAATTAAGTTTCTTTCGTTCTCCATTCCAATTATATCTCCAGTTATCGTTAGACATATATTGAAATAAACGAAGGAGGCACGAAAACCTTTACGCTTTCTAGTGTATTCTCGTAAAAGACGATAGATAGGATAAGCAAGTTTAATTTACAAAAGAGGCCACGGTTCCTCTTATAATCGAGGCGAAACGCCAACTTATCGCATGCATACATGCACGAGTACTGTGTTACCTGGCAGATCCTGCTTGTTGGCCAGGATCAGAATGGGAACACCAGCGTTATCCGGGCTCCTGGCAGTTCTGGTCAGCTCCATTTTTGCCTCCTCGAGCCGTTCCGCGTCGCAAGAGTCAACCACGAAGATAATACCGTCTGTGCACCGGGTATAAGACTTCCATAATGGTCGCAATTTCTCTTGCCCTCCCACGTCCCATACGAGAAAATTCACACCTGCGACAAACCACCATGGCAACCCATTTTACTTGCCTTCCTCTTTTTCTATACCACTTTCTTCTTGCTTGAACGAAAGCTCCAAAGGGGATGAAACTGGGGTTGAAACTATCGTTTAGGGTGGAAAGATGCGAATACATTGTTGGATTTGGGCTTTTGCATAATACATTTATGAAAATAAATAATATTAACGAGTATCGGATTTAATAATAATTAGACCGCGGATGTTTACGCGCGAATGATTAGCTTTGCGAAGGTAATTTAAAAAGGTGGAAACTAAGTAGAAATTTTGTTTCGCCGACTGAACGTGACGCGTAGGCTTACTTTGGATATTTTATCTGGAACAATAATTTCTAACGTAATTCTGCAAATTTATGCATCTTTGAATTTCACATAAATCTAATATGGAATAATGTGATTTATACATTTTATTTTTATAATCTAATATACAAGATCTAATAACGATAAAATCTAAAAACTTATCAAATCAGCTTGTCGAACTTTGGTATCAGATTTCAATTTATCGGTAAGTTGTCATTTGCAAAATCTGTATTAATTAATACAAAAGAACCACTTACTCCAGAAATTTGTCGTGTTTCTGTCACGAAAATGATCGATCCTTTCACCATTTGCTTTCTGAGGATATTAAAAAGCCTACCAAGGGAAATGTGAAAATTTTCCCTGGGCGGCGTTTAACCTTTTTCTGTCCATGGAAAACGCTATGAAAATGCTATGTAAAATAATTGGCAGATCGTGGAAGGTAATATTTTTTATCCTGACGTTATTATCTCGAGTATAGCCCACGGTATGCGCATTTTAGTTGCTTTCACATCCTGTTTTAATTCAAAGAAATGGAGCTCGTAGGACGCTTCTCTAATGCTTAGGAAACGATCGTGATTTCTTTTCACTGCGAACTATACTTTCTCTAAAGCAGACATGCCGCCATGCGTAGTGCAAAGGGACGAAAGAGGAAGAGCTTCTTTAACGCGATTTCCATCACTCGGCGCGATCGTTGCTACCAGGTTTCTGGGACAACGAGACCTAGCCGTACGAAGAAACATCGACATCGACATTGACTTATTACGTTGCCACGCACACGGTAACTGTAATAAATGTTCGCGTTAAGCGTTATCGTGACCGCGTAATGGTTACGTGTTCAGTTACGATAGTTGCGCGTTCCAGCTATGGACGCTGCATTGAGAAAAATCGTCGTCGATTGGAAATCGGTGTTTACCGCGTGACCTGTGTCGGTTAGTTACAAGAAGATGACGAGAGTAACTCTAGAAAATTTTAAAGAATAGCATCGCTTGTAACGTTATCGCTCTTCCGCGTTTCTCAATTTATGGCCTACGATCGATACAACTTTCAAATGGCCCGCGCGGTGTGACAATTCCAGCCAATAAAAATTCGCCTACTCTATCTTCAAGATTATTACGATAAGGAGCACGCGGTGTATTTTTATTAAAAAGTTTCCAACCACTTTCTACAGCTCAAAATTAACTGAAAAGATAACCCGTGAATTGGTGTATGCACCGCTGAAAAGCGCGAGCTAAAACCGCGGTAAACTCGTGTTTCAGCGTTGATCGCCGCAAGTACAGTATACTAAGAAACGTTAAGAACGATTCGACTTTACCTTTCGCTTTTCCGATGCCACCACGAATTCTCTCGCAGTTGAAGCCAATGGTGGGCACGGTGTTTAGGTACTGGTCGAACTTGAGTCGATACAACGCGGTGGTTTTCCCAGCACTGTCGAGACCGAGCATGGCCACGTGGAGCGGCGTTCCCGTGGGAAGTGCCTCGAGGAAGCCGCCGCTCGTGCCGCTCCTGCCCATGCCGGCACCCATTCCTCTCCTTCACCGGCTTCCTCCTAACTCGACCACCGTTTCCTCCCCTCTAACCCTCCTTCTTCGCCTTCTTCCCTTTTCTTTTATCTATCATTTAGATTTCTCCGTCTTTTTCCTTCAAAATCAATCCTCGATATCCGATCGATCTCCTCTCGCACCTCTGCCGCTCTCTTCTATCCACCACTTTCTCTTCCTTCGATACCTCGGATCAATAATCCTCCTTCCTTCGTCCCAACGACCGCGTTCTTCCTCTTGAAAATTCTCTTCTTCTACTTCATGCTGGATTTAACTGACACTCAGGACCACCAGAGTTCCCTTGTCCGCCGGCAGCTTTTTCTTCCCCCGAATTTCTCTCTCTCTCTTTCTCCCTTGTGCACGATCCACCGCGTCGCTGCACCGCCTTTATTCCATGCTAGCTCGGTAACCTGGCCGTCTAGTTTCCAGCCTTTCGTTTTATCTCTCTCCAACCAACCCGGTTCTCCTCCTTCCTACCTTCTTCGTCCCTTATATCCTTCGCGTGGATGATGCTGCTTTGGCTCGCGTCTCTGGGCCAACGTGCACGATCGGGGAGAGAAAGAGAAAGACAGAGAGAGGGAGGCTCTCCTCCGCTTTCGATGCTCGTCCCCGCCGTAAAAGGACTCGCTTCGAGGCCACGATCACTACCGCACCGACTGAAAATGAAAGGAGAAACGTGTTAGCGATGCCTGCTGGCTACATCGGCCGCGCTTTTCACATCTCGTCTCTTTGCCCGTTTTTTCTTTTTTTTTTTTTCTCCCCCCTTTTTTCATTGCCCAGTCTCGATAGATCTCGAGCGTGCCCCGGGTATTTTGCTCGACTACGGAGATACAGGAATTTTAACAGCGGAATTATCGTCGATTAGACCGTACTCCTGTTTGTACGGTCGAGATTTCGTTCGTTTTCTTCGGATGTGAAAACCTCTATAAATCGAGATGCTAGCCATGCTTTGTCTCGATATATTTGTCACGCGCGCCTGGGCGCGTCGTTTTACAAGCAGCTGGATCTCTGCACGTTCGACTTTATCTCCATGGGGAAACTTAACATAATCTTATCAGGCTCGGTCAAATGACCGGTTTTCAAATTTCATTTAAAATTGTACAGCCATTGAGGTTTCTTTTGTTCGTCTAACGTTACGCAAATTCTTATATTAAGAAAAATCGAGAAATTGAATAATCAAAAGATACCAGAATTTATGTGCAACTGATATCGAATTGATGTGGAATTGATACAATTAAACAAATTTAACACGAGTAGAAGACATTTGTGTTCTATATTTGTGTAATTCACGTAAAACCAAGTGCAATTTCTAGGCCATCAGGCTGAAATAATTAAATGTATATACATACGTACAATTAAAAGACGACAGGATCTATGCAAATTCTGCAAGAACTTTCGCCTTCTATTTTCCAACCTGATCTGTCTCTTGCTGCGGAAACATCGATATAATAAAGAGAACGAAACTTTTTCATCAATGAAATCCGTTCTTCTCGATCCCTTGATTTCCAACAAGTCGGACTAGGTTCGCGAACATAAGTGTCTTCAAGATAGAAGATAAATCTATGAAGTTTCACGAACGATCAAATAAAGAATCGTGTTCGAAATACGCGCATACAATTTCACGATCGATTGAAAGGACAATCTCGATAACACGGAGTCGACCAGGTTTGAAAGTTGCTTATCGCGATTTCTGCCTGTGGTCGTCAGCTTCGCGCGCTAATTTCCCTTTTCCACGCTAATCGCGGCGTGTCAAATTGCCGTAAGCAACGAACGAGGGTTAACGAGCGAGAGACGAAGAAGGATCGAGACACGATTCGCGCTATTCCCCGCAACGATCGATCAAATTGTTAAATGATTGGCATAATTGCGGAGTATAGCACGGACTAACTACGCGAGATAAGAGTCAATTAATAGCGCGATTTAAGACGGCCGCGGTTCACTGGCAGTACGCGTTGGCAAAAGAAAAAGAAAAAGAAGAAAGAAAAAAGAAAGAAGAAAAAAGAAAGAAGGATCGCGAGAACGCGACTAACCTTGGCAATAAGGAATACAAATCTAACCACTCGACATGCAAATCCGCCGGCTGAATATTCCAGTTCCACGAGGCGTGATTAATCTCCTTCCACCGGGCGGCAAACTTCATGGATAACACTACGGTTACGGTTGCAGGCTACGGAGAATTCTGGGGCCAGGCCATTAAACGTGTAATGTGCATATTGCGCGCCTTGTGACACACGGCAGAAATTTCGCCATGGCGGCGCGACGCTCTAAAACCCGAAGACGCGTCTTCTCGTTGCTTGCAAAGTATCGCCTAACCGTTCTAAACTTTATTTAGCTTAACTCTTAACCAGTTAGAGCTATCGCGACCTTTTTGAAAAGCGCGTACCTGAAACGTGTCGCGAAAAGTAAGCGACGACGAGTATACTCGTCAAACGCATAGTATATGCGGCTGTTATAATATAGAAATAAGTTTTAGTGAAACTATTGTTTTATTCTTTCATTTTATTGCCATTTCTTCACGACGAGTGTACTCGTCAGAAACAGCTAACTGGTTAAACCTATCGATCAGCTTCTTCCGATCCCGTGTCCGAAGATCAAATTAACCGCTTAAAGAGGATCGTAGAATAAGAATGGAACAAAATCTGCGCTTCGATCAGGAGCAGAAAAATCCGCGGGGAAATTCGATATCTACTTGTATCAACAGATGTTAATAATACGCGTTGTTGATGTAATAACCGTGTGTAATAAAATGAGCAGAAAGGAAGGGAACGTAATGTCTCGCCTAAGGACTGCGCGCACCAAAATAACCCACGAATAATTACCTGGCTAATTAAAAGAGCATAGCCGTCTTACTGTAACGTATGCCGTAACCAGCAATTAACGTCCACATACTCTATGAATGTAGATATAGAGAAATAGACGAACACAGAGACACGGAATAGAACCTGATACAACCCTAACATCGCGAAACTATATATCAAACGTATTAAGCTTCCTCGACGAAATAAATGTGTACACTAAAATCTAATAGGTTTAAGTCTAATATCGTCGCTAATGATCCCGTAGTTGATACGAAGGTTAAACTCGTAATGAGAACAAAACAATGTACGGATCCAGTTATTTCAAGTTACCGCTCTTAATATAGAAAACGGCATTGCTGATAGAGAAATGGACGGATGGCAATACCTGCAGAAATATATTTGAAAATGTTATGTTTGGAAATACATATATGTATTACAAAATAATTATATAATTATAAATTACACGGATCGTAAACGAAGGGTATTTCTTTCTTTTTAAATAGTAGAAGTTTAAATTTAGGATGGTAGGAAATTTGGAAACATTAGGTTTGAAAAATATGTGTATGTATATTTCATTGAAGAGTATTTCTTTTTTTTTTATGATAGAAGTATAAGTTTTTAAGGATGCTTGCTTACGTACTTTCGAAAAGCCTTGATTTCCTATGGAAAAAATAATTTTCTCGAAGAAGAACGCTAGCGGTGTACAAAGTTCTGTTTGTTTCACAAATTTTCGTGGTTTAATGCTTCGATTCGCACAACAATACCTATTATCTGTCGTTTTAATAGCATTCCGTTTTTTTAAACAGTAGAAGATAAAATTTTGCATAACATAAATCAGCAATTATTTCCATTATGAAATGAAACGAAGAACGAGTGTAAAGTTTGAAAATACACGTCAATCGTGGTAAAAAGCATTTCTCTTGTTTCTTTCTCAAATACTTTTCACAATTTAGCTCAGTGAAGACTATTGGTTTTTTATGTTTTCTCTTTAAATTGAAGGAATTTATTGCCGAAAGGAGGCGAAACATTTCGTTTAACAATTAAATCTTTTTTAACTTCCGTCGCGAATTTTTCCAACAACCTAGTAGTTTCCCTGTGAGGCGCAATTTCCCGCCAAAAATTGCAACGCGCCACGCTGTTCATAGTCTCGTGCCGGAGAACTCGTCCCTTTATCGAGCCAGGCGACTGTAACCTCGTTAAATTCTTTTTGGCCGGAGCAGAAACAGGGGAAACGAGACGGCGAGGCAACTTAGAGTTTTAATTCTCGTCGGACGCCGGTTATTGCACGCTTTATTCCGCTTAAAAATAGCCTATGCTGCTCGGCTGTTTAAGCAGCAGATAAAACGAGACCATCATTGCTAGCCTCCGTGATTCCATGGTGGGCGAACATGGAGAACAGGCTCGTGCCGTGATCCTCCCTTTTGATTGTTTCTATTACCGTAATTTACGATTACCATTATTCCCGGCACCGTTTCGTCGACGCTGCGCTCGACTCGATACAACGTCGAAACAGCGTCGTCCACGATTTATCGGAACACCCTGTGTATCAAGTTCTTCACGCTCGTTGGAAATTTAATATGAAACTCGCCGTGACATACGTATAATATAATAATACTATAATAACATTATAAGTATTGGGATTGCTCTCCATCGCTTATAGAGAGGAGATAAGCTTGGAAAATTGCTTGGAAAATTGCTGGAAAATTATTGGAAGAATCACTGGCAAGAATTATTAAGGGACAATTAGGAAGGTATTTATTAGAAGTTATTCAAAGAATCATCGAAGACAACACCTTGAACTATGAGGAATCTACGTATTCAATGTTGTAATAAAAATCCTATCGTATATGTAACAAAATTAATAATATCAGAGATCAACGCTTAATTCTGTCACTCGTTTTATCGATTCTTTTCTTGCTACATATTCGTCGATTCCGCAAGATGGATCTTTTTATGTTACCCGTCTGAGTTTTCTTCTCAATTTCAAATTCAAATTTCTCAATGGTTGTCTAGATAAGAGAATTACATCGTAGAAATTTTATTATCGTAGAATAATTTATTGCTGCTTTATAAAACCTTACTATTTCTGTTACAACTTTCCCATCGAATATTTATCAAGCTACGTTTACGTAATATTTGTTCACTTGCACAATGTCGTAGAATTAAATAAAAATGTAAGATTTAAATAAGAAGACCTAGGACATCCCCTATTATATTTAATAATCTTCAAAGAATTAATTTTTCTATTAGATAGGTTTAAACCTGCTTGACAAATCGCAATTATATTCGATCGTTGAAAACAAAGAAATAATAAGCTATACGTGAATCGCTGCTCGTTCTGTCAGTCTCTTCCGGTCTATTGTTCCGATCTTCCGGTGCCTAGTATGGCTTTTTTCGTCAAGTTAGGTGAATCCTTTATTCTTATTTCCGTCACGATCGAATCCACGGCTCGACTTCCGCGTTCGCCACGATTCGATCGTTCGATTTCCGTGCATATACGCGTGGACAATGGAAGCGTCGACTGCAGTCGACTACGGCGAATAAAAATATTTGTCGATAGCTGATCCCGCCTTATAATAGGCGCGATCATCGAGGTCGTTCTATGAATCATTTTCCACTTCTCTTTCCTTTTCCTCCCTTTCTCCTCTCTTTTCGTTCATCCTCGTGATTATTATTGTTTCCCAGGTTCACCATTTTCTCTAATCACGCAACTGGTCACTTTTGTTCTCGCTCCTTTTTAACGAGCCCGCCGCAATCACGACCTCCTTCCTCGGTTATTTACCTATTTAATTGTACGCGACTCCGAGACGTGTAATTTTGCAGCCGAGTACACGCTTCCTATAATAACAGGCGAGAGATCGTTCTGATAAAAAGCGCGAGTTTACGCGAGGATGATCCTCGTAAATCGTTGAGAAGAGTATCGTGTACGTGATTGATTGAAATAATTTCCTGTGGCATAAATAGTTGCTACCGAATCTACGCTAATTTAATTTTAAACAACGTCGTATAATTCGGATATTTTTCATTTTTAGAAAGGCTTCCCCTATGAATCGTATCTTTGAGATATTCCAATTTCTACTCTTTTTTTCAAGTATAGGACAATTTTCGTTTGGTTATTTATTACGTATTTTTAAAACGATACAAGAAATGATTTTCACGTTATCTATCGATATACGCAGAGCAAAATAATGATATACAAGGCCATATTAAAACCTGTCTGGACCTATGGAATCCAGCTATGGGGAACAGCAAGTAATTCCAACATAGAAATACTCCAACGACTACAATCGAAAACACTAAGAACCTTACTAGGCGCACCCTGGTACGTTACCAACGAAACAATACATCACGACCTCAAGATACCCACAGTCAAAGAAGAAATATCCAAATTCAGTAATAGATATAGCACAAGAGTTAACAACCACCTAAACCCTCTAGTCACTCAATTACTTGACACGACGGATCAAATCCGCAGGCTAAAAAAACACTATCCCTTAGATTTAAGCACTAGATTCAATTAGAATCAAACATGCAATAAACTCTTTATACTCATGACATTGTAACACGCCAGAAAAACTTACTAAAAATTCTTTTGTAGAATTGATTGTAATTTTCTCAAAATAAAATAAAAAAAAAATCTATCGATATAATCAGTAGTACAGAGTGAAGTTCGGTAGAATGAAACTTCGCCGCTTAAATTGATCTGGATCGCCGACCTAGGAATAATTATTTCAATATTTTTCTTCTCGATCTCTCGCGAATCAAAGCTTCGAGTTGTTCTTTCCCGTTTCTTGTTTCCTTTTTCAAGTGGCACGAAAGACGTAAACGACGCTCGTATCAGTCGATACTCTTACCAGCGGCTCTTAAATTCTCCGCGTGGTCAAGTCCAGGCTAGACGAAACTCGTAATCCGAACGTGCTGAAGTGAATTTAAGGCTTCTCGGTAAGAGGTGAGGCCTTAAAGAACACGAGTCACAGATAACTAAGCCAGTAAACCGCAAGGCAAACACTTGATACTCGTTTTGTCTGTTTGCCTGCAACTTCGATGGTCTGCTTCGTTTTCAACCTTAACTATCGTCTCGCGTTAGCACACTTTGTTAACAACTGCTGTTTCTACCTAGTTACGCGACCATCGTCTATCATTTGCATATTTGTCCCGTCGAGAGAAAAAAAGAATTATTTACAAAAATACCTTATACTTTAAAAGTCGACACTTAGGCCTATCGTAATCGTGTTATAAATAGGAAAATTTGAAGAAATTATGCAGATTGTGCCATAGGCACAGAGAGGAGAACGTAAAACACGTATTATTGTTAGAATGTCCCCTGTACGAGACAGTTAAGGAAGAAAAAGAAACAGCGAAGGAATCGCTGATAAGGAGAACTGAAAATGAAGCACGAAAACTATTCTACCATATAATTAGAATGCATATGCAAGAGGCAATGAAGTTAAGTTACGGTCATTTCGCAGGAACGAATAAAACGAGCTCGGAGATTCAAGATTTCACTGGACGCACCTCCTCTTAAATACTCAAATAGTAGAGCGAATAGGCGTAGTAGTAAGTGTAGTAATATAGGCTGATAAAGCTAGATATAAGAGCATTAGGTAAAATTAAATATAAATAAAAATTAATTAAGATACAAATGTGTATGTTTCTTTATAAAACTGAGTCGGGTAGTTTCAGAACGTAGATGAGCAAATAGAAGGTGAGGAGAAACAAATGTAAAGCGTTCAACTTTCCAGCGTACGCGTAACTGGCAAATCGTGATGGAAGATAGGCTTAATTATACGGTAAAGAGTACTTGCGAGCATACAACTATTAGAATTTCTTTAAATTTCATCAAATCGTAGAATCTAAATGGAAGAAACAACGTCGAGAAAAGATACCAGGTGGATGCCAGGAATTCCTTTTCACGGCGAAAATGCTTAGAAATAAAACTCGTGATTAGAACTTGTTTAGAAATTGACTCGTAAATTGATCGCAAAAAAGAAATAGGGAATATACGAAACGTTACACTTCACAAAATTATCAAATTTCTTAGCACCTGTTCTCATCGTGCAAAGATGAATTTGTAAAAAGTTTTTATCGCGTGGAGCGTCTAATAGCGTCGTGTTATACGAAAGAGGATTCGGTAGCAAAAGAGCAAGTTCGAAAAATAAAAAAAAAAGAAACGGGTGAAAAAGGAAAGAATAATAGAGGCGAAAAAGGAAGGCGACGAGTGCTAACGAGTTTCGCGTCGATGGAGAGGAACACTCTGTTTTCGAAAAGGAAAAAATATGAAAGGACGTAGAGAACGTGTGTTCAAAAATGTTCCTGCTGGCAGGTGCGGCCGACTGGTCCAGAAAAAAGGAGATAAAAGTGGGCCGGGATGCAAGCCAATGCAGATGCACATGCACCAGATGCAGTTTACAGATATTGCTGCCAATACCTTTGCTCGCGTTCCTTTTTTTCATTTTTTTTTTTCATCTGTATTTCCCCTGTTTAGCTTTCCAGCTTTCCATCGAATAAAACATCCATTTATCGACACCATAGTCGCGATTAACTTTCTCTCGCTGTTCGGCCCGCACGTTTCAGAAGGTTTATCGTGTATGGTCAAAATAACAAGGAATACGACGAGTAGACGAAGATGCCAAAGATTTGGAATCGCTACGTGTCTCGAGGAATATAAAAATTTAAAGAGAAGTCAGTAGGAATTTCCTTGGGAGTTAGAAAATTCTTTTGTCGAATATTTATTTACTGGAGACAACGAAAATTATCATTGATATCTGCGGCATCAATGTCCAATCGAAAGTTACGAGAACGTTCAGTAGAAAAACTGAGAAAGTGATTCCAATTTTTGGTGTGTAACGCGCGACAGCGATCAAAGTTTCCCAATAAAAATACATAAAAAAAATCTTGACAAAAGAGTGGAATATATTTCGTGGTATTAGTGAGAGGGCGAAATATCGGAAGAGATGGAGGAACAGCAAAAATATGCACAATGAGAATAACGGAAATACGAGATTAAAAATTCCTGTAAAAATTCATGGAACGGAATTTACGATAAAAGTGCCGATTGTAATCTCGATGGAATACTCTCTGCGGCTCGCTGTACGATTTTTAGGAACACGATTATTAATTTATCGAAACTACCGAACCGTTTCGAGTTTTATAGGTTCGACGATGAAACTTGGAGCTTTAAACGCTTCCATTTTCATATACTGGAAAAGTTTTTTTTAAAAAAGAAGAAAAGGATTAATTTTATCACGGAATTCTAGTTCCGTTAAATTTTGCCAAAAATCCTAGAATGTTAGAACATAGATCGATGATCGTAATTAAAAGCAACAGAACATTTCCATCGCTACATGTTCTGGTTATTTCCTATTTTATACATTCTCTTTCGAGCGAATATTTTCTGGAAAATTTACTTTCCCTAGTTCTGAAACGATGTGATCGTATCTCTAGATAATTTCCCAATTTTCAATGTTTGTCTTCGATATCGATCGTTACACGGGTCAAACTGAAAATGCATTAGATTTGTTAAATGTTTCCTCATTTCACAAAAGAAGAAACCCAAGTCGCATAGCAAAAATCGCTAAGACCGCGCAATCAGCGAAATCTATTCTCCCAATTAAGCAGGTCGCGATACGAAGCGGTATTTAATTCCTACGTCCTGGCGTAATTAAATTTAATGGTACTTAATGGTATTTAATTTCTATTTCCTAACACCACAAGCGACATGAATTCCCGAATAATATATCGTGGCGTGCATTAAACGCATGATCGGGCCATGAATAATTCACGCGGTCCGCGAGCATAAATTTCCGCGAGATCCACGATTCCAAAAACGATCGTCGGAGCTCCCCGAAAATTCCGGTGTCGAGCCTTCCAATTTGTATTCATCGTGTACAGACAGACGTAGCTCGGCTGAAACTTTGATCCTCAATTATGAGCAACGTCGTTAACGAACGTTCAATATAATTACAAGGCAACGCTCCGGGAAAAGCTGTACATGGGGTTCAATGTAACATTAACGAGACGCCGTGCTCTCTTTTTCTCTTTCAGCGAAACGTTTACACGTGTAAACAGCGACGATTCAAAAGAGGGGTTGAAAGAGCACAAACACACCCTTGGCGAACCGCCACTAATTTCCAGTCGCCCCCTACTTTCTCTTCCTTTTTCTCTCCTTCCTCCTCTCGCCTATTTCCTTTTTCCGCCTTTTGTTCCTTTTTTTTTGTTTGCACCTTTCCTTCCTCTACTCCAGGGTTTCATGGTTTGAATCTCGAGCACGCAGGAAAACACGGCCTGAAAGCGCGATAGATCGACGCGATTCTTCCGATTCCTGAAGAGAGATACGACTCGACACGCGCGTTATTTTGCAATCGTGTATTTTTATCGCGGTGTTTGGAGGAAACCGCATAGAGAAAGAGAGAGAGAGAGAGAGAAAGAGAGAGAAAGAGGTGTTTCGGAAAACGAGAACGTTATGATTCTTTCTTAAAAAAAAAAAAAAAAAAAAAAAAAAAAGCGGAGGTTCGTTTTTAATTACTGGCGTTTCCCTTAATTTCTTTTCTTGATACTTTTGAGAAATTGAAATCTTGTCGATTCTTTGTCTAATTATTATTATTATTATTTTAGATTAGATTTAGGGGTTCCTGACTTCTTGGCTTCGACAGTGATTATCAGAAACACGTGGGTATTTCTGACAAAATTGATATTAACAAAATTGATGTTTATCAAATGAGGTTGCTTCTACTAGTTGCTAAAGCATTTTAATTACAATTGTTTAGGTGTATTGTACAGTATATTGCAAGTTGATAGCTGTACCGTAGAAAATCTTTCGAAATGAACGAATACGACGTACCAATGGTAAATCGTGAAAGTTTAAAATGCAAAATAAGTTTTGTTAATATTAAGACTATCTTCTGTTTGTTGAAAAATGAATACATTCGTACTTTAAACCACCCTGTATGCAGAAATATATGAAAAATCTAAAGCAAATTATACGTCATATTGGAACAAATAAATTCCTATTTAAATTCAATTTGTTTCATTACGGCCACAAAAACATGAATTTACGCAAACATACAATTTATACCTAACTACATGCTTAAAGGAATGTTGATTTCAAGTACAGCTATTCGAGTACAAAATACACCTTACAAAGTATCTATGTAGCAGATGAAATAAATTTCTATGTAGATTCGATTTGTTTGCGTGCAGAGAAATATGAATTTACACGAATATGTAAATTACGTTCGATTATAAAGGTTATCGGTTTCAAGTACAGGGTTAAGGGATCGAAACTAAAACGAGCGTGGCAGATAGAGGCTGAACGATGACCCAGAACGCCAGATTTCTCTGGCGGTGTGTATATATTTCCTCTCGTCTCTCCCGGTTTAAATTTGATTTACCTACTTTTGCACGTGCATGCTAACCTGTATACCTGTCTTCTTGGCCCGCCAGTGCATTCGAGGTCACATAAATTATCGCCCGTAACACGTACACCTCCTGAATATTTATAGAAAACATCACACGTCCCCGTCCGCTGCACGATCTTGCATAATCGTTAAATAACATTCATCGTCGTAAGCGTCGCGTCGCGTAAAAACGAAAGACGACGCGTGCCCAACTATAGAAACAATCGTCGATTTCACGTTTAATCTCGCTTAATTTCGCGCCGGTAAATATCTCGCCGCGAGGCTATCACTCGCTCGAGTCGTGCTTTTATGTCTCTGTGAAATTATCGCGCGACAGAAAATTGGGGCAGATACATAAATTGCAGGGGAAAACGGCCACGTATCACCTCATCGAACTTTTATGCGTTTTAAAATTATAACGCGCGGGGAAATTGGAGCAGATGCGAATTTTACAGGATACGATTGTTTATCGTGCTTCTGCTATACGAGCGAGAGCGACGATTTTCTTCGAAACATCATCGTTTTAAATGTCGCACGAACTTCACGAAAACTCGTGGAATTTTTGCACTTTTCAAATTATGACCCGTAGAGAAATTGGAGTGGAATGAAAAATTTCAAGTTATAGATAGGTTGTAAGTTTCGCAGGTAGTGGGTATAAATTTGATCTTTTTATAGCGTTTTCGAGATACAAAGAAGACGAGTAAGCTTCAGCAAAGCTAGCGCGCTTCAGCTACTCTCCGAATGTCAGGAAAATCCGGCGTGCGTCGATTCGTCGAATCTTTACATCTTTAAATTATGATACTTCGATCATAGATTGAACAAGATATAAATTTCAGATCGATGATCTCCTTCGCGAAATTAGTACCTTGGGTATTACTCAAATTCCACGAATACGCGACATAAATCAACGAATCGCCAAGTCATTGCTTTTCTCTGAAATTACCTCGTTCCAAAGAATTACAGCAGACATAATCTCAGAAGATAAGATGATCGTAATTTTCGGATATAAGAAAGATCGACGATCCTTTGCAAAGATTTTAGATATTTCGAGTATAGTGCAATTCGTACGTTTCAAAATTATGACCTGCGAAGAAAAAGAAGAAGAAAAAAGAGAAAAAGAGAAAGAAAGGAAGTTTTTCGTAAAATTAACATCTTGAATATTCCTGAAATTCCACGAACGATGTACATCGTTAGGAAACGAGTAATAATTCCAGCAGAATGGGGAAACCATTAAGGAAAATGGAGAGCGTTATTCAATCGCGATAGCCGAGTGAACAGGATTGATAACAGGATCGTGCATTCCAAATCTTTCGGCGTTTATGGACGTGGCAAACGGTAAATGGAAATGTCGAGATTCTATTTATGGTGAAGTTTATGGTAAATAAATTCAATCGGCGTTACGCGAAACACCGATCACCGATCCGACTAAACCTACCGCGAGTTTTAAGGCGATCACTGTACGGATAAAACGATTGCACGTGGTAGCGCGAAGCGACAATCACACTTGCAATTTTCCTTTTTCCATCGTACGCAACGACGTCATACGTCGTGACAACTAATTGCCTGATTTGTCCGATGCCGTAAATCAGATGCGATAGAGATCATGAAAACGATAGAATTTTCTTTTTTCTTCTCTTTGAGAATTCCTTCAGCGATCCGTCTCTTTTCTTTCTACTCCTCGTTCCCTTGAAAATGAAGCCTTGGACGGAAAAATGTTGCCCTATATTTGTTGCTTACTTTCTCTTCTACGATAACGTCCTACTGATCGTTTACTCGTATCCAATCGATAATTATCCACGTTCAAGAATATTTGATAAATTTTCGAACTCGACTTTCTCAGAAACTGAGCCGAAAATGAGAAAATTTTGTTCTACGTTGCTTTTACGCGTTATTTGGCCGATTTTGTATATAAACTTGACCGATACGATGACGATAGTCGAGTCCCGTAACAGCGTTAATGAACTTTCAAAAAGATTCACGTAACGCGCATAATACGTCGAAGATATTAAACGTTCTATTCTAATTAACGATTCGAATAGCCTCGCGATCCTGTATACGCAATTAGAAGGAAAAGCTGTAAAAATGGTAAGAACCTCGCGAGTTGGGTCGACAGGAATAATTTTCTTAGAAGGTGTCACGGATATGAATCGCATTATCGCGCTAGAGACGAATGAAAACGCGGCCTGAGGTTCTTATTTCGGCGGCACGAAATGCCGCTCGAATCGTTCGCGTGCCGTAACGTTACGTGAGCCCGAGAATTGGTCTGTAATTTGCAGCAAAGGCGAGGTAATTAAGATTTGCTGCTCGATCGTTTCAGTGATTCGCGTGGAACGCCTTGGATACCGACGTACGCAGACGTACCAGAAGAACGCCATAACATAGGAATTTCACTTAACGATATCGTTAATTTGTTCGTCTATAATGGAAATCGTAGCTTAAGTTCACGACCTTTTTCATTAACTTGTCGCAGCGATGTGTCAGATAAGCTAAGTACTCTGAAATGGTTTTCCAACTTGATCCATACGCTTGGAAAATTTTTGGCAACGAAGGGAGCTTTCGTTATTTTATGGGCCTCGGGCTGTAGTTACATGTTAAACGTGTTTATTTCCAGCTTTTTGCGAACCTTTTCCCTACATAACGAAAGAAAATGGGATACGAAGACTGGAGGAAAGCATAGCTTAAGTCACATTCTCTGTCCTTTGTGAGACAACAATTTTCAAATCGAAAGTGAATTACTCTCGTGTTATCAGAACTGCTCTCTTATTTGACCTCGAAGCTAAACATGTATTTTATTTATTCTTATATTGCTGATCGTAACATTAAGCTATTGGAAAACGTTAAAATATTAAGAATACTAACCATAAACATGCCGATGCCTTAATGTTCAGTATACTTATATATTGTATGGTATTATATCGTTTAGTGTGTGTGTGTGTGTGTATATATATATATTGCGATAAGTCAGACTAAAGTGTAATTGTTAGAAGACTGCTAACAGGTCAAGACTGATAAAGTTAATTGTCAAAGTAATTAAATATATAATTAGATATAGCTGAGATGGTGATCAGTAAAGAGCAAGACTGGACTAAGTAAACTTAAGGAAAGCAGTTGTAGAGACCTTGTAAAGAGTCATGCGTAAGACCGGAAGCTCCCCGGTGCCGAAAGACAAGAGACGATAAAAATACAAAAAAGAAATAGAAGAGAAAAAGGAAAGATACAATAAAATAATGATACCTCTGGCTAAATCTAGCAGGTTTTTTTTCACTGTCAGCTATTTCATGTTAAGATACCCCTTTACATTAAAATCAAAGATAAAAAGAAACGCACTTATCGTGTCCTCTTCCTGTGCTCTTCGCGTCTAACAGATTTATATAGGCGATAAATCAAGTGAGAGAAGGGCTGAACGAATAAATTCTTCCTGTTGCAACAACTATGAGCTGGATGTAGCACATGTAGGCAATCGAAACTAATAATAGACTCTACCGGGTCTATAGTCGATCGTCTACAGTTTATGTACGAGGCTTCGTATCCTCAGATGGAGAACTTTGGAGTTCAACTCCACCCAACCAGAACCTGCGATTCTCAGATTTCTAATATACAATTATCCTAGATGTCCATACAAGGCGTCCTAAATATTTAGAAATCCTTTCCGCGCACAAGCACGTGTTCCTTTATATTCTTGGTAACGCTGTTTCTTGTTTTTACTGCAGGTGAATCTTTTGGCACTTCGTGCGATTTTTTATTACTGAACTTTCCTTTTGCTACTTCCTCGTACAGCTTTTTTATTGTTCTCATTTGCCTTTTTTATTACTGCGGCTGCATTTTTAAATGGCATTGCGCTCCGTTTTTCGTAGCCGTGGATTTTCTTCCTCGATGCCTCTGCGTTGCTTCGTTCGTTTTATTATTGTAATTCCTCTCTTTTTTAACATTCTCGCGCTGCTTTTTTTATCACTCGAAATTCCTCTTTTACGTCCCTACGTTGCTATTTCTTTATTGCTGCAACTCCTTCTTTTGTCCCCGAGAAAAAGAAATCTGGAAATTTATCATACGCGCGTACTAGATCGATTCTTAACTGGACGTGTTCGAACTTTATTTTATCGAAAACGAAGCGCCGAATGGAAAATTTTCCTCCGCATTTTCGATTATTTAGTCTTGTACGGTCCAGAATTGGACATGTTCAAGTATACTCGAGCAAATTTTCAAGCTGGATTTTCTCAAAAACTAAACCGCGAATAAAAAGATCCTATAGCTTTTCCTTATTTTTCCATTTACGCCTTATTCTATGTATTCTTCTGACGTATTCGTAACAACGTCAGTCCGTCAGGGAACGCATTCCCTGTAGCCACAGTTCGATCCAAATGATTTCGCCGGCATATTTCTTCCACTAACTGTACCCTGGCTCTAGTCTAGTTTCCATTAAAAAATATATAACGCTACGTGTAGCCCTGGGTGTCATTGCACGAATTGATGGCACTACGTGATGCTTCAATTTAAAGGCGCGCTATGTCGTGCGCGCTTCTGTAACAGTAGGAAGCTGGGTACATCGGCTAGTTAAAAGTTATTCCTCTGCATTAGGCGTCGGTGTAGTATCTAGAACGCGGGACTGTGCGAAGGGGAATCAGTCTATCGAGCAAGTGGGCCTCGTAACTCACGATCTCTCCTGATAACCCTCGCTTAACGATCCGCCGACATCGTTCCTCGTCCCCTTATCGAGATGCTAATAACGGTGCTACACGGTCAAACCTTGCGATTTCTAGATAAATCACGCGGTGCAACGTACTTGAAAAATAGCGGCTTGCGCATCTGCGATCCTCAAAGACACGAAGGAAACAATGTTGATGCAGCTAACTATGGAAAACGACGGTAATTATGAGAAAAAAGTAATTACGTAAGACAAACCCCTTTGTACCTTCCAATAGCTTTTAATATCGTAAGTCTTGTTTCGACGCAACAGGAGTAGCGAAACACGTGCGGATGATAAGAGACCGAGAATCGAATGTTTATGCGAGAGTATCGGTCGTGGTTTAGATATGATTCGAGATTCGAAGAACGAGAGACTTGGTATGTCAGGCGGAGATTTGATTGTACGTAACAAAAATGTATATCGTTGTACGTAAGATCTTTAGAGGTGCGATTTGATTAATACTCGAGTCAATACTCGACTCGAGAAACTGAAGAACTGGCACGAAAGAAAGGAAAAGAATTGTACGTGCATCGTAGAAAATTTGGGACATTTCAGAGTGGAAGAGAGAATTAAGAATCATCGTTATTCGGTATTTTATTGCTTTATTTTATATTTTATAACGATGGAACTCCAGAATGCAGCCCAACCCAACATTCCAACAAATATATATATAATATTCTGCTAAAAAGAGTCAATATGTAATATCCTTATCGCCTAGTAAGTTGTAAAATCTCACATAAACTTTCCAGAGATTATTTACTTAACAGGTATCGAAATACAAAATTTATTTATCGCAGAACGAAAGAACCGGAATCGATCCGACTGAAATAAAAAATACCCTGGCAACAGAAATATGCCGAGTCACGTAGAAAATTGATTTGTTTATTCAAACCGCGCGATAAGATACGAAGGAAAACCTCTGGAACGGAAAGCTGCGCAACGATTGCAAAAGAAGAAGCGGAACGTCAGAGTCGATCCCAATTGGGCCAGACGCAGTTTTCCAAACTGTGCCATCGAATATTTATGTAGCTCTACTTCCTGTTACTTTATGGAAAGCATAAACCTCCGTGAAACCCATGAAGCCAAGGAAAATGGCAGATTCATCTCTGGGAATCGAGCACGAGTATTAATAGCCCGACGATTGGCTGAAAATTGTCGGTCAGAACGAAATTAAACCGGCGATTTGGCAGCATTCGCGGGGATCGGGGAACAATTCCATACGGTGTCAAGGCTAATAGCATTTAATAATAGAGAATGGGTGAGAGAGTGAATCGTGAAGAGCCGTGTAGATATAAAGAGGCTGACGCCTGATCGATAAATATTGTCAAAAACGCCAAAAGTATTCGATTGCTGACGAAAGAATTAAAATACTTTGTAGATACCTTTTACGAATGTATCACGTTACACGAAATTTTGGAATTTCGTTAGCGATGCTGCGAGTGCCGACTGTCGTGATTATATTTATAAAATTGTATTGTAAAGTGTATGTATCGTAAATTGCGTTATAAAAATGTAGTACTAAGGGTAATTCTGAAAATGTACGTGTATTAGGTTGTCCCAAAAGTTCCTCCCGTTTCATAAGGAAATAACAGATGCTTAGAGCATTTTTACACATCGATATTTCACATTTTATTACATGTTCCATTAGTTAAAAGCTATAATGCAACGTTAGGTATCTTTAAAGCAGCGTCTTGTGTCTTCGAATTTGGTGCAGCAGCCAAGTAGCTCCGTTTTCTGATAAGATGAGAATACGATAAGGCGAGTCTGGATTGTTTGACCCGCGATCATAGCCGAGCTTATTTCATGTGCGCGTTTCTTCTGATTTATGTAAAAAGGTGTTAAAAGTTTTCTACTATACAGTACACGGTGTATATTTAAGAATATCGATCCCTAAAGGATCAAACCGCAAAAAGGTCGCCAAATCCGCATTGACAATATTATCGTGAACGTTATTGATCGTATGTGGGCCGCACCACGCAAACGCTCGTGTGTGGCACGCAAGTATGTGACGAAACCGCTGCCATACGTGAGAAACTGGGTGTTAATTAGACGAATGACTGAATTAGCGGCGTTTATCCATGGGAAAGATTGTGTGTTCACTTTCGTACCATGAAAGTAGATCCGCCATTCGGTTTCACCGCGATTGAATTTAAATTCTCCGTGGAACGTCATTCGGAGTGTGCTGTGCCAAATCGGACTAACAGTTGCTCTTCTATGATTCTCAAGCTACGGTTTAATAAGTCAATTACATGCTAACCAGCCGAATTTTTGGGATCGTTTTAACCGGATGACACATGGCGTTAACAGATTTATTGGCTTATACCGCTAAGTTGATTTCGCCATAAAGAGATTCGTTAAACTAAAAGGTTTCTGTATTTAGAGAAGACAGCAGACTTCGATAACGGTCAAATTTTGGCACACGTATTAATATTGCTAATTCGTGTTCTTGATAAGGTTTATGACGCGATCTGATATCGGATTCGTTGAAATTTACATTGCCTTGATAAAATAAATCACTTTATGGAACTTACGATTTGGAGAACATACGACTAATTCGAGTTTCTGATAAGATTTTTCAGGCGATATGATATCAGATTCGTTGAAGTTTACGGCTCCTTCATAAAATAAATAGCCCTATCTAGGATCTGTTTTAGTACAGACCGTATGGATAATAATTAATACCTTCCTAATTAATGTAATTTATCGATGTATATCGCCAGGTCTGTTCACAAAGAGCCGTGCTACAGTCACGCGTTTCTACGGTCAAAGAGGATTAATTTCGATAATATTCATTGATGCAAACATATGCATCACTGTGTACGTGATACTAAGCCAGATTAGTAGTATTCGATAGTAGGATCGGATCAACTATCGATAGCTACACTTAACTTCAATCCTTAATAATTTCTCAAGTTCATCATCCACGTACGACACGTTCATTATTCGTATGGAGCTTCTCAAAGTAAATGATATTTTTTCTATAACTTTATTTATTCTTAAGAAATGGAGTGGTAACGGCGAATTGCGAAGAAAAGTTCTAGGTCCGATATTTCTAAGTTAAGACTTACGAATGCACAAGGTATGTAAGCTTATTAATATTTACAAGATCCTAACATCTGTAGCTTCTGAGCGGCTCATATACGTGTACATATCAATATTATCTCGATATTATGCCATTGAAAATTCGAAAGAAAACACGTAAATTCATGATTCTCTATACATCCGAGTCTATTCTTTCGACATAAAGCCACAGACGTAGCCGGCTTTCATCGTCGAGCAATGTTCTCTCTTTTTCTCTCTCTTTCTCTCTCTCTTGACATACAAAAGACAAAAATGATCCGGTAAAAAGAAAATAACCGTGAGTTTTCATCGTTCGAACGATTTCGACAGAAGGTACAGACCTGTCGGTGTCCTGGTTCTATTGGCGATAAAAGAAGAAAAAAAGGGGAGTAAATACACGCGCGAAAAATGCCCGGCATCTTTGCTGAAACGTGGCGTAATCTGTAACAAGTTTGTAATAACGTTCTTGCGGGAAAGAACGTTCGACGATTACCAGCCCACGTTCACGACCCACTTCGTCATCTAGCCGCTGGCTAAATACGACAAACATCTCATCTAAAGCTTTCTAACTCTTTTCGGGATAATTAAAAACGAAAATGTATTAGGTCGATGCACGTGAAGCGTAATTCTGTTCTCCAGCTTTGAATTTAGCGGGCCAATATCGTCCGTTAAATTTTCTTCTTCTGTCGATTATCGATTATATCGAAGAGGAAGAAATTTTCTATTCCATTTCAAAAACGATTGCATCAACGCACGAGTTATTTCAGAGAAGACTGCGAACGAAGAACTTGCGACAGCTTCTTCCTAAAAAATTTTCCGATTGCAAAACCCGCGCTTCTTACAAATTTGAAACAATGAAACTAATTAGTTACAGTAGAAAGAGTGCGTTGTATCACATGCAAGTTACTTGGACTAAAGACGTGACACTTTAAAAGATACGCGCGATAGAAAATGTACTTTGAAAAACGACGTTTCGTATGCATCAGCCTAATACAAAATGCTACGAAGGAGTTGTGGAAGAGTTCGAAGAAACGAACACGGGAATATCAACGAAGGAGGAAGAAAACAACGGAAAAGGCTTGGCTGATTTCTCTAACGATAGTTTCATCGCAAAAATGCGAAAGATTGAACTAACTTTCGTGCAATTTGCACGTGACGATACAGTCTTGCACGCAACGCTATTTAAAGGAGAAAACAAAAGGAAAAATTCCAGCGATTCACAGCGGCGAATTATATACACGATACGAGAATGTGTTAAATAATTTCCACGAAGGTAGTCAGGATAGATAATAAGTGTTCCGAGTTTTCGTTGGACGAATAACGGGCAACGAGCGAACTCAGGCTGTTGCACTTTATGTCTCTGGCTACAATCTGTACGCACGGTCCGTAATAATTACGCTTCCCGCGTGCGCCTTACGCATTCGTAATTATTATTTTTCCGGTAAACTGCGCTCACTCCCGTTACCCTCGCTATATTTTTTCTCAGGCAATGATATATCGTATCGATTGACATTTCGATGCTACGGCGGCGAAGAAATCGACCCTTGGGTCCAATTTTTTTAACCGATGGACCAAAAATTCGCTGAAATCGAATAGACGAATCTCACAATCGCTGGGAACGCTCGGAAAATTCAATAATTTCTTGTCGCAATAATTGAGAGAAGCGTCGGGTGGTTTAAAATACGTCAAAAAATTGCTAGAACCACAAACGTCTTCATCGCTCGGAACAGTTGAAGCATACGATAATTTTTAGTCGTAATAACTCAGAGAAACGACGGATGGCTTAAAATAAATCAAGGAATTACTACAACCATAAATGTCGTAATCGCTCATAACATTTGAAATTTCAATAATTTCTAGTCGATAATAACTCGGAGAAACGTCAGATGAAAATAAATCAAAAGATTAGCAAAGCTACAGACGTCGTAATAGCTCGGAATACTCGAAGCTTCGATAATTTCGAGACGTAAAAACTAAAAAAACCGTCAGATTGTTTAAAACAAAATCAAGGATATCGGAACACTCGAGACATCCGATGATCTCCAGCCATTATGTCTAAAAGGAGCATCAGATTGTCTAAGATAATCGAAGACGTTACTAAAAAAAACCATAGGCGTCGTAATCCTTCGGAACACCTAAAATTTCATTTTAATTTCTAGTCAGAAATAACGAAGAGAAGCGTAGGATCATGCGAAATAAATTATGAATGGACCGCATTTATAACGTTTTTTAAGACAGTCCGTCAACAAACTTGACAAGCAAAACGGAACAAAAGAGGAGGCAAGCTTGTGAAAAGTATGAAAATGTTTGGAGATGCTGCCGGTGGTGTGAAATTTGCGAACATTTCAGCCGGAGATTATTCAATGCACCTATACAATGCAGCTGTGCCGCAATCACGATGCACACGACGCCGCGCCACGTTTCAGCGGTGGCAAAAAGAAAAAAGAAAAAACAAAAACAGGAAGGGAAAAATACCGAAGGAGGCTTTCACTTCACGCCCGATGAGCAGACGGAACCGTCTCGAGGACTTTTCGTTTCGATTCCGTGGCATGTGCCGTTTTAATGACCTCTGAAATCTGAGGAAAAGCCAACGTAGTAGTGGTTACTATTTAAGGAACGTTAATTAAACTCCAATTAATCGAATGCGTATTCCGTGAATTAAATATCACCTTAGGATTTGGACGAAGATCAGCGCAAGTTCAAGTTCGAATTTGTATCAAAAGTACATCTAAAACCGACGATGAATGAAAAGAGAATGCGAAGCTGAATGGAAGATTGAATCTCAGATCAAATTAACGGCAAGTTTAAAGTTAAGTGAATGACAAGTTCGAAGTTAAGTTAAAGAAGTTCGTAATCGATACGACGAGTCGTCAAAATCGAGTCAAAGGCGAGTAAGAACAAATCTAAAACTAAATGAAAGGTATAAATCCAGGACAAAGTTCAACACGTTCGATTCAACTAAGTCAAGTTAAGTTAAGTTAATTTAGACCAAAGGTTTGGTCGAAAGAAGCCTAGGATTAAATAGAGAGCAAGGGTGAAGTTAAGTTTAAAGGGGAACTCGAATTGAAGGCTAACGTTGAGTCGATGATATTCGAACTTGAGCCAAGATCAAAGTATACTCGCATCAAAATGGAAATTTAAATCGACGAAGAAATATATGGTGCTGAAATTTCTAAAATATCGCGTATCCAACCAGAACTTATTCTTTCACCATTCAACTGCGAACACCTCGCAGCACGACTGTACAACAAGACTACGATTTCAGCAATTGGAAGTTCGCCACCTATCGTGTCGCTGTTCCGTCATCTTCAGCGGATAAAAACGATCGACCACTCGGTTGAAATTAATACCAGAAGGGGAAAAAAGTGGAGGATCACAGTGGAGTTCTGTAGCAGTACAAGTTGTTCACCCGGGGAACTCATGACGCAGTGAACCGGGATGATGCTCGATAACATACCGTTACACTGATGTAACAGACCTGTCGGCCCGTAAACTTACTCTTGCGTACAAATACACGGAGAAAAAGAAGGTACAGCCTTGAAGATCGCGGAGACCAGGTGATCGTTACTTCAAGGATCACCGATCTTCGCCGATTAAACTCGTCGAAGAACTTCTTTTTTCACGCTTCTAAGTTTCTAACTATCCAAACTATTGTAGAAAACTATAAATACGTTGCCTGAACGCTATCCACAGCGGCCGAAGGATTTGCAGCGACGAGAAGACGCGGCTGCGATATTTAAATTATGTTGGATCGTTAAGAAGATTCGTCTTCAAGATTGGTTTTCAAATGATCGTTTATTCGAAATTTGTACGAAATAATAAGGAAATATCGAATTCGGTGAAAGAGTGGTTGATAAGAAAAATTTCAGTTCGGTTAATAGAGAAGATGTTTATTAAGGAGACAACGTTTGATTCTCTTGGAACTTCTTCGACGAAGAAGTTCTCTGATTTCCACTGGTTTTCGTTGGTTTTAAATGAAATTTTAGCGGAAGGTGGACTTTTCATTTCGAATTCTGCGCGAATTTGTTCCAACGTGAAGATCGTATCCGTGAAACCATAATGGGAATAATAACGAAAATTATCTTCTACGTTTAATTTCACGGCTAGTGGTCTGTGACTTTGCATTTTTCACCGAGATTATCGACGTGGCGTATCAATCTTATAATAAATACATACTTCCGCTAAACGTCTTGTAACTTCTATAACACATATTTATAGATGTTTAAAATTCGTTTGGAAATTCCATCGCTATAACCATGGCAGTCTCATTTACACTGCTAATCGAATCTCAAAATATTTTCTATAGCACGCAACACTAATAACTGTAATACTAGCTAACCAGTTTAAATAAGCTCGTAAATCTTTTCTAAGTGTAGTATTCAAATACCGTGGCGGGTCACTGTACACGCAGATAACAAAACCTATTAAAATCTAGAAAACAGAGAAAAACCAAACAATTTATCTAACCGTTTAATTTTGCACGATTTATCAAACGCACCCAGGAATCTCGTTCTCCGGAGTATAACCATCGCGCATACTCTGAACTACAGCGGGGCTTTAATTTAAGAATCCGCCAGTCCTGTGCAGTTTCCTAACGACGTCCATTATTATTAATAACGCTGTTGGGCATGCAGCTCGTCGTATGCAACTGTTGAAGTTATGGAGGTTTTATTCTTCGACGCGGATGCTGTCCAACGCGAGAAAATTACGTGAAATCGCTCGGCTCAGCTTTTCACGCATCCATGCGCATAATGAACTGGGTAAATGGGCCACAAGCCGAAGACGTATCGCTTCTAACGCGAACACGTCTGAGGAAAGCGGGTCGGCTGCTCTTCCTTATCAATCGAGTGATCGGCTTATCAATGGGATCGTGTCCGGTATTGTTGCCTGGTTCTAGTCCAGGAAATTCCAAACGTTCCAGAAAATTATTAAATCCGCTGTAATCGTCTATGCGCGCTCTCCTCTTTCCTTTTCTTAAGGGGAGTTTCTCGTGTAACCAGTTAAGAAGAAAAATCGAAAGGATGTCTTCCACGTGAATCAAAGGTAAAACATCTTAAAAATATACTTCCGAACTTTGAAAGCCGAATTCCAAGGAATGCTGCTGCCTGTTTTGTCAGATGCGTCACGGTTCAAGAATCGTTGACGGGAGCACGTACGTTGCTTCTAAACGCGTGTTTCCCGAAGCTGTGTTAACGTGATTTAACGTGTTTAAACGTGATGCGCGCGATAGCTGAAAAGCTAATTGATCATTGATCGTCGATCAATTCCGCGTAAAAATTATTCGCTTCATTACAAGTTTCTCCAGGCTCCCCAAATCTCAATGGCTCCAATCCAGCCTAAGGTCTTCGTTCGATTTTTTATTTTTTTATTTTTTTATTTATGGCAGTTTATATATGCCTCGATGAAAGTGAATACATCCACACAGTTGTATCATATTGTCATCTATTTTTTCATTAGCTTGCGTTGCTAACTCTGAAAAGTAGTCGAAGGAAATGGTGTCGTTTTGGCTTTTCTCGTTCCTCGGATGTGTCCAAGAGATTCGCTGCAAGACTGTCGGGACGAGTCTGTAGTCGCGATTGGTACCCTTTGCTAAATTGGATGATTACTTCCCTTACTGTCGGAATGCCGGTTTTCTTGTTGATTTAGCGGTTCGCAATATACAATCTGCATTCGTAATGGCTCTTAGCTTTTTGTCTCGTCATCATCCTATAATTTTTAAGTTAGAGCCAGAGGCTGTGGCCCATGGTTGGCTGGCGTATGGCCAAATTGGCTTTCGTATTGTCTTGTATATTCATAACTTGTTTATGTTTGACAATTGGTATTTTTGGGCCGATCAGATACCAGAGATCTCTTGGTATTTTGCGTCCAACTGTTCGCTTATTTCGACAGTATACATTTTCCACGGCCTGTCTAAATATACACCGAGATACTTTACTATTTCCTGCTGGGATAATTGCTAACTTTTGCTGGTTTCATTGCTCCAACTGACAGCTGAGATTATGTGTCTTCCCTCGTGGCGAACGTTAAGTGGGAGGATTTTGTGATATTCACGTTAAGTGTTCGTTTCTTTAATCAATCTTCGACTTCGTTAAGATGTCGTTGTAACTCGTTAGAAGCTTCGTTGGAATTCGGATCTGGGGCTAAAATAAGGCTGTATCGACAACAGAATCGATAGTTGCTAAGATAGATCTAACCAGAATTGTTAACCGTCGAAATATAATAGGAAATTCTTTTGTTCGTAGAAATATTAAACAGAGGTACGACATTTCAGCTGTCTGTCTATTCGAAATCGTTTTCCACAAAGATTTGTGCCATCAGTTCTTCCCTTATCCATGTTTCTCTATGCAGAGGAAACTAAGCGGGGAAAAATAGTACCGTGTCCATGACAAAGACCACCTGTCGCGATCGTTCAGCCCGTGCAAATCAATTTTCATACGCTATGCGCGACAATCCATTCAATATCTGCCTGCATCGCGTTCCACCTTTACGAAACCCTTCCGTTTCCTTCTTCGTCTTTTTCCCTTCCGTCTCTGCTCCCGTGACTCAATACACCTACGGCCATCGATGAAACATTTCACGAAACGTTATCTTCGATTTTTATATCGTGTGCACTTTAGCGTCACGTATCATCCGATAGAACGAATTCGTTCTCTGAATAAAAATTAATTCAGATCCAAAGTATCGTTTCGTTCCGAATTATAATTGAAACGGAATTTTTTGTGTGGTTAATTCTAACGAACAACTTGCTGATTAAAACGCAGATATACTGCGAAACTTTTAACCGAGTTAATGAAATCGAAAGAATCGGAGATAAATCTCGCTCTTCTTTCTTTTCTTTTTTTTTTTCTTTCTCAGGGATTAAATTTTACAATTTTGATTTAGAATAGAACTGTAGTGGAACTTTATGTTTATTCATGATAGAACAGCGACGAGTAGAAAAATCCATAAAATTCTTATTAGTCGGAAATTTCTATTCAAATTAATGTAACCAAAAGAAATCGAGACAAATTTTACTTCTCCTTTTACACCTCGGTTTACAGCTTCATTCGCCTGTGCCGTACAGAGGCTCGCTGTTTCTTTATTAACCGAATGGAACACGCTTTTTCGAACCGCAAAGTTTCACCCATAAGTCCATTCCCAATTTCTCTGCCAAAAAAAAAGAAAGAAGAAAGAAGACATAACGAAGAATTTATTATCGATCGTAAAACTCGCGAATTAGCTTGAAAAGTTTCACGTTCAGCCGTTTGCGGACGAGTGTCGAACGAAGTCGTGAAAGCCGATGGAAATATTTTTCGGGTAAGTTGAATCGATCGAAGAACGAAGATACCGAATACATATATCTCAGTTTCAAAATCCATCGCGACTGCGAATCCCTGCTGTTCGAATCAACAATCGCGATTTATCGTTCGACGCCGGGTTTATATAATAAAGGAGTCTCGTTTCCAACGCGTTACCTCGCTTTCACTTCTTCCCCTGTATCAGTTTATTGATGCGTATACGTGGTCACACTTGCTGAAAAATTCACACGTGACACGCGGTTATTCATCCGATGTGTTTTCTACGAACTCTGTTCCGGATCTATTCTCCACTTGTTACCTAACGTTATACGGAAAGAAATCGAGATATTATAATTTGTTTCTAGAGAACAGGTACTCGAAAATGGGCGAAATTTGACAGAAAGTCTCCATACGACTGCCATTCGAAGTTTTATTCGCAGGTTTCTCAGTTTTATCGATCTCTAACCAGTTAGCTGTTTTCGACAAGTATACTCGTCATGAAGAAGTGGCAATATTTTCTGTTACGACGAGTATACTCGTCATGCGTAAAAAGCAGATACAATTAGCTGTTTAAATTGCAATTTAAGTAAAAATTGAAATATATTCGTAAATTTTAAGGTGTTTCGTGTAGTTGGAGGCTGAGACGAAATAAAACGAACAAATAAAAAGATATAAATAATTGTTATGAAAAAAGTGTATATAATTGAACAAAGTAATTGTTCTCTCCTTTGTGCTGTGCGACATATTTTAGGTACACATTGTTCAAAGAGGTCGCAACAGCAAAATGGTTAATGAAACTATAAAGAGGAATGAAAATACCATAGATGTTTGATGTAGAAAAGCTATGCAGATAATGGAGAAAATTAATGGAATTCGAAGAATGTTTCATCTTCAAAATTATTAACAATAATACAATAATTTGTCTTTGTAAAAAAAGGTATCGGAAAATCGGAGAAAACTAATAAAAATCTCGATATAATATCGACTGAAAATTTTATTTCTAGCATTCTCAATTTTATCGATCCTTAATGATATTAAAGAGGGGATCAAAGTACGATAGTTTTCTATTGTAGGGAAAGTATCAAAAAGATGGAGAAAATATATAAATTTGCAGAATTTTCAGTTTTAATGATTCCCAAACGGAGAACACAACAACTTGCTATTATAAAAAAAAGTGTCTAACGATCGACGAAAGTTAATAAAATAATTGATACGACTGAAAGGCACAGATTTTATATTCAAATTTCGTGTTCGTCGATCGTCTCTAAATTTATGGCACGTTCCAAAATAAGTGACCTTTAATTTTAATCGCTTTTGACCGGTTTTAATACAAAATTCAGCAGCGATTCAATGTGATTTCATAGAAAAAAATTTGCAAAAATCAATGAAACTTTGCATTAATAAAAACCTCGGTGCAATTCTCACAATTTTAATGATTTTTAAATTTTATCCCTATTGTCTGGCAGCCGATATCACGTTAAAACAATACACCGCTGATCTCGATCTTCCTTTACCCGCGTTTCCTTATCAATGTCCCGCATAAACGGAACAAAGCCTAGCTATAATCTACCCAGTTCCTACTTGAATGTTAATATGGTGTAATGGAAAAACGCGCAGCTCTAAATAAGAAGTAAAAAGGGGGTCCATTGTTAGTCGTTAGAGGTTACCTTTAGCGTATAGAAGAGCTTAACGAGCTCAATTCACCGGGAAGAAATGCTAATAACGAATTAATCTTGCCAGCAGATGAATTGTCAACGCAGGCAATCAACGCAATAGCGACTGTACATATGCAAAGGACACCGTTGTCTCGCAATCTGTTGCTCCGTATAAGCCTTTATCGCGAGATCCAACGTGATTACGCTCTTTTCAATCTTCTACGTTCTATTAATCGAGAATAATCGTTGCGATTCTCGGTGAAGATGCCACGGTTCTTCGTGACGAGTATACTCGTCAAAAACAGCTACCTGATCAATAACTATTTAGAATGGGAAATTACACTTAAATTCTGTACTATGGCATTCTCGTTGCTACGTAAAACACTTTCCATTGAGAAAATTATGATCTTTCGATCTTGTGGCGCTTACAGCGTTTTCTACGACTCTTCGATTACGCTCGCAACATCGTGAAGTTACATAAATATCCGCAGACTACTAATAGCATAGCGATTTGTGAAAGGGAATGGTCGAGAGGATGAAGACGACGCCCGACGAGGTCTCGTCGAAGGCGTTTAATAAATCTTGAAGAAGAGAAAGGGCCCTGCTGGCGGTAAATTTTAGGCACACGTGGCTCGATCGCACGCCGTGTATCGGCGTTTACCTTGTTGAGCTTAATCTAGGTAACGAACGAGAGAAACGAGTTGTCCTTTCTCCGAAAGGACCGTTAGCCCGATTTCCACCTCGTTTCGGATATGTCGGAAACGAAACAGGTGCCTGTTTGACGAGGCCATGCAAACTTCGACTCTCGTCGCGATCCTCGATCCTTCATCCGCTAGAAACACTGTCGTTTCCGATGAAAAATCGATCTTTGCTCGACCTACTTAACCAGTTAGCTGTTCTTGACACGAAGAAATGGCAATATTCTGTCTTACGACGAGTATATGCGTGAAAGGTAGTTACAATTTGCTATTTGAATTGCAATTTAGTAATTGCGGTAAATTGCGGTAAATTGCAATAATAAAATTAAAAAATAGAACAGTCACTTCTCACATACTCTGTGTTTGACGAGTATACTCGTCGTCGCTTACTTTTTGCGACGCGTTTTAGGTACACGTTTTTCAAAGAGGTCGCAACAGCTAACTGGTTAATCCAACTTGTCGAACGAAAGTACACTACGTACGACGTGTTAATTTGTTTCCCTCGCATTTCACGCGCTCGAAACATTCGCACCATCTTACTGAAGCATTAGAACACTCGAATTTGTTTAGTAATCTTTTCCTGTTGTATTCCCTTTATTAATATTAATGTGAGACTGAGATTGATTATTATTCCGGGACTTTCTTATGCAAATTTGTTTCTTTGAAAACATAATCAGAGAAGCAGAGGCTTGACAAGAAATTGTTTTACTTGTCAAGTATTAGAGAGAGAACTATACTTTATATTTTATCAGATGTTTTGTGCGTATTTTCCAATATTACGTACATTTTCTGCAATTTTTCATTGATTTCGAAATTTTTCTTTGACAGGAGAGATCTACAATTTTATCTTTATTTCATCGAGAATATTGTTATCGTTCGACAGATTCTAAGAGAACGATGCTATAAAAATAAGGGATAACAATATGCGACAACTGTATATATTTATACCACTTTCATCATACTAATACAATTTACTTCTGTTAGAAAGGAGGATCAAGGACCGAGTGAGAAATTTGAAATATAAAAAGCGACTGTGGAACTCTTAAAAACGCTTTGAGCCGGATTGGTAAAGTTAAAAACAGCAGCGTTTCCTGTGATTCAGTGTGTTCAAAGTTCGACGACACCGCCGGTCTAATTCGAGCAATTCTGATCGACTCACGGGGAAATTGCACCACTGGCGCCTGACAGTGTCCCTGAAATGTGCACGGCACTACGCTTAAACCGAATAAGCTTCACCCGAATTAGAATCCTTTGCATGAATAATTTATCGAATGCACGTGTTAGAGAAAAGTGTCTACGAAGAAACGTTCCTTTACCGTGGAAGAAGGAGTTTGATATTCTGATTCTTTGTCGACGGAACTTCAGATTGACAAAACACGTTAGAACAGAAAGAAAAAAAGAAGAAACATTAAATAGCTAAAAAAGTAAACTAGTAACCGAAGGTTCCAAGATACCACTCTTATTTCAGATTACCTTAAACAACAAACTATTGAAAGAAACTGTGCCAAAACGAATCCTCAGCCACCCTTAGCTCCTAAAGGTTCCAAAATACTACGCTTGCCTAAAATTATCTCAAGGGTCGAATAACGAAACGAAACTGAACCCTTAGTCAGCGATCCTTCATCATCCCCCCAAGACCAACCCTCAGTCACCAATTTTCACTTTATCAAGCAAAGATTCCAAAATAGCAGCGCTATTTAAAGGTCTCCCTAACATCGAGCATATGGTTAAAACAACTTCAACTGAGACAAAAAGCCACCCCTGCCAATGGAAGATACCAAAATGCACATCTACCGAAGGTCGCGTTGACTAAAGTACCAAGTAGTTAAAAAAAGATATTGAAACCTCTGTTGTCCCTACAAAGTAAAAATTCCAAAATAAGCTTCTGCTTAAAACTCCCCTAACCATCGAACAGTTTAGAGAAAATTGCAGCAAGAAAAATCTCCAACCACCGTTCTCAACCACAGACTCTCTGGCTAAAACTCGCCTAACTATCAAACAGTTGACAATCAAACGGTTAAAAGAAAATTGTAGGTTACCAAACAAAATTCCCAAGTTATTCCTAAGCCATCGCTGCGAACTAAGGATTCCAAAACACATCAAATAGTTAAAAAAGCAAAAAAGAAAAGAAAGGAAGGAAGAACTGTAGGAAGAAAAATCTTGAGCCACCGCTACCAGTCAAAGATTCCTAAGTAGCTCATAAATCCAAAGAACAGCTGTAATGTCTCTCTCTCTCTCTCTCTCTCTGTTTCTAAGCATATCGAAGTGGTCGTTGGCCAAGAGTTAACAGGATGACACCGAGATTAGCAATGTGGATCGCTGTGTCAATGTTGCAGCTGGCAACGCGGCTGGTTGCCTCGGTGCTGCTATGTCGTATCGGTGGTGTTATCGACTGGCAAAGGGGCGCATGCGTGCCCACCAGTCCCCGTCCTTACAACGGCACGTCGACGAGGACGTCGTCGTTTCTAGGAGACCGAACCGTCTAAACAAATGATATATGAATCCTTCCATACCCTGACACTATCGTACCAAACGCTTTTTTAACGCACTTCCTTTCGCAACGCTCTGTCATCGTCGACTTTGTTCTCGATTAGAAGCGTGAAGTTAAGCTCGTTCCTCGAGCTGCCTAGCTACACGAGCGTCTTCTTTTTTCCGACGAGCATTCACAGGACCAGCGAAGAACGAACGACCGTGGATAACGCCTTCCGGCTGATGATCTTTATTGACGAAAGAATCAGTCTCAAATAGGCTGAAACGCCCATTGAATAAGCTGGAGCAATTATCTGATCAGATTGCGTTTATTGCTGGCTGCATCGGTACTGTCGTAACGCAGCTCGTCGCCTGAAAATATTGATTTCCTATACATTCGCGCCGTGAAAATTGGAATAAACGCTGGAAGTATCTGTGTACGCTCGAACTGGCGTTCATCTGTGTTACATCTTCTTTAGCTCGAATGATTTTGCTGAAACTTCGTTTTCATGTACAAGTTTGGATACGCGAAAGTTTCGAAATAATGATCTCCGTGCCATAAAGTTAGTATTCGATTATTCGATTACAGTAGTATTGAAATATTCGAAACGTCTTAAGATTTACGAAATTAGACAACTAATTGTAACTAGTCTTTACGCGAGACGAGTATGTCGTAACACAGAACATCGCCGTTGCTTCGCGACGAGTATACTCGTCAAAACAGGTAACTGGATAAAGATCAGAAAAATCGGTGCGCTCCAGAATGAAGTTTCACCCATGATTTTCTACGCATATGTATATACTTGGTTATTCGACGAGGATCCCGAAGATAAGACATTTCCTCGTGTAAAATCGTACGTGTTTGTCTTCGCATAAATTATTTTTCAGATTAACGTCCAGACGTTCGCCGTAAATAGAGCATCGTGTAAGTAAGACGTGCCTCGAGCCACGTTCTCCACCTTGCACGGTCTAAAAATCTTCCTCGGGGCTGATAAACTGATCAAACAAATTTATCAGCTGTTCCGGAACGCGACGAGAGACCTTCGAACGTGTTTAACCAATCTGAATCGACGTATAAATCAACAGAAGTCGCGCTAAATTCGTCTTATCGACGCGGAAGGAACTTGGTTTCATTCAATCGTGTTACGCGTTGCACTTCTGCGCCAACGTGTTTCGTCAACGTTATAATTCGCTTCTTCGGGGCAGAGCTGAGACTTCTTCGCTGAGATTCAAAGTACGAACGACCGTAAAAAGTAGAAAAATCGCTTTGCTCGCGCTCGCACGCTCCGATAGTCCGCAATTGCAAGTCGATGCGATGCGTTTGCAAAGATCGATCGTGCTGCACACGTCTCTTCGATTCGTAGATGACGCAGCCTCTTTCGTCGTGCTTTGTTCCTTGTTCTACGCTTCTGTATATTTCTGCATATGCGATAACTTCGCGTAAAGTACTCGCGTAAAGGCACGCTTCGAAAACCATAAATACTCGGACAGATATGATCGATTCCGAGGAATATCTTATACACAAGTTAGACGTATTTACAATCATTCGGATTTACGATTGGTAATTCGAAATCCGAAGAATCGAACAAGCGCGGCGATGATCAAGAAACGCGCGAATCGTAAAACTCGCGGCGGATCGATGGCCGAATGGCGGTCGTGTTTACGGAGGAAAAGCAGTCTGGAAACTCTTTACCCGGTCAAACGAGAGTTCGTAATCGAGAATCGCAACTCCGCACTGGGTTCTGTCGACCATGTAAGCGGAGACGCCGAGCCAGCGAATAATCCGCCTCTCCCTTTCCGCTTGTCGTTCGCTGTGCTGCGACCAGAAAGGGGTTCGATCGTTGCAGAACTATCCACAAAACGATTTCTGATAATATTCTTTGTGGAAGCGAAGCTTATTACGTTCGTCGAGTTCCGTGAAAATACCGCCACTTATCTTGTTTCTCAAAGCTTTATTCGTCGGATCGTTTCATAAAATTGCCATCTATGGCGAAAGATCTATGACGACGGGCAGAACGTGTTTGGTAAGTTTCTACCAATAATCCTTGAATAAATAACGACAATTTAAACGGGCCAAACTTTTCTCTCCTGCATCTTCTCTTTCATAAGAATTCATAAAACTCTTAACCAGTTAGCCGTTGCGACATTTTTGAAAATTTTGAAAAATGCGTGCCTAAAATGTGTGGCATAAAGTAAGCGATGACGAGTATACTCGTCAAAGACAGTCGACTGGTTAAACGAGAACTCCCTAGTTCATTGTTTTACCTAGAGATTTTGAGGGAAACTTTGCAATATCTAAAGCTTCGAAAAATGTTATCCGCCGATATTCTTCGAACAATTTTCGGCATAGATTCTTGCAATTTAAAGAGATCGTCGACTTGAAATTTATTAAATAAATTCCGCGAGAACTTTCTTAATTACCGTGTTCATCTACAAATTAATTTTAAGATCAGCTTTCGTTCGAACCTAATGATACTTCAGAAAGTAAACTCTACGATTTGACTGTCTGATTTTCTGGATGACCTTCGGTCCACGACACCCACAGGCAGGGACCCTCTTTTATTGAATTATTCGACTCATCCGCATCGTTTCCCTGCAATCTAGAGGGTGTCCCTTTGATTGTCCTATTTGTTTAACGAGACGACGCAGCCGTGTCGCTTTAAACTCCCTTACAAAAAGAATCCTGGCTTTAATTGGTCACTCGATTATGCGCTCAATTGCTCTCTCCGGATGATACTCGGGCAAAAATGTAGTCGACCAACGAAAAAGAGAAAAAGTACGTGCCATGATTTCACAAATCTGTTTTATTAGGCAGAAGAACGTTTCTCCTTCTTATCCTCTCATTCTTTTTGTCTTTGCTCGCGTCTTAAAAATCCTACGAAATCAGAATATCACTAAACGCTTTACTTCCGTATATACGTTCCAAGATAAAAATACCGTAGAAAAAAACTTCATAGTAGAAATTGCCAAAGTAAGAATCTCAGAGTCCGAAAGAAAATTCTGAAATAGGAATGGCATACCTAAGAAGAAAAAAAGAAAAGTTTTCGGAGGAGCGACAGTATCCCTGGATTTATCTCAAACAACAAAAAACTAACACTCGTAGCAGAGAGCTAAATAAACCTTTGAGCACCCTCTTGGTTCTCGCCCTCGCGTTAAAGACAACTCGCTTTCTTCACTTTCTTCACACTTGCCCCGACCTTAACCCATGCGGGGTTCTCAAATAATAATTAAACAATCACTCGCTAACTAAGACGACTCGGAAAATATACAACGCTCGCCTCGTTATTTATCTCTCCACTATTCAGAAAGTTGAAATTTGGCCTCTTCAAGTGCACACTCGCGTGTTTAATTCTTCAATATGTACAACTGCCCGCTATCTTATTCAAAAGAAGAGTAAATAGGGTTTGATTTTAAGAACAGAACTTACGTTTAGCTTTATTGACTGCTAAATATTCGTTGTAAAAATTCGCGCTTTACCGATGAGACGCTATTGGTCTTTAACCAGTCAGCTGTTTCTGACGAGTATACTCGTCGTCGCTTACTTTTCGCCACGCATTTTACCTACACGCTTTTCGAAGAGGTCGCAACAGCTGACCGATCAATGTACAACGTACAGCGATCAAAAAATGGAACAACGTATCCTGCAAACAAAGTTCAAAGTTGAATTTTAAAATATGGAAGATCAGCCGCCCTGAATAACGTCTACCAGGCTCGTGTTTCAACCAAGAAAATGCGAAATGCATCGGCCTGAAGAGCCATAGATGCAAAGGAGTTAGGAACTAGTTCTCGCAATAATCTGAGCGACGAATTTTAAATGGAATCGCGGGCTTGCTATCGCGAGTCGCAACGCGATACATGATCGGTAACGAAATACATCGATACACGGTGTAATTAAACGAACTCGACAAAGAAGCAGTCGAGTGAGAAACGCTGAGCACTTGTTTGAATATGTATGTCGTTTTGCTCGTGGAGAGTTTCGAGAAAGGCTGCCTCGAAATAAATAACCCACAGTCGTATCGCAGCTAATCTAATCTAGCACATCGGCATCGTATTCCGCCATGGTTACCCTCTGCACGATTTATCGCCGATTTACATTCTACGTCTCCCTGCCTCATAAACGAAAAACCAATCCCTGGGATCGCTCCCCGCACTTTCGAGCGTGACGAACGTTGGAAATTATCCGTTCAACTTCTGTTCCAGGAAATGGATAACTTTGAGTGAACCAGTGATCAGGTAAAAATCGATCTTTCCCAGTGGCAAATCGAACCTTTTGTACGTAAAGAAAAGGAAACATTTCTCCGGTTTAGGAGGACAATCTGCAACAATTTCGTGAAAGATCCTACGAATAAAATTAGAAATTTAATGAAAATGAAAGTCGATACTATATTAGAGAATATAATTGGCTGCGTTTTGAAGGTAGGAAGGAACCAAGCGACCAAATTCCGAAGAAACTCGATAAGCGTAGAACCATGGTAATTAATTTCACACGTTTCCTACAACCTTCGCTACATAATTTTTCTGTAAATGAAACTCGTCCGAAACTCGTATCTTTTTGTTACGCGGAAGATCCGAATCTCAACTTCGATTTCGATAAATTCGTTGATTATCCAAACACCGTCAATACCCACGATTTTCCGGCTATTTGCACGAAAATGAAATAGAAAGTGTACAGTGACGAACAAAAGCGTAAACATAATTCTAGTTTTATACTAGTCCCATGCAGAAGACGATAATACGAGTAATTTATAATCACCTTATTATTACTTTACTAAATAATTATTTAATTTTTTATAATTACGAGCTAAATCCGATCAACAAAACGTAACAGTTTATTCTGACATAAGATTGACTCGTCCGGAAAGCTCGTTCCGATTTTTAACACTAAACCTACCGACACGTCTTGTATACTTATTGACCGCTTTTCTCAGAAAAAAGAAAACAAACTAGAAATAAATACCGAAGGATATATTATGTGCATATTTTATGGAAAATCATAGATTGGAAAGCGATTTGATAACGTTTAAATATGGTAAAATTTGTGTAGAAGTTTATTTGTGTAGGTTTAGCGTTAAGGAACTTAATCGTCACGAAACATCATATGGAAAAGTTGTTCGCCGAAAGACCGGAGCGATTCTGGAAGCGATTATGGAACATTCGAGTTGCGTGAAAGATAGAGAAAGGTGGAACAGAATGGCACCTATATAATTCGATAAATGTATACGGAATGGAAATGGAAATCGGAACGAAGCTTCCGGCCGACCCGATATTATCCTCACCGATGAATGGAAAAATTAGTCGTATTATCGCCTTTTGTACGAAACTAGCGGAGTGTGCTAACGCTTTTGCACGTCGCTGTGTTTACAAGGCACGGATCTAGTGAGTTTCAGATCTGCGAACACGTTCACGGAAAGTGCAACGTCCGATCGAAACCCGAAAAACTTTAAATGCACGTATGAAAAGAAAAAGCAGAAACCTAATTATATTGGCGTTAGATCAACTGGGAACGATCGTGGTTGCCTAAACTCGCTTCTAAATTCGCCCGTGCGTTGTCCATTCTGATCGGCGCCTGTACGTGCCTTCGAACGACTGGTTCCTTAAATACCGGCGGCGTTCGTAAGTTCCTCGTCACGTGCTAAGGTCGTCGTGTCGAGATTGTTCAACAGAAACAAACGATCATAACGCGGCGCAACACAGAACGCATCGTCGCAGCTGTGAAAACACCGCCTTCTGCAGCCGGTAGTCGTCTATTTTCCAGATGAAATCGAGCGGCTCGTGTTAAACACGAGTCGGATTCGCCTAGTTCTCGGGACGGAGCGTGGAAACAAGCCGCTTTCGCGAGGGAACGGCAACCAGGAATGCCGTTACTGGCTGCACGTGCCGATTATAATCGCGCCATCGATGCGCCAGCGTACCATTTTCACAAGGAAAGTGATTTCACGCGCGGTCTTCCGAGCCCGCTATGTTCCTCCGTGTTTCTGCTTCCACCTTTTTTTCGTCGCAAGGTATTCGTACGTTTGACAAGTAACGGATGTTTGCTGGGAGATCGAGACGACGACCGATTCTCTGGTATAGAATCGAGAGAGAAGAACGAGCGTTCGACGTACGTTGGAGGCAAGAAGGACAAACTCGAGCGGAGGAGGAGCGAATTTTGCGCGTTAAACAGTTACGATGAATGAAGATCGGAGGAGCTTCGGAGAACTCAGCGGATAAGTGGCAAAATCTTTGGATTGAGAATTCCAGATGGGAGGAAACGGTTGTTTCGTACGAACTCGAGAGAGAAAGATTAATTCAACGCGGAGACGATTGAAACAAAGAGAAATGATTCGCTGCTATGGGATGAATTTTTGGTATGGAACGGTTATTACGATTAACGAGTCGGAGAAGCTTCGAAGAGATTAATGGCAAAGTGGCAAAATTTGTAATTTAAGGACACCGAATGCAAAGTTCTACTTTAGTAGAAAAATCTCTACGTCCAAATATTGTTGCACGTACTCGTACATCCTTGCATAAAATGGCAAACGTATTCTCCGGGTAAATGCAGATTTTACACGTTGTTTCCTGTATTTTTCTCCGTTTTGGGAAAATTCCAATCGTAGGTGCAACGAATCTAACACCAACGCGTATTGCGAATATTACGTTACACATAACTCCATATAAATTAATATCGCGTAACAGAGAAAGAACTTGTGAAGGGAATAACTTCAACGCTACGTTAACGCCATAAATGCAGTTTTTACAATAAAATACAAACAGTAGGAGAAACTGCAAACAAGCATGAAATCTTCTACAAGTCTGTCCCGTAAGAGCAACCAAACTAACGTTAGGAAGCTACTTACCCGATGGCGCAAATAACTTTTTCTTTCTCTTACGCTTCAAAGTTGAATGGAAAATTCTATATTACGATACGACGGAGAATTGAGCAAAAACCGAGCACGAATCAAGGATACGAGGAATAAAGCGAAAGCCCTTGGACGATAAAGAGATCAAAGTTAACGTTTAACGCGTCATCCGTCGATCCACAGGCCTTCGATATCGTCGAGGTAGAAAAAAAAAAAAATGTCCGAACTACTCGACTCTTAACCCTGTGCCCGTGCATGTATGCGATACTCTTTGACTGGTGGTTTTAGTTGTGAGCGTAAATTATTGGAAATCCATTACTTCTGAATGAAAAGACTTGCACGAGCCCTCGTGCCCGTGTCTTAGCCGATGACGCCGAACCGACGAGTATATAATATATTTATTTTCGACGAGATCACTGCGCGTTTCGCCACGATGAAATTCTTAACACAATCGTGTCCTTCCATTAACCGCTTTGTCGTTAGAGGCTCGAATCTCTTCTTGTGAAATAAGCCTTGAGGAATTTCATGAAAGCGATCGTTGGGAAACGAAGAATTGGGAAACTGGAATTTTCAAGAAGCGAACACGCGCAAGAAATTGTGAGCATTCGAGAGCCAGCGCGTTTCAAGAAGAAGGGGAGAATTGCTTACGGATGATACTATTTTTCCAGAAACCGTATGATCTTCCATTACGATGGTACAGCCTTGCTGCAAAATTGGCCACAAGTCTTTCGCCAAATCAAACGTCTGCAAGATAAACTACTGAAATTATCGTTCTATGATTTTACCTTGAATAAACTATACATTTTGGAAGATGGTGGATTTAACGCTCCATAAATAATCATGTTCGTATACGAATTTCGTAAACTACTAAAGAAACTCTGACTTGAAACATAATTAACAAGGCAGCAAATATTAAGGATATTCTAATCTGCGCGGCGACATTTTAATATTCTAATTTAAAATACAGAGAAACAAGCGTGACGCCGTTTGCGCCTCTCGTAATGCTAAACGTTCTCGAGCATAGTATATATAATTTCATAAGCAATGAAATAAGGCCAATGTGCGATAGCGGTGCTCGTAAGATATTCGGTGTATCGCGAAACTGACCATTCGTCACCGTAACACAGAGACGATGCGCTCGTTACATTCATGAGAACAATTAAGGGCAGGCAGGAACGTGAAGCAATTAGTGCGACGCGTATGCAGATGCAACGCAACGATCAAAACATCGTAGCGACGACGAGACACGAGCCGGCGCGAGAGGAAACGCCGTATCGACGACGAGAATGCATCGTATGTCTCGGTGGTAAGAAAACGCGACGAGAAGCGGTGCACGTGATACGACGCTTAGCCGACGCGTTTATAGAACGGTTGAATATTTATAAAGCGTGGCAATGACTCCAACCGAATGTTAAAAGTATCCACGTAAGTGCATCTCTCCCGTAAATACGCCAGGGGATGCTCTTACTGCTTACAAACGGAACTGTCGTTGTAGAGAGTTATTCGTTTTCGAGAATTTGTATTTTCGACGTAGTCTTGCGTAGAATACTTGGAAAAACATAGTATTTGAGTATATGACGTTGTTATAGGTTTAAAAGCGTGTTCGATAAAATTGAGAAATACGGTGGCTACAAAGGGTACTTTTTACAACGTATGTATACCTTGGTATATCAAGTTTCACATCATTTAGTAGTACTTGCATATATAGCTACAAAAATTTAATACTATGAAAGTGATACATGGAAAGGAGGTGATAAAAAAGTGCTTAAACAAGGGTACGTGCGATACTTTCTGCAGTCACAATGGAACATTTAATCTTAAATATAATATTGGCAAGAGCATTTCACCTAAAGTACAATATTGTAAATGGAAAGATATAAGATTAAATAAGATAGATTGTTCTAACACTTGAGTCTCTATCCGTCATAAAGTTTATATCCTCTTCGATTTAAAAAATCAGTCTTCGTTCGCCACTTACATTCGTTTCAAGTTCTCGATTATGGAATATTCCATGTACGAGGCTGCTTGATTTATAGAGATGCCCATAAAATAACGTTTAGATTAGTTATAGAAGCGTGTATACGTGAGATTTTCCACCGAATAGGATTTTTACGGTGATTAAAGGGCAAAGAGAACAGGTATATCCATTCATGAGGCACAGTGAGAGAAATGAAATAACCTTGACTGCTCTACGAAGCTGTCATCATCGATGCACAGCTCCGTCCAAGATTCATTCACACGCGATACGAGCTCTGCGACGATTCGATCGAATTAACCCCTTGCCTTATCAATTTTTCCCTAACCATATATACGTCAACGTTAGCTATTTACTTCTTCGATCTAATGTGAAACATTTACATATATGTTATACGTAACTTATATCAATGATTCGTAAACTGGAGATAAAGGATAAATTATAACTAACTAGTTAACTAATCTATAATCTTTTAATTCCGAAGTAAAGTTACAATCAAAATTGAATTTTTTAATACCAGTAAAATATCCTTCGAACAATGTGATTGGTCCTTCCCAAACAATATATCTCGTGATTGGTCCTTATTGAATTGAAATATTACTTTAATACCTACATATGTACAAGTAGAATCTGCTTTCGTTGTGATTGGTCCTTTTTAAACAATATATCGTGTGATTGGTCCATCCATATATCGTCTAAGACGAACATTGAAATATTGTATTTACGTAATTCGTATTCAATAATCCATTCGATAATCTTGTAATGTTGAATTGAAGTTAGAATTAATATGATTCTATTATATTTAACCTCGCTCCGCATAACGAATAACATAACGAATACGATATTATATTTCTTTGAACGCAATTAAAGAAATGGAACCTGAATAAAAATTTATCTCATCTACCAAATATCATAATAATTGATCTACTTTGAATATTTTATACATATATTTTTGCATGCTATATACATTCTGTAGATTTTTGAAGTTTTAATATTTCAAAAATGCTTTACTGATTCCATAACACAAGGCAAGGGGTTAATCGAAATTTTATCGACACCCAAATACTTTGACAGCACTGACGAAGATATAATCACTACGACAATCACAATGATTTCCTCTATCGAGTTACTTTCCTCGCGATTACATAATTTGTAACGTCAATATTATGGAATGATACATTCGGTGACTTACCATTTTTTATTGGAATATGGGAACCGTATCCGAAGCCCGGAGACACTTACAGCTACGGTTGACTATGGACGCACAGAACACGTTACATCGACTTTGACACACTTCTCGCGAGTCTCGAAAGAGCAATCGAATTATCGGTTTCGAAAGTGACAGAAGTTCGAACGATGTATTCCACGATTACAGAACAGCGAGCACTCGCGAACAAATAGAGTTCGATTTCACGACTTGTTCAAATGAATGACATTAGAGCACATCAAAACAGTCGGTCACCGGCTAACATTTAAGAGCACGATCTGTATACATCCGACCAGTCCAAATACCCGAAACAGACTGACTGCTTCCTTTTCGAATCGTAATCTACTTTCGCAAAGCGCCGTTAGATGGCACCAGAATACGAAAGCCCGCCATATTGAACTGTCAATAAAAGCGCTTTCGTTCGAACGCTATTTGGATCAAATCAAAGCAATTATATATTTATATTTATTTAAAAAGTTGATTTAATCTTGAAATATTATTTGAAAATTTATAAACATCGTAAAAAGAATTTTAATAAGATTTTCATTGTTATTTCATGAAAGATTGTTCCTTCATTAATTAATATTTATTTAAAAAATGACTTTCATCTTATAATGTTATCAAACAACCCATAAATATTCTAATAAACAAAATAACAATCTTTTAAAAATGACAAGGAAAATTCAATACAAAATAATTGATATTTGTAACAATTCGAATCTCTAAAATTATACGATATCAATATTACATTCTAGGACTAAAATATCATTCTATGAATAACTATGAATAGAATGAACAACTTATACTGGGACAGAAATTTATTGCAAGTTATATAAAGTATTATATATATGGCTCTTTTAATATTATGGACGGTCGGAACTCTCAGATTGGTCTCCCTAAAAAGCAACCGGCTCACCAAGTCAATTGTTCTTAAATAATATAAATTGAAGACTAAGAGAACGTGGCCAATAGTGACCAAGCACGAACAAGCAACCGCCACTTACGCATAACATGATGAACGAGAGAAAAAAGAACAGTGTGAATCACCAGTACCACTCGTTAAATAATTTCTTGAGACTATTCTTGTCGAAGTAGCGAGACTTAAGCTCTGATATTTTCAATACATTTTTTAGCGAATAATTATATTTTGTTTTTCAATTTAAAGAAAAACACGCAAAAAAGAAATGAATATCCCATAATTCAAAATAATAATAATCAGAATTTTACAATTTAAATTCAATGATAAATATCCAACAAACGTTTCGATTCAAATTTCAATAACGATTTGATATTAAATAATTAACTGCGATTATAACTATAACATTTTTTAATAAGGAATTGAATTTCTATACCAATAGAAACGGTTAAATTGAAAATAAAAAATTTCACTACCTGTAAGTTGGAATTGCAGACAGATGCATGATAAATTCTGCGTTAGGCGTTTTGACGAGAAATTTCATGCACGGAGTGACTTGCAATTGGTACTCAATACTGACCGATTAGTAGCCAATTGGCACCCAATACAACCGTGTCAGATGCATCCAATTACTTCACGATTTTGTGTTTGTAGAGAAACTAAAAAATTCATAAATATCCTATGAACACATGTTATTTTATACCGCGAAATGAGATTAGTTTGAAAAACGTGTCCTTCGCGATAACTTTACTATCTATAACTCTTATAAAAAGAATGAAATTAGCTGGAATATGAAAAACGAGATAAACTGAATAATTTTATAAGATTTCTGAGAAAATAAATTTAGTTTGCTCAAGTTATCTGGCAATTGATACGTTAACATGTTACATACATATATCAGTCATTAAAGCATGAACTACATTGTTCAAGAGAAGAAAACATGACAGAGCTCAAGTTTTCAACACGCTAATTATTCTTTCGCAAAAATTATATAATAAAATTTATAATATATATTTATAATATATTTTTAAATTGAAAATCGTAATCGGAATGACACTGAAATATAAACATTAATATTTATAGTAAACGAATAAATAACTATGAAACTTACATTCGTATGTAGAGACGAGCATTCAATTCTAACCAAATCATCAAATATTTAATCGAGTTTACATGTTGCTACGAAGATAAAGATCCACTTACCAGCATATCTGTAATATACGCAGATTCTAAAATAAAAATATTTTATTTCTGCCCTTGAATTGTTTCAATAAATCTACGAACGTTACCAACCATGCACGCAAATATTCTATGCAATGGTTCATGCCGCTAGAGCTCGTGGTTGACGACCAAATAAGCAGCAGTGCAGTATTAATCTGACATTAAACGCAATTCCTCTTTCTCACAGCGGAGAAGAGGTATTTTCCTTCAAATTTTCGTACAATAATCATTAAATTGCCGTGATCAATTGGTTCGAAAAAATGCCGCGCGGTAAGCACGGACAAATTATTATTAATTTCACACTCGACACACACAGTTATCATCATTTCTTCCCCACCACATTTCTTGGCGAGAAAAACGCAGTTTCGTATGTTGTGACCTCGACGAATGTATTTGCATCTAAAAAGACGGTTTTCCTTCAGGTAAATATGTCAGTTACAAAGGACGGAGTCGTCACTTCACTAACCCCGAGGACCTGGAGGAGCAACGACGCCTGGAGGAAAGAAAGCGCCAGTGGAGAGTCAGTATTTTTAAGTTAACCAACAGCACGACGGCTTAGATATAATTGTTAAGTACGTAAGGTCGAATTATCATCCTTTGACGGTTGAGCGTGATTGTGCGCACCATTACTGAGATTTTTCATGGAGCACGATACTCCATTTGGTGCAACCGTTTGAGAGAACCGGGCACAAACCTTCAGAAAATTCTTAAGACTCAAAAGCGATGGATAGAGCCTTAGATGATTTGTTTCATCTGTTCTTTCCACTTGCATTTGTTCTTTCAAAAATGTTACATAAATTTTACTTAGGGGGCTGGTAAATAAAAATTCATTAATGTAAACGAAACCCTTCATATTTAAAGGTTATAATGATATTGTTTTTTGTAGAAGAACAAAGGAAAGGATAGTTCAAGCGATGAGGAAGATGAACCAAAAGCACACGATGATTCAGTAAAAAATAATAGTTCCTCGGGGACAGATACCAACAGTGAATCAGAATCGGAAACTGAGGTAAATTAATTGATAGAGATTTACAATAACCGATAAATGATAATTTTCCTTTTTTCTTTTAATTTGCAGGGAAAGACAAAAGGTGTAGAAAATTTAATTCAAGTTGAAAATCCAAATAGGGTACAAAAGAAAACAAAAAAATTATCTCAATTAAATCAATCTTTAGACACGAAACCAGATTTATCTCGTAGAGAACGGTAAAAATCAATAAAATATACAGAAATTTGTAACATGTAAAGATTGGAGAACTCACTTTTCTTTTCTTTTTTAGAGAACAACTAGAAAAACAGAGAGCATATGTAAACTATCAGAAATTACACGCAGCAGGTAAAACAGAAGAAGCACGCGCAGATCTAGCACGATTAGCCATAGTTAAACAACAACGGGAGGAAGCAGCTAAAAAACGAGAAGCTGAGAAGAAACAGAAAGAACTCGCTCTTCAGAAGAAAACGGAACTTAGGCAAAAAGCACTCGGCAAAAAATCCTAGAACGTTTTAAGTTGAGTCAATTAAAAGATATTTGATGTCACAGCTACTATTACATTAACAATAATGAACAGTTAAAGAAATCTTTCATATTGATACTAATTGATTGAATCAATTCGCGCATTTACAGAATGCGTTGATGGAAATATCCTTGTTTAATTATACATAAATATAATTATTACAATAACTAAACTATACCTGTGTTATTATCCAATATCTCCCACCTGACATATAATTTTATTTTACTAAGTTGACAATTCAACAAAATAATCAATAAAATATTATGTTTACCTGCAATCTGCAAAGAAGGATGTCCCTAATATTTAAATTTTAAATTATGTATAATTATTATTTAAATTACATTGGTAAATATAACTTCGCTTTACTAAATTGTTGCGTCAGCAAAAAAATCAATGATATACATATTGCGTTTGTCTGTGATTTACAAGAGAAGCAAAAATATAAAATCGAATGTTTCTATCATTTAAATTACAAATTGCCGAAATTTAAATAAAAGAAGAAGCTTGTGAAGAAATGTAAAATTTTTTAGTAATTGTATGGTAATAATATCCGATTTATTAACGTATAAAGTTCACCGATTTGATTACGTACAATTTAACTGCAGTCGGTGGGACGGAGGAAATGGGATAGGATAGAAAGAAGACACAGTAAAGTTTCTGCAACCGAGCTGATACGATGTGGACGGATGTAGTTTACGTCACACTGTTGTTATTTTGTGTATTCGTCGGGTTTTATTATCGAAAAATCGAAGATCCAGAAGTGAAGAAATGGACCGGCACGTTTATTGGCATCCTATTAACAGGAGTTGTCTCAGGAAGTTATATACTTTTCCCTTTGATTTTTTCTCTGATTAACGCTATTATTATAACCAAGATCTCACCAAAGTATGATATATTAATCCGTTAATTATATTTATTTGTCAATTCAACCAAGGAGCGTTTTACCTTATCAATTATATATTATAATGTGTCAAAATTATTAACTCAATTTTAAGTGAAATATTTTTAAAACTATTTTTGATAATATTATTGTATCTACTTACTTTGCTCGATATGATTTTCTTATATTTCGATCTTATCTGAAATGATAAATGTACAGATCAAACTAACTGTCTGTTATTCTTAGATATATATATATCAATATTGCACTGTTCTTAAAAGACATAATTAGCACTTGTTAAGTATCAAATTACCACCAATTGCAACTTGATTGCCGAATGGAAATATTAATATAATGAAAATCCTCATTCTCTGAACTAGTCTTTACCATCTTATTTTATGTAAGATGCAAAAATTTATTATTATTTTCTACTTAATATTGTGTAATACAAAATATAGAAGTTATTTTAATAATAAACGCTTCTTATATATTTTCTATTCATGTTCCATTCTTTTATAAAACTAATTAATGTCATTTCTCAATTTGTTGTTATTTTCAGGAAATCTCATATTGTCAGCTTTATTTTTTCATTCTTCTTTCTACTTGTTATATCTCGATTAGGGGATTATATTGGTTTACCAGTACCATCAACTCATACAAATCTCATACTGATGATATTAACATTAAAATTATCTGGACTAGCTTTTGAACTAAATGCAGCTATTAATCCTCCAGCTGATGATCCAGAAGGAGTAGATAATGAAGCAATAAAAAATGTTGGATTTTTAGATGTTTTTCACTATGGTTTTGGCTATATGGGACTTTTGACTGGTAATTCCATGATACTTTAAGTATCTATGATTAACCTAATTTTGATATTATATTAAATATAATATTTCTCTCTACAGGACCATACTATCGATATAGAACATATTGGGATCATCTATATAGACCGTTCTCAAAAGTAGTAGATCCATGGCCTGTCACGTTATACAAACTGAAACAAACTGCATTCTTTATTGTGCTATTCTTTATAATGAATTACTGCTATCCCGTCAAAGTAATATCAGTTTTTATTTTATCAACAAATATAGACAGAACTATAAATGATTAAGTTTCACTTTGTATTTCAGTATATTTTAACAGAAGAATATGCAGAAAGATCTTTTCTTTATAGACACCTTTATATGTATCCTACATTCGTACTTTTTCGAGTAAGAATGTACATTGGAATGGGTTTGGCAGAATGTGGATGTCAAATGGCTGGACTAGGAGCATATCCTACTAGATGTAAACCTATACAAGGACTGGGACCCAAAGATTATAAAACAACAGAAGCACTGTAAGAGCATTCTTTTCCCCTTAATAAAATTCATTATTTGAAACAAAAATATAGCAACCAAACGTTACAGAGCTAAAACACCAGAGAAACTGGAGAATGAGGAATTGGATTTTGAAACTGTATATAATATGAATGTTTGGAAATTAGAAAAATGCAATTCGACAAGAACAGCTATGAAAACATGGAACAATTGTGTTCAATATTGGTTTGGTGTCTATATCTATAAACGACTGCCAATGAAAAATATGCGAGCTCTTTTAACCCTATTACTTTCTGCTGTTTGGCATGGTTGGTCAGCTGGCTATGCTGTTTGCTTCTGTCAGATTCCTCTTTTTCTGTTATCAGAGGACATATTCTACAAATTTTATCAGAATGCCGCAGAAAACAGTATCGTAAGTTCTATTTTCGATATCTTTTCATTACAATTAATTGAAATTTTAATTCATGTAACTTTCCTTTTCTAGGCCAGAAAATTGTGGTATTTACTAGGATGGTATGAGAAAACAACTTGCATGGCGTATTTGGGAATATCATTCTTAGTATTAGATTTCAAAGAAACTCTAGTTTACTACAAACTTGTATATTTCTCTGGTCACATCATAGCACTTATGTTATACATTGCAGCTCTTTATTGCAAAATGTATATTTTCAAGAAGCCTATAGAAGATAAGGATAAAGATAAATAATCTGTAAACCTTTTGCATTATATATAAATTTTCGTGTCTTTCATACTAGAATTGATATAGAAATAACTAAATGACACGTGTATTCTAATACGCTTAGCATAACTATACGCATCAAAATATCTAAAGATCATTAGCATAGTGTAATATTAAAATATTTTTTAGAATATTATATCTTTTCCCTTTAATATAAGTGATAGAAATATTTATTGATGATCATAATTAAGAATGATCTTATATGATTACAATTGAAATGCTTGTCAAAAAAATGTAATATATTTTTTGTTACTATTGTTAAATTATTCAATTCGTAGGATAACGAAGATTCTAGATTTACACTATTTAGAAAAAAGAACGAAGAATTATCTTTGGATAATTAGAAGGTTTTAAATCTTCCACTGACACAAGTGAGGAATAAAAAGTTCTATTTCTTCGACAAGAATTCTTTATTGATCAAACCCTTCACATCTCTACAAAGATTTATATTCTTCCCCTTAAAAAATCTTTTATTTACTGCAACATTGCCTTACCTCTAAAATACTTACTACTCTATCGACGTTCGGTGACACCTGAAAAAAGAACACAAGAAAAACAAAAGGATCCCATTGCCCACCCTCGAAACTTTCCCAATTATTTGTAATGTGGCGGCAAGTGTTTCAAGCGATGATCATATAAAAATTGGAATCGTTATTGGTTATATCGAAAACGATATTGACGATAGATACGTTCTCAATTTCAATAACTATTTTAAAAAAAGTGAAAGTCAAAGTTAAAAGATCTGTTTTTAAAATTGGGCGTAGATTAGTATGTTGGAAGAAACTAATTTGAAAATTGTATAAAGTGAACCATTGAAGCGAAATGAAATACATCTTGATACGCCGATGTTAAGAAATTTGTGAAAAGGAAATTCGTACTTAGAAAATCGACATTTAAACTCGTTCAACTTACGAATCAGACCTACACAGCTGGAAATAAGATAGTACATAGTTGATTTCGAACGAACCATTGCTGGAGAAATGATTTGTGTCAAGAAACACGCAAAGCAATTGGTAGACATAATAGTTGAAATGTCGAGTTGCTGCTTGCGAGGTCTGGTGATGCTCACGTGCTACCTGCAAACCGGACGGTGGTCGAGACCAGCAACCGCGTGTGGCTTTTCGTCGTGCTCTCTGCATATTTCTCTGCACTCTCGAGACCGTACCCTCTGCGATTTCTGCACGCCGACCCCCCACAGAGAGAGAAGTAGCTTTCGCTCATACACTTTCTCTCTTTTTCTCGCCCTGATCGACTAGCGCGAACCTGCTTTCACCAGACCACCAACCGCTTGCTACTGCAAACTGCTTACAGCCCTGCTACTCGGCTTACTGCTTACTCTCAGCTACCCCATCATCAGCTACACTCGCCACGCCACTCCTTTCCACCGCCTGTGGCACCATAAAATTACAACTTAGTTATAAGGAATAAACGTGTTACATCCGTGTGTGAGGAATTTTATATCTTTTTTTTTCTTTTGTTGAAAGATGTTTGACGATCGATTAGTTATAATATTAAAGATAAGACCAATGCTTAAATGCTAAATTATCTTAAATTCTAGAATTTGATCTATCTAAGATTAATGATAGCGTTGTTTTATACAAGATTCGAGGAAGTTAATAACATTCGGAAGTGAACGGCAGTATGTAAGTAATAAGTAAATATGGAAGATTGTACCACTGTTAATTTCTTAAGCTTATGATCTTAATTGGGAACATTGTGTTTTTAGTCTCATTGTACTCGATACAAGAAAATCCATAATTACGATATCGAAATATTTTCGTAGACGAATATAAATGATATAAAATTTTCGAGTAACTTATTTTTCTGACAGCATTATCTACATCCATATACGTAGTTTTTAAACACTGTCTAAAACTATGTGAATATTTCCGTCTTCTGCATTTTATTACACTTTATTATAAATGGCAAACTTACATAAATAAACCTGTATACTATTACAGAAACGCAGAACTTATGTCTATAATCTATATATATCACGACTTTTAATTTTTTTTATCTGTTTCTTTCCTTTTTCTGACTAATCGAGTCGTAATCATAATTTGTCGATCGAGTTGTAATCACAAACAATGAAAAATTATTCCGAGTTATTACGATTTAGGAAATTAGCTTAAACTTTGTACAGAAATTGGATTCAAGTCGACCACATACAGTTTACATTACCTGCTAATTACCATATTAACACCCTCATGTATTTCCAGGAATATTTAATCCGTCGTGCTTGCTTCGAATAATTTTTAATAATGGAAAACAATTTCACAATTGATATTTTATCGAAACAGTTGGCTTCTTATTACTTATATGTACTATATAGAGGTTAAAATATTCTTAACGACTCAAGAAACGAAAGGAAAAGAATAAACTGTAATCATTTATAACTCACTTATATCGAGATGTACTGAGAATTGTGCACACTACATTTTAACATAAGATGAAAACATTTTGTGATCGAACTAATAACAATTTCTTTTATTCGTTTATTCATAGAGTGTAAACTCAGATATTATCCGCTCTCCGTTGTCAAGATGTGAAATTCCTGTTATTGTTCCAGAGCAGAATAAAAGATCATTCATGTAAGTGCTAGAGCACGTTATTTCGAAGCTCTTAATAGGATAATAACGAATGTTAATTTACTGATCAAAACAAGCTGTTTCGTTACAACGTCCATACACGCGAAAACAAAAAAAAACACATTTACTTTCTTCTGATCAGAAATAAGCATTGTTTGAGACAATATATCACTTAACAGAGTAAGAATAATTATGAAAACTTGCAAATGAAAATCTTCGCGAGTCTATTAAACTCACAATCTAGATACATTACATTAAAATTAGTGTTGGGTTTATTTCTCTCTTTTTTTGTAACCCAAGTAGTGCGTCGTCATAATTAATATGTAAGTGACAGAAGAAATGTGAACGTGCGACAGTGTTGCTCTAGATATAGAGGGTAATAGAATACCTTTTTGTTCTCAAGAAACGATTATTCTGCACTCGCAGCATGTGCATCAGTTCACAGTTGTACTCGTATATGGTTCAATTACTTCAGTCCCTGCATGGAAAAAAAATCACGTTATATGAATATATAATATCAATGATACACTTAACATTATAACTAAATTTTGTAGAGCGAATGTACAGTGGTAAAAGTAAATTAAGTTTAATTTATAGCCATAAAACTTACCTTGATTTGGAGCGACTGTCTTTTTGCCTATCTGGGGACTTGCTGCGAGAACGGGACTTTCCACGGGAGCTCTTACTGTCGGAACGCGAGCGGCTGCGACTTCGACTATATGAACGCCTACGGTCTCTATCGCGGCTTCTTGATCTACTGCGGGATCTAGAACGCGAGCGTCTACGATCCCTGCTTCTACTACGTGATCTATAAACAAACATGCTATTGATACAAAGCTACATAGTATTACATGTTAAGTATTTTACTTAACCATTATGTCGCGTAATTATTTTCTTTAATTATTTATGAGAAGTTTCAATTTTATATAAAAAAGATACAAATTGTTTGCATCCTTTGGCATTGGCTGTACTTTAGTTCAGAGAACATAAAATTATTAATATTTTTATAATTATATTATTATTACTAGCATATACAATTGAGTGCAAAAATATTCAAACACTTATAGAAATTTTTTATGGATACTTTGACGATCTATGCAATATGTTTGTATTTATGTATATGTTTGTAATAAATATATATAATTCCAAAATGTTTTATACGATATATATATAATATAGATATAGCAGCTTTTTATAATAAATGTTTGAATTTTAACAATAGACTAAGTTCAAATCACACAGTGAGTATACATATAAGTGTTGGACTATAGTACAAATATCCCAACATAAAAGTAAACAGATTTTCTAGGTAATAAAAATGTTTTGATATCAATTACCTTCCTCGTCGTCGACTACCACGACTTCGGTGTGGTGAAGTTGGTCGTCCATATCGTGCCATTTGAACTCGAAGTTCCCTACCATCTAACAGTCTTCCATCCATAGCATCTAGTGCATCTTCTGCATCACGCTTATCATAGAATCTAAAACAATGATTCACAATAATAAAAATGTTATTTTAAACATATGTAATATATATAATTTATTAGACAATACGTATTGTTTGGCCATAATATTTGTTGCTAAATATAAGCTTCGTTATCTGAATACTACAATGACGTCACACTGATAAATTGTAATCAACAGAATGCGCACAAAAATTGATAAATACTAAGAAAATTAGATCTTTTATATACCTAACGAATGCAAATCCGCGACTTTCACGAGTAAAGCGGTCCCTGGGTATATAAATGTCGCCGACCTCGCCACATCTTTCGAACACGCGTCTCAGATCCTCTGGCGTCGTTCTGTACGTGAGATTGTCCACTTTTAAGGACACCATCCCATCAATTCGAGGTGGTGGTCTACCGTAACTCATCCTTTTCAATTGCTGGAGGACTTCGATTTGAATAAAAACAATACTTTAATCGGCGAAATCAGTTTAAGACCAAGCACCACAGTTGCACGCACGTCCAACACAAGATGGCGAGTAGCGGAAGAATGAATTCTACGCGCAATATGGTAGGAAGTGACGTAAATAACATATCGCACTACGTGCGTCAAATTCTTTTTCGTACGAAATGGACATATTTTTCTTTAATTCGTAAAATAAATTAATTTTATTAATGTACTGATAAAACAAAGATATTTTGACAAAAAAATTATGATTTCTTTATTGAAATGAGTTGCAATAAAAATTAAAGAAAGCACAAACAATTGTTTTTGATAGAAGTGAATATTATCTATAAACACTATTCCTTTTATAAAATATGCTCCAATATTTTATATAGATTCAGTGCTCCAATAATTTTCTTTACTCTTGCATGTAATTTATGAAAATCTAAAATGTATTTTCATATTCTGCTTAATACTACATAGGAATGAAATGACTTAAGTTGCTCATTTCCGGTCAATTTCAAATTTAAACGGGCATCAATTTTTATCGAAAAATAAATGAAAACGTTTGAATTTGCTCTTGTTTTATCTAAAGCAAAAGAAAGTACACAAAGGTTTCGGTGGAACAACGTTGCTCTACATAAGAAAATGTCACGGAAACTAACGTAGAATGACATAAATAACCTCGGTGAGGGAAATATCGACTCGTTTTTTATGTTTCATTTCTAAACAGATTTTTATATAAAAAAATTAAATTCCACGTACAATATCAGACACACGCGGTCCATGGTGGTGAACATTGATCGCAACAAATCGTTAACGCATTATTTTTTATTTAAGTTTCAATGAAGCTGCATCTGTGGTATCACAACAATGCCCTTGCAATAAGATGCCCCACAAAATAATCTGTCAACATCACTTAAAAATCCATTGATACAATTACAGCTTCGATCTCCGTTTTGCACGTTTATAAAAACGAATCATACCAACCGTAAGAAAGGGCAAACGCAATTGTTGTACATTTTGGTCCTTTGCCCGCCGATCTCCTGTGTCTGTTGCATCGACATGTTTGCATGTTACGAAACAATCTTTCGTTTGATTAAGAAAAAGTAGGCAGAAAACAAACGTGAATTTTTAACGTATTTGAAAAAAGATCGAATGAAAAGAGAATTTTAAAAAAACGAACCGAAGGGTAAACGTGTTAACAACAAACACAGTACTCACAATACTTCTTTGACTTAGTTAGGCGGTAGGCGCAAAAATAAGAGACGTCGAGTGATCACAATTCTCGCTCTATTCTTTTCTTACTTTTCTATCTTCCTTTCTCTCTGAAGATTCATGAACCATTAGCAGAGCCACGAGTATGTATGCGAAGCGTGGTCTCGAAATAAAAGGAAGTAATACGTGCAGAATAAAGGTCGTCAAAAGAATTTCTAACAAACCACATAGCGATATTCGATTCAATAAATAGCTTAGAAATGTTTAACAGGTATCTTATTATTACAAAATACAAACAAAGAAAAAAGAGAGAAAGAAAAAAAGGAAATTCGAAGAAGAGATTCTGATTGCAAGAGAAATGGAAATGAGATGGTTTTGAAATCAGGCAGAGACATTACATAGAGAGCGTATAATGAAAGAGATGAGGGTTGAAAAATTAGACCCGTAAGTTAATCGAATATTATTATGTTATCATCTGTCATGTGTGATAGATGTGCTTCGCGATAATTATAAATTAAAAAAGAGTCCCAACGATTTCACACGTGGGATACACGATTTGTTACAATTATCATTATTAAAAAATATATATATATAACATATATGTATATGTATATTATATAAAACACAGGCGAAGTAATGTCAGTAAAATCGATCTGTACGGGGCGAAACTTTCAAATATCTTGGATGACGAAGGGAAAAAAATGTATATCTGACAATTGTTGAAATACTTGAGACCGAACTTGGACGACGCGACGTCTCTTGGTACATTCCGTGGGCGTGGGACGTCGCCCCGTTCAAGCCACCGCTTACACTAATTACTATTCAACAATTCAAAATACTTATAATGATACACACAACCATGAATAATCTCAACAGTTGCTGGCCTTAGCCCGAACTAACTTATTATCGTAGATAACCGTGAATACAAAAGTAATTCATTTTCTTTTTATCGTCATTTCCTCATCGTCGCTCTATTGCTACGTCACATATGTAATCAACGTGCAATACGATATTACATATCGAGTTTTCCTTTTCTCTTTTTGTTATAAGTTAGTTTCTGGCCGATCAAAGCTCCGCAACGCTCCTACGAAAAAAAGACGCTGGTTCATCAGATCTTGCTTTACAATCTTTCGTCATTAATTAATTATCTCTCTCCCTCTATTTCTTTGTCGCTTCTCTCGTTCGTAATTGTTTCTTTTTCCGCTCGGTTCGCATTATGGTTGTATACAAAATATTGTAATCAGGGCACACACAATCATCAGTCGCATGCCTTTTCCTTTTCCTCTTTTCCTTCGCCTTCTTAATTTCGTTTCTTCGCTTGTCGCGTTCAAACCTCATACGCTTTGATCTCTAAATCGAAATTCGAGAAAGGAAAGAAGAAAAAGAGAACGCATCTCTCATCCGCTGCCTTCACAATAGTTCTCTCTCGGCTTCACGTACGATTTAATTCATCATTCTCTGTCTCACGTTTTAATTTATATCCGTTTATTAATATTATTACGCTCGATATAAAAATAATACTCAGTCGATTAGTACAGATTTAATACTCGGTGTAAGAACTGGGGAAGGGGTCTTAGCGCTTCCAGTTTTTTACCGTGTGTGTTTTACTCTTTTTTTTTTTCTTTAAAACCTTTTTCACAGTGTTTTACGATTTACGCCTCTGTTATCGTTTCTTCTCTTCACCGTTTATACACTTATCGTGTGCACGTAAGTTTCTCTTATTCATTAATGTAAATTGTGTATGTTTAATGCGCGTCTCCACGCGTGTAACGTGTGTATATATAGGTGCGTGAGTGTGTGTGTGTGTATGTATGTATGTATGTATGTAATACGTGTATTTATGTGTGACTTAGGACTTCGACCGAGGAAAACTCGGTGAAATCAAAAGATTCACGGTCGCGCAGACGGACGGAACAGTGCCGCGAGTTAATAATTAATTATTTTTTAACGCAAGCCGCAGAGAGGTATCGTTGATTCACCCCTTATTTATTTTACTTTTTCCATCTTCTCGCGAAAACCCCTTCTCTTTCTTTCTCTCTCTCTCTCTCTCTCTCTCTCTCTCTCTCTATCTATCTATTTATCTTTCTCTCTCTCTCTCTCTCTCTCTCTCTCTCTATTTGTCATGTACAATTATGCATTTCTTTGTCTCATATCATTTTTGTTTCTTATCCTCGAGACTTTCGTATACATTTGTTCATCGTGGACACAAGATGCTCCGTAGCCGCGATTTTCTTTGTAAAAAAAAAAAACGGCTTCCTATCATCATCGAAGATTAACAACGAAGATGTGCACGTGGTGACGAAGCACCTCCGACTGATCTCGCCTACTCTCGATCCATCGCTTTGATCTCACTCTAGCTCGCCATTTCGGTAATTAATTACATACATATGTCGTATATAATCAGACCGTCATTGACTATTTTTCTTTCTCTTTCTTCCTTTTTTTCCTTTTTTCTTGTACCAATTAATAAGCGACTCGAAGTCGAAGAAATATTAATAGTTCATAGAGGCACACGAGTTTCGCGAGAGCGAGGAGAGAAGCGGATGGATCGAGGGCAGAAATCATTACAATAAATGGCTTTGTTGACGCGTTAGAAGCGTGCACGTGAGCATCTGTATTCAACGAAATCTCCAGGTGAAGGCACCTAAAGCATTGACCGTCCGCATCTCGTACCGCACAAAACCGAGTGTGTCTCGCAGAAAAGGTGGGAATGACCATACGCGCAGTGCCTGATCATTACTAGCTAACGCATGTTTATTATTGTTCTGTTTCTCATTTTACAAAAGGTAAAAGAAAGAATGCAAAGGAAAGAAAAGAGAAAAAAAGAAAGAAAGAAGAAAAAAGAGAGAGCGAAACTCGTATAAAGTACAATGTAGAAACAATAAATTAAGCCAGTCGTTGCCAAAAAAAAGAAGAAAAAATGTCTTACGTTAACGTCGGTGCAAAAAACGGTGAATACAATAAATTATAGTTTAAATAATTATTCAGGGGAGGGTCACTTATGTAAAAATAGACGTACAAAACAAGGACAAAGGAAAAGGATGGGGAAAAATAGGGGTAGAAGGACACGGGAAGGACTCAAGAGGGAAAATAACTAAATAATTTAATAATTAAGTAAGACAAATCTCGCCGTCGGGGATTCCTTTAAGTAGTGTTGGTTAAAACTCTTAACAGCTAAAGTCAAACGCGTAGAATACTGATACATAAAAAAAATCTATAAGAAGCCTCAGCTTTTTTTTTCTTTCGTTCATTATTGTNGATATATCAATAATATTTATATATTTATATTTATATATATATATATATATTCTATACTCACTATATAGCTTATATATATATATATAATAGCAATAATTATAAAAAATATCCTCTAGTTTCAGAATTAGTAGAGAGCTCAAATCTAATTCTACTTACGCATCTACGATGGTAATAATAATAATAATAATAATAATAATAATAATAGTAATTAAAAAAAATATAAGGATAATAATAGTTATGTTTTTTTTGTTATTTAACAAGCTACCTCGAGCCAAATATTTATAACTGAGAGAAAAAAAATGCCTAACAAAGTAACTGTCCATTGCTTTCACTTCTTTCTATCAGTGTTATTTCATAAATTAGTTCATTCTCTTCACGTATGGTACACTTAAAAAAATGGTATTCTAAAGTGTTCTATCAACAGAATTTAAAAAAAACTGGCGATCTATAGCTTGACCAAGAAAAGTCAAGGCCCTATATACTTTAGTAACTGATTACTTTCAATTTCGTCCCTTAGTAAGATGTTTAAGCCTAAATATGTATCACGTATCTTTTAAATAAGTAATATATACCGCTTAAAAATAAAATTTTTACCTATACGAAATTCACAATTCACACAACTGATGTCTGTAAAAAAGACACTGAAATTTTGAAACATATTTACAAATTCGTTTTACAATAAAAGTAAATAAAATATGTAGAATATACACTTGCCGAGACTTATTTAAAAGATATGTTACCTCTCAACCTGCTTATAAAACAGGAAGTGTATCGAATACGTACTAAATGGAAGGATCATTTCGACGTACGAGAGAAAAGTTTAGCAATCTGTTATTTGGATCGCAACTAATGTGAAACCTCGTCATAGTTTATGCCTCTTCCTCCAATACTCGTGTTATCAATGTAAAGATACCACATCTTCAATGCCATGCATATTTAAAAAATATGTATAAAAGAATATTATATTAAATATATAAAGAATATAAATTAGCTTTTGTTATGCATTAAATCGTTATGCATATCCGGAGATTTGATTGAAAATTCTAAAAAAATATGAAATAAAATACGAATGTATTATTTATTTTCATAATCTTAGTATAAGTTAAAAGCTTAAAGATTTAAAAGCTTAAAAAGGAAAGCAATAGCACTGATTTGTGGCATCATTCATACTCGTATAATAGCATAGAACACTGTATTTATGTATTAGATTGTCTCAAAATTTTCTTTCGATTTGCGAGAAAATAATAGATGCGCAACATTTGTTGTTTTATATTATTTTATTAAATTATACATGATCCATTTTGTAGCAACAGAATGAAAACAGGAGCATATTGAATGAAATAATGTAAAATAAAATTTGTTGCGTATTTATTATTTCCTTAGAAAACGAAAGAAACTTTCGAAACAACCTAATATGTAGTACTTGTGTGAGTGTATGTGTAAAATGCGTGTATCATTTGTGTCTATATATATATATATATATATATATATTTATACGAGTGTGTTCGTAAGGCTCCTTTGATAACGACTAAAACTAAGTTGCTCCACTAATCACTGTAAGTGAATTTAAAAGCTCTGTAAAGCAGTGTATGCCAAGAGGTATCACTGATAAGAAGAGCTGTAAGAAGAGGAAGAAAAATAAAGGAGAAATATATAAATGCTGTGTATGAGGTTGTAAAAGAGAAAGATAAAACGTTAATTTTTATCGTATGCCCTTAACTATACTCTATGTTACATAGACTAAATCTATTTTTGGCAAAGTTGTTTAGGTATACAATGTTAGATATAACGATACATGAGTAGATGCACTGGCCATCGTATTAAGTGGTATTTAGGGTTGCTTAATACCTGTTTATTAATGTGTGATCTGTACATTCTGGAAAATATAGATCAGTGATAACCCTTAGAAAAACGAACAATTTTGTTTATCTACATCAAAATATCCATTGTTTTCTTGGCTTGTTTACAATATGAAAATAAAATTAAACAGAGTTAAGGAAGAAATTTAAAGGGAGACTGTGAAATATGTGAAACATACCTACAGCAATTGTGGAGCAATAAAATTTGTTATTTTTAACGTCTGGCATATAAATGAATGTTATCTAAGTATTAGTTCCTGAAATTTATGTATGTTTAAATTGTCGTTGAGAGAGCACGCAAACGAGTATTGTATAACGACAATCTATTCTACGTACCATCGCGTTTTTATTGCTTTCGGAGTCTTAGCTTATATGGTGGTGTGCTGCCTTGTCTATTAAGTACAAATTATCGGCGACTGCATGAACAGTCGACAAGCTTTTTCAACACGTAGAGAAGAAGGGAGGGGGGAAAATACGTAAATGGTAGAAAGAGTATTTAAATGTGTTTACGCCGGCAGTCTCGTGCTCATGTAAAAAAAGTATCTACATCGTCTAAATTAAGATCGTATTTGTAATTAAATTATCTGCATTTACTGCAATAAGAGCTAAAAAGGGGAAGAAAAAAGAGATGAATCGTTGAAAGGCCACTAGAATATAATCTTTAAAAAATGATACTGGCAAACTGTAATTTGGCAAAGCTCAAGTTAAAAAATATGTATCGAAATTTGTTTCTTTAGTAAATATTTGCCACACTGCAACCGTTTTTCTGTTCCATTGATTTCCTTCCATTTTTTCAGTTTGGATTAATAAGATTTCACTCGTTATTAAATCCAATTAAAACTAGATTTCGTTTACTAGTTGAATTCAGTTGAGGGACGTTCGTTTCTTAGCTTGAATATTACGCAAAACAACGAGACAATTATGATTGTAACATCACTGACAGCTAAAAGCCCGTGGAACAAAACGGTTAAATTTTGTTCACTAATCTTTTAGTGACAAATCTTCATTTTTTGCTTCTTCTTCTTTATTTCTAAGACTTTCCGAAGAGTAATCTAGCACCGTTCTAAAAACTTTCACTGGTGACTGAATTTCTTACGTTACTAAGAAAACAGACAACGACCACCATTCCTTTTTAACGCGTAAAATACGTGCGACACCGAAAGAACAATTTGCGCGTGTATGTACAACGATCGCCCGTCGCTCTCTATAGCTGCAAGCGTAGAAAATTTTGTATAAAAATATTCTTCGTATTCGTATATATCGTGTATATATATGTACATATTTTGAATAACCATGTAATTAATACTGCGTATTTAATATCATCGTTCCTTCGTGCGCTCTGCACCACGGGCTTGGTAGCTCAAGGGATAAATACACATCCCAATATTCTACCACTTCAAATTTCTCGAGACCGTGGAAAAGGGGAAAAGAGGAAAAGAGAGAAAAGGAGAGTCCAAAAAAGAGAATCATGGACGAGAATCAGTGGCAAAAAGGAGAAGGAGAACAATCTCGTCTTTTACACCCTGTGTATCACCGGACAGACTATTCTGTCTAGAGATTCTTTGTTATATATATCTGTGTATGTATATATATATATATATATATATGTTTGTATATATATATATATATATATATATATGTATGTATATATATACCTATAGCGAAGTCGTTCTGAAGCTGGTCAAAATGTTTTCAGTGTGCTTCTTCGGATAACGACGTCGCAACTAAATTCAATGGTACGTCCGAGACATTCTCTTCATCTCCTGCCTCAGTTTCTTCTGCCTCCGTGGATAAATGACATTGCTCTCGCCCTTCTGCCTTTACATGCTATTACGATATATAGATATTAAAAAGTTTAAACCAATTAGCCTATAAATTAACGATCATCGAATTGTTTTGCGATACTTACATGCATCATATAACTAGGTAAGGGAAGAGAATAATTAAGTTGAGCGGTAGGGGCTGGTGCATGGGCACCAGGTATACGTGGCGGCGTTAATGCAGCCATCATTAAATGGGGTTGAATTTGTCGCCGAAGAGCTGCCAACATGTCTGCACTTTCTGCATCCATTTGCTCTGATTGTGGTGCCAAGATTGAGTCACCTTTTTCTGAATAAAAAAAAAAGAAAAAAAATATATATATATATAAAAGGAATAAAATATTGGCAAAACCTATTAAATTATCAAGTATATCTAACACCTACTTCTATGCCTTGTCGGTTTCTCGCCTTTGGGTCTGCGTCTACGTGTATGTATCGTGTCCCTTCTCATGGTAACTGGACGATTTACTCCATGCAGTTTGTAATAGAGTCCACACGCGTTACAAACCATTTCCCCCTTCATGTTCCTTCTCCAGATGGTTGTGGTCATGGTGCCGCAATTTGTACAGGACATATCTACCTTTTTCGCCATATTACCACTGTGTTGATCGAATTGTTGCTTTTGATCCTCTACCTAAAGAAAAAAGAAAAACGAATATAACATTTCGTTCTACCATAATATTCTTTATTTTCGTTATCATTCCGGTCGTACCTTCCCCTTCATTTTATTTGACCATGTAAAATCTTGTGCTTGCTCTTCATTAGATTCGTGTTGATAATTTACGACGTCTGGACTCATTGGAGCTTTACTAGGATAACTTTGTTTCCTACGACACTTGGTCTCCTTCCGACCGATACTGGCAGGGCTCGACGGATTACTGTCCACGGATGTACCCTACAGATTAATAGATATTTTAGAAAATCACTGTATATTTATTATTGTTACATTTAAAACTATCCATAAATCGAAACGCAGAAAAAATTTATAATCCAAAATTTCCTCGATATACATAACTTGCCGAAAGCTAAAAATAATTTCCTGCAAATACTTGTTATCAAAAAAAAAGGCAATAAAATGGAAAATAGTACAAAGGATAGTACAATCCTGTTTCGTATTATAGAAGAAATTGAAAAATTTCTCATGCGGAACAAAACGCGTTTAAAAATCTATAGAAACTCAACTTATCTGAACATCTGTTAACAGTGAGTTGACATGGTGGACTTAGCGCTTATGGCCTATCACAAAGGGCTTCTCAGTTATCTATTATCTACAAGGCCTACCACGTTTCTTACCTGCAAGCAGATGGGACCTGAATAATCCCAAAGGGATCCCCCTTGACACCCAAGGGTCACCTGACCCATCTTCTTTTCTATACCTGCAGTTCTTTTCTGGTATTTGCATTGAACAAACTGCAAGGACTTCATATAGAAGAACCTTTATTTGCGCGCAGACCAGGTTCAAAAAAGTATGAGCATAAAAGAAAATAAAGATTTTCCGTTTTTCCATAAATCTCAAAATTTTCTTTGAAAGATATAATTTCGCAAGGACAGTTATCTTTTACTGTTTCTATATTAACATCATATATTTTATTAATACCCGATCGCGATTTATAGTTCGTAAATACATATATTTGGGAAATCCTAAAGGTAAATAGAGAAAAATTCCTAATGATACTCTAAAACACAACGATTCAAATAAAATAGCAAAGATTTATATTACTAAATTAAAATATCATATTTTAAAGTGAACATACCTTGTTTTCTATACACGTGACATTAGTACGATTGCCGAGTACAGAACAGTCGGGTACAGTACGTTCGATCGTTGTCCCTTGGGTGTCTCTGTAAAACCTAATTTGCGGCGATACTCTATCCGAATCAACAGCAGTAATACCGATTTGTCTGTTGTTGATCAAGGAACGCAGTAAATTAGTCGCTTCACCAGTAAACCCATTATTTAGTTTGTCACCATTTGTCCTAGTAATCTCTAAACTCCTGTTGCTATATGTAAAGTAAAAACAAAGAATACATTTTTCCAATTCTAAAAAAGTCTAATAATGTAATAATAAGAATGCAGGTGCAATTTGTATGTAATTAAGAATGAAATCTCTAGTTAATTAAGTTTTATCTTTAAAGAAACTCTTATCTCTAGAGGAACAGCCTGTTACAAATAGTAGTTACATTGATAATCCGAAGGTAAATATGTATTAAGCACACAAGATTATATTTGGATAGTCTTAACAAAAGATAATGTAGTATGTCAATAAAAATCTATATTTGAACTTTGAGACTGTATACATATAGTTTTATTAAATAAACAAGAACATATAAACAGAAACTACATTTATACGCTACAATTTAGATTTATGGTCTTATCAATATTGTATGATATAAACTACCTTGCTACCAAGTTTTAAACTCTGTACTCACTTTGCTAATGCTTGCCACAACTTTGTTGTTTCTTGGTCAATATTTGTATCTGAACAATTACTTTCTGGTGTATCCATCCTATTTACTGGACTGCGATTAGGGGTACTCGTTTTTGATTCCTCATAATTTGTTTCTACTTTCATTCTTTTGTTAATGGTCATATCATAACCATTTTCTTCCCCCTCAGTATCCTGTTCATCTCGATCTTCTATTTCTAATCTGTCTGGATCAGAACTATTTGAACAGGTATCATCTTCTGGTTCACACTTAATGTTATCATGTTCAGGCATGTCATTGGTACACAACTCCAAATGATGTGTTTGAGTCTGAGGTATAACGTTTTGATTAATGCTGGCCGGAGAGTTAGGCTCCTCATTGAACAATGTTTTGTTCAATTGGAGAAATGACTGTAGAGGACTTACACCTGCTACTTTGGCAGTGGAGAAAGATTTCTTCTGAAATAAAGTAAATTAATATTTATACTACAGGTTTATTTAACTAAAACATACGAAATACTTAAAACCACATATAAAAGAGGGCAGAAAAATAACAATTTAATTTTAAATTATAACATTCATTTCATTCAATGCATCATTTTTATTAAAATTCTAGTAAGCAAATATATTATCGATTTCTGCATAAATTCTCATCTATCAGAACAAATTAGAAATAATATTTTAACATTTGCACTTTGTACTTAATTATACTTAATTACAATACATTTATAAGAAAATAATTAGTTACGCACATATATTTTTCTGTTCTGCAATTATTATCAAATTGATAAGGTTAAAGTAGACTGCATTAAAGGAAACCTTGAAGTATCTTACATAATTACTGATATATCAGGGCAGAGAAGCAAATAAACAGCAGCCTGTATGTGTTAAACGTGTGTTTACAATATATGGAATATACATGTGCTAAAGCACATCCTTATCTACAATCACATATTGCACATTTCCAGTTGCATCATTACTTAGAATGGAATGACTGCTCACTGGTGTTACTGTGTTAAATTAAGTCTTACTCTTTTAACCAGAAAATAATATGATTCATATCATGTAATGACCTATGTCCCTAAGATCCAATATACCTTTATTCATGGCATTTAAAAAAAAATATTTAATGGCTACCTGATCATCGTGTGATGATAACTGCTTGGCATAATCCAGGTACTGTTTGAGTATGACATCAGATTTGTGTGACACTTCGCGGAAGTTGTGCAGTACATCCAATTTGTACACGCACCGGTGACAAATGATTGGTGGCAAGGAATCTCCATCTTTTACCTGAATAAAATGCAATTGCATCATTGCTTTTCTGATCAACCAATACATACTTGATACTTGTGATAATAATCTTATTACAATAACTATAATTTATTCCTATAGTATTTCCTATTGAAGATCAAGTAACAGTTACAAATTGGAGCCAGTATGGAATGCAATGCTAATCATTACTACATCTTAAATCAAATCTCCTTAATTTCAATCATATAAACATAACTTTCAATATAAAAACAGTGGAAGTAATTTTTTTAATACAAATGCGTAAAATACAGAATCGCAGAATATGTCCTAATTTCAGGCAAAAATTCGAGATAAATATCAAAGAGGAATAAAACGAGCGATTTTTTCTAAGTAGGTTGAACGGAAGCAGAGCTTTTCTCCAGAAGAAGAGAGTGTTCGTATATACGAGAGCGGATCACGAATAACGAAGATAAAGGAGAAATATAGGATAGAGTGAAATGTGACAGCGACTCGTGGAATCCGCGTGTGAAACCTGATAACAGGCCGTCTAAATAAGGAGCTGCTCCCCTCTCCGTGAGGTCCGCAGAAGCGAGGAGCACAGAGCTTATCACTGCCATTTTAAATCCCCCGTGAGTCGGCTTATCTCGCGGACACATCTCTTGCCAAACTTTCTCCCGTGGCACGCGCACACACACACGCACCCTTGAGATAGTAAGGTGAATAGAGATAGAAGACGACGGTGGAGAGAGAGCAGGCGTGATCGAGACGAGGTAAGAGCGATAGGAGCGCGCGTAAGAAAGAGAGAGACACGATGACGAGTGCGAGAACCACAGATGGTCGCGTCTGATTTATCTTCGTCTCGGCACGAGGACCCGGTGAAAACTCTTGACGAGACTCACCGTAATCGAGAGGCACGTCAGTATCTTATCAGCGAAGTTCCGCTGGGCGCCTTCCTCTTCGAATATGGACAATTTGACACCGTCCGACGATAAACAAAGGCGACACAGCTCGTAGAACTTGGGCGGTACATCGAACATAATTGTGAGCTCCGGCTACGTTGCGCCTTGCGTAAAGCGCGAGTCATCAAGAGGTAGACTCTTTCCTTGGCCGACGTACTATCTTTCTCCACTGCCACTACGCGTTTAGCGACGAGGAAGGGTACGCGATCACTTATCACAGTCACCGCCGCGGCTCATTGTCAGCGGCACAGTACACACGGTCATACAGTTATGCTACTACATAGAGAGGAGACCACGAAGAAACAGAATGTTTCTCCGACTTGCTTTTTATGATCCTGCTCGCTAGAAGGCGCTGACGATCACTTCCATCTTTGAAGTTACTGGGTTTCACTGGAATCATCGGACTCGACCGATCAAATGCTACGCCATCTCCTATCCTCTTCGGTCTTTCTCCACCATGTCATCTTTTTTCATGTATCGTTTATTAAGTAATTAATCGATCTTACGAATAGTAAGAAACATAGTTAATACTTCCGAATGTATAATTCGAATTCAGAAGTTTGTTATTTGAATTATACGATTCGTTAGTCTTATCACTCCTTTGCAAATCTTTAAAATCTTTTCGTCTTGGCAACTGAGAAAGAGATGCACGTTCTAATTTTTAGATTACGACGTTTATCTTATTCGCGTAACAGATACTTCTTTTGCGTGCCTATGCACCTTGTATAACATAACTGTACTTTCATATCGTGAATTATGAATTTAGGATACGGAAAATCAAGACAGATGCGTATCTATGGATAGCAGCGAAATGATTTAAATACATTTACTAAATTAAATGTTTTGTATGTATCTATCTACCTACACATAAAGAATTGGAAAATGTATATCTTATACAAAATGTATACGTTATTACTAATAAAATTGTATAAATGCTTAAATACAATAAGATTGTTAAGATTATTTTATTCTCGTAAGATCGTGGAAATGATCAAAATAACGATTCTTTAATTCAATGCCATATACTGATCAGAGATCAGCAATTAAATCGATAGAAGAAACAAGTTTCTTATCACGCGTCATTTTACTAGGAATTTCATTACATCGAATAAGTAGCCCAACCCATAAATAAATCAGGCAAACGGGGAGAATGACTAACGCAAGATTACGCGACCCATCGACTACTTTCGGCCCACGCTATTTTATCACATTTTTAATCCGATCTTCGTACTTATAAGGTTGTGATACGATAAACATAAATTTTTACTTTTTGTATAAATTCATGTTATCAACAAATCTTGTGCGATTAAAATATACAAACCTTTACTTTTCGTTTACCTTTTCAGACGATCACGATATTTGCAAGACGACATGAATTAATATTTTAATTATTCGTTGCAAACATTATATAATTATAATTAATTTGTCTACTCTTTGTTTTGTCTATTTATAAATAAATAATATACTAATTTATTGTAATATCATTATATATACCAACATATAGTATTTATTCTTATAATGTACAATATTTACACAAATGTACAAGTCACATACATTTTTAAGAAATGTATGCACAAATCACACAGAATACCAAATGAAGAATTAAATTGATATCTCACTTTAGAGAGCTAGAGCTTACCTAATTTTGCCTAAACATATTACATTTTTAAAAACAAATTCTGAAAGTTAAAGTTTACTGCATATGTCATTTTCTTGCTATTGCACATCTGCAGTAGTATGTTTTATTTCTCTGTTTTAACATTAAACATCATGAATATTAATCAAAGGTGACTAATTCTAATGTACATACACTCCCTGTATAGAATTATAATGTACTGGAAAAAATAGTCTTATCAATGTCTTACTATCTTCATTTGGACGACAGTTATAAATATTTTTTTCTTGCAAAATTGTTATAAAACTTTAAATAAAAAATTATGAATATACATTTTTTACAAGTGTATGAAAAAAATTGTATCCACAATTTTTTGCACCATTCAGTAGGGAATGTTTTGTATCAAAGTAATAAAGAAATATTTTTTTAATACGTATCCATAAAAACAATGCAAAGATATTTAAATAAGTTGTGATACTCATTTGCGCGCGACATATATAATTCAGTTGGACATATTTTACATTCATAACATAAAATGATTTGTGAGGTATATACTGTACATTTAGTACAAATTCATAAAAGGACTTAAGTAAAATAACATTCATTGTAATATATCTATCTTTAAATCGATATCACAATTCGCTTTTAATCATTCTCCTCTCAAGAACATTTTGTTCCTGATATAACTCTTCCACTTGAGTACTATTTACTTTGCTATCTAACTCAAGTGACCTAATATTTTTATAATATTTCCTATATTTTTGTCTAATAAGCTTTACTTTGTGTTGATCTTCTCTGAGATCGATAGTGGAACCTAATATTAAGTGTATATCTTTAATGTGTGCCAACTTTAGTAAAATGACTTTTCTTTTATTCATAGCACTTAATCTTCCTAGTAGAGCAATATGTCTTATTAATTTTCGATAATCTCGAAGCAGTTGTTGAATAATATCTAGACACAGCCAACGAGTTCGAGCGATGCACGCATCTGGAACTATACCGGCTCCAGACTGGCAAATATTTACAAGCGCTTCAACATGCGAATCCCCATCCAAATTCGCTAAGATAAAATTCACAAGATTCGGTATTGTAATTGACAGAGAAAACGGATACACCGTGCTATCCTCTTTTCTGTAACGAAGAAGACTAGAGAACTGTTATAGAATACAATCACGAATGATCCATTATAATTACCTTTCGGCAGGAAAAAAAAGAATAGATGGGAATCGATTCATATTATATTCCCATGGTAAATCATTATTATCACCGTCTACTTTTACGAATAAAAGATGATCCATTTCGCGTAAATAATGAGCTACTGTTAAGTACACATAAAATATTGCGCTACAAAATGCACAATAAGGAGAGTGGTACATTACGACTACATCCTAAAAAGGATCATTAAATTTAATATTTTCTTTATGGTGTTATCTTATAACATTATAATATATTCATTACTCTTCCCAATTTACCTTTGTTGGATCTAAAATAGTATCTAAGAAAGTTTCAGTTGTTAATTCTGGTATGCACACACTTTTTACGTCTTCTGTTTTACAATTAACTTTAGTCTTAAATTTTTGCACAAAACGTCTTGAATTATTAGAACGTAATGTGCGTTGCAAAAAGCCTTGGGTATAATTATTTATAAATTGTATAAGTGTATATCGACTAAAATCCTCCTGCATGACATATTGACTCTCATGCTAAAAGAAAAAGTTACAAATTAAATATATGTGAAAATATAAAAATACACTCAAATACTTACAGCAACATCTAATATCACAACAGCGGTCTTATCCTTCTTATTTAAAAGGTCTATGCCCAGGCCTTCCGCGAAATAAAAATAATGTAAACTATCGATCGCTATTAATGTCAAGGTTTTGTTAATTTTACACACTGACTTTGTTAAATTTATATTCGGATGTTCAAGATTATCTCGTGGAAATACAGGTTGATGATATTTGTTTCCTGTTATCCATCTTTTACATTCAGATTTTAAATATGCTTGTTTTACTACGTCTGCAGATCGTACATCCTCTTCATTTGCAGAAGGCGCCGATGCTCTGTGTTTTTCAACAAAAAAGTAAAAATATTAACTAAAAAAGTAAAAATATTAATTAAAAAAGAAAGTACAGGAACAATTCCTTTCATACCTCTTGGATTTAAAGTTGTCTTCGTATTTTATTGTAGTAGGATCTTCGTTACAACAGATTTCATATGTCTGCTGTGGATCATGTACAGCTGGAACTTTGAAAATATCTGCACCTTTACAGACGGGATAAAATTTATTAGTATTAAGTTTACAAACAGGCATTTCTCTTTTTGCATTATTTAATATGCTCTTTTTACATAAAGAACATTTGTTCATTACAACATTGACACAGCAACTATCGTTAATCCATTTTTGAATCGAGATTCTGGTAGTGAAATCATTTGTTTGATTTTTGGTTTCCTTCAAAAGTTTTGTACAAAATGTATTTCGCTCTGAATGCCTCGCAATAGCATTGCGACGCTTGAAACTGAGACGCTGAATTATCTCCTTAGGTAAGACATCATCTGCACAATTATAGTACTGGAGTCCAATCTCTCTGATCTAAAGGATCAATGTAATACTTATTACATATCCTTTGAATACCGCGATTGGGTTTATAACACTACGTACTAGATTGAAATTGTAATTTTCAGGATGCAAAGGATTACGAGGTGTGAAGAGAAAAAGTACAGGCCCTTCTTTTAAATATGGTGCTAATGTTAATGCTTTTACTCCAGGAGGTTGCAGCCATAGAACTGGTTGATGAATAGAACTACTAATCCAATTTAATATGTTTTCGGAAGTCCATTCAGAGTCTTCTGGATACCTCTACACATTTGAATTCTCAAACTCATTTAATCGTGTTATATATGAAAATGTTTCTGCTTTATGTATCCAGTGTATTTACCACCGCCCAAATATAAAAGCTTTTCCCATGTACTTACTAGAGACCTGCTCCACATAAATAAATTTGCAGATGGAAATTTGTAAATATCATATTCAGTTTCACTAGATAACGCACTAGTCACAACAGCAAAAGCTAATTCTCTGTTAGAGTCTTCTTCCAATGTTCTTATAGCAGCTTTATAAAATTCTTTGTAGCCAGGAGTTTTATCTAACCGAGTAAAATTAAAATAACCTACTACCACAGCCTGCAATTATAGTAACAAATAACCCACTGTTTTATAAATAAATATGTACACTAAGATCCAAGATGTAAATTATTTATATATACTTACATCATAATTCATACGTAAATCTGTTAACTGCTCTTTATGTGTTATCCTAACAATTGGATTCATGACTGTATTAAGAAATTTTATCATATATGACCATGTACGTATACCTCTGTACTCTATGCCAGAATCTCTTGAAGGATAAAGCATCAGTACTGGGTAGCTTTGTACTTTGTTATACTGAGCTCTACATTCTGAGCTTGGATGCCAGCAATTAATAGCAGCAAAAAATATCTGGGAATCACAAAAATATCTTAGTCTTATTATTATATGATTAGAAAACAATTAATTATATACACTTATCTGATACCTGTGAATGATAATATTGAGCAACTGTTTCAAATTCTTGACGCACAGCTTGACTTTCTGCATCCCATGGAGCATAGTACATAACAAAACTAAAATCTGCTTCTGTAACTCTCTCTATCATAGCGCTTAAATGTCCTTTATAAAAATCTAAGACAATTGAACTTTGATTAAAAAATGGTTTAGCTAATGGAGGCTTTGATACCTTGGGAGAACTGCAATGAAAATAATCACCATATAATACAACATATACAATAATAACACATATAATATTATTGGATAAAAACAAGCATGATTTGTTGCTACTGTATTTGTACAATATTGATATTATATTTTCCAGTTACGAAATATCTATTGCACAGTAGCAAAATATAAAACCATGTTTGTAGTGAGATAACAGTATCACACTAAAGTTAATGAATTTTTAACTGGAAAAACGTTATAACCTAAAACTTACGAACTATGGAGTGCAGCTAAGGTCAAGATAATTGCAAGGAAAAAATGAATAATTTTTCTAGCGTATGAGAACATCTTGCTGGTTAGTCTCTCTTTTATCACGATCTCCTCATGCGACTCTTTGGCCACGTCGTTACTTTTTGAATCCGGTATAGTCGTGTGCGAGTTATCACCATTTCTCGGCGTACTTGTTTCAACTTCTTCTTTCAACATTATCCGTTAAACCAAAAGGAAATTAAAGGGAGGAGAATGTCGTGCGCTAAAGCCTCATCACACAGTCGTTGTTTACTCCGGTACTGTCAGTCCAACTATCGTTTATTTAATTAAAACTAATTAGCCGGGGTTTTCACGGATTTCTATCGAGCCATCTGTATTTTTGCAAACCGGAAACAGCTGAGCGCTTGTCAACATATCATCAATACACGAACACGATTTAATATTCATATAGTTTGCTTCAACTAAAATTGAAGTGATTGTTTGCGATATCCTCCCGTATCTACCAAAAGCAATAAGCATTATGGAAGATTAACTTATATTAAATATATGTATATATTACAAATATATATATTTGAAAAGTGAAAATAGAGCTCTGAAAAATTAGAAGTGTTCTATGATGTTTAAAGTTTAAAGAATTTATGTCCAGATAAGGAGTAATATATAAATGCAATGCTTTCATTATGTGATTGTATCTTATACTAATGAAAAATTATAGGAAAAGCTAAAATGAAAAGTTTATTAATTTTTTTACCAAACAGGCTTTACAAAGAAGAGCCTGGATACATGTTCGGTAAAATAGTGTATGATGATAATACAGGAGTAAAAAAATTTTATGTCATTGGTACATGTAAAGTAGATAATTTAGAAACAATGAAATGTGCCAGTATAATTGGATATTATTCTGCCACCGAGCATAAAAGAGGATATGTAGATAAAAAATATTTAGACTGGATTAATATATGCTTGAATCCTACATTTTACTCTAAATGTGATATTTATGACTATAGTCTGAAAGGTATTATTGTGAACAATAAAAAAATTTCCACTTTACACTGTCATACAGCCATTATAGTATATGATCAATTAGCATTTAGAGAAACAGAATTATTTGCTCAAAAAGCAGTATCTGGGGACCATTTTTATGAGTTAATGAAAATCATACAAAACAAGCAAGTTGACAGAGAAATACAGAAGAAAGGAAAATGTACTTATGTAAAAGAAACACTGCTTGTGTATCATATGTTCTTATACTTTTATCCAGTTCTTTTTCTTGCTAAAATAACCAACAAGTTACTACCAGTCTTAAAATATTCTTTTCTTGGTTTGCATGTTAATGGATGGTTGGAAAACGTCAAATGGATGTTAATCACTGTAATAAAGAACAAAAAATTTACTTTGAAAACTGGTAACTATGCTTTTGCATTAATAATAGATATGTTATTGGGAATTTCAATATTACAGTTATTATTGCATTACTTTGAGTACATATCTCCATCTCAGATACTTTTGGATAATGCAGAGGTAATTTAAAAATGTACATTGAAAATAATACTAAATTAATGGTAATATTTCAACGTATAAATATTTTACAGAAGGTTGTCACATTTTTGAAAGACTTAATTAACTGGCTAATGGGTGTACCAGCTGGTTTAAAATTAAATCATGCTTTAAATAATATGCTTGGAAAATTTTTTCTATACCACATACATATGTGGTGGACATTCTTAATATTTATGAAACCTGTAATGGATTTTACATTCGAAGTATTGGTATTATTTGGGAAGCTTGGTATTACATTTCAAATAGCAATAGCAGCTGATCTTCTAGCACTTGTCAGTTTTCATGCTTATTGTATCTACGTATATGCTGCAAGGTACTAAATATATAAGTTATAGAAACTGTAAAAATGCAAACTGAATAATAATTCAATTTTTTATCAGGCTTTTCAATATTCAATTAAGGGGTATTACTGCTTTGTTTCGACTATTTTTGGGTAAAAAGAAGAATCCATTAAGAGAAAGAATCGATTCTTGCCAATATCAACCTGATCAACTGTTTGTGGGAACTCTACTGTTTACTATTCTACTGTTCCTTATGCCAACAACTTGGGTTTATTATGTAGTTTTTACTATGGTACCTTATAAATAATTAAACTATGATTATGATTATGGTTTTGAAAAATTGATAAGTTTATTTTACAGCTCAGATTAGCACTAATCAGCTTTGGAGGTTTGTTGACAAGAATGAAGTTTTATCTTCAAGTTATGCCTGTATACACATTTTTTAAGTGGTTATTTCATTCTTATAGCACATGCAGTAAGTGAAATACTTTTAATCAATTGTCAATTAATTGAAAATGCTGTCAATTTATTGAATTACTTACAAATTACATAATTTGTATGTTCTAGGCATTGTTAATATTAAAGTATATTCAAATAAAACAGAAGGTCCAATAATATTAATAATGACAATGGTAGTAGCATCATGGCATTATACATGGGACAAGTGTATACCAGACACAATTAATCGTCATCCACCCATAGAATGGAATAAGATAATAAACAATATAATATGGGGTGAATTACTCTATCCATTATAAATTCCTATTTATAGTTTTATTTAACAAAGAACATACAGTATGTGTATATATCTTACTTAATTATGAAATAAACATTGTTAACTAAATTAAATTCTATTAGATTATTCAATTTCATGTTTTATACTTTTCTTTTTTTTTCCATATATTTTTTCAACAACTGCTGGATCGATATTTTTGATCATAGCATCATCAATATCATTTTCTTCCCTCAAGAAACCAAAGTATATGAAAAAGACACATAAGCTTAAGCTTATAATTATACTTTCATAAGTTGGTCGACTTCTACCTTCAATTGTATATCTAGCAGGATATGTTGCTGCTTTAGATGTTGAGAATTTATAAGGCTTGTCATAATCATCATCATCATCTCCATCTTTTTTCTTTGAGTTGACACTATATTTTAAGGTGGAACATATTTGAAGAAAAGATTGCCTAAAATAATGTCACTTTTTATCATAGTTTCAAAATATTTAAAGTACATAACCTCTTTTCTAGTACGAATAATTTAAAGATGTAATACAAGAAAAGAGAGTATCATGTATTCAAATATACCTCTTCTCTAAGAATGATTTGCTACTTTTAAGATGTAAAACATTTTCGATAAATTTTAAACGCATCATTTTTACAAATAAGAATTGCTTAACGTCTAATTTGGAAATTCACGTATTAATTTTACCGAATATTATATATGTATATTATATTTGGTATTATTTCTCTCTTTCTACGTTTTATTTTGTAAATAGTAAATGTCAGTCAAATATTTATAGATATTTGTACTTTCGATGTCCTTTTATCGTTCAATGTTGTTTAATATTACAAACCGACGTGTCTACAGTTCATACACATGTTCAATGATAACTAACCGTAGCAACAGTTATTTTCTTATATTTGTTGCTTAATTTTTATTTGGTATCACCTACAAAAATATTATCAGTACTTTAAATGTTGCAACTTTATAGATTCAGAATTATATTCATGCATAAAACACTGAAGTGATTTATACGATGAGATTTGAAAGTACGTCAAAATTTAAGGTTACGAGTTCAAAATCCGGAAAACGAATGAAAAAAAGTTATAAATCAGAAGGTAGAAATTTAATAAATTTTATCCATATTTCTATATACATAATTGTGATATGAATTTCATTCAGAATTTTGTATAACGCAAGTTTATAAATTTTTATTTTATTATTTGCAGAAATTACAGATAATACAGATAATAATGTTGATACCTCTGCATGTGGTACTAATCAAATGGAAAACGTGAATAGGCAGGACACGAAACGTAAAAGACAAAATGAAAAAAGAAGATCAAACAACATTAATGATACTCATGAAAATATAATTAAAGATGACAAAGGGAAAAACGTTTATACTGAGATAAAAAAGAATCAGGATGTAGAAGACACGAAGGAAGATAAAGAATCACCACCAAATAAGAAAGCAAAGTAATATATATAACAAGAAAGCAAAGTATATTCATACTTAGATTTTAATTATTTTGTATATTAAATTATATATCTGAAAATTGTTTTGTCAATAGTATAGATACAAGAAATGATTTAAATGGTACAGATGAACTTTCCGAAAATAAATCGAAGACTCCAAAACAGCCTTCTAAGAGACAATTAAAAAAAGAAAAAGCTGAGAAAAGAAAGAATGAAAGAAGAATGGCCAGTAGAATGGAAGCAATGAAGAAAGGACTTAATTATGTTTCAAAGGTTTCTTTTATGATATTATTTTTTAAAATGGAAATACTCAAAATGAAACAATTTTTAATTCTTCCTATAATAATTTCATTTATAGTGGAAATATGCACGAAGTGAATGGAAATTTGAAAAGATAAGACAAATTTGGTTAATTGACAATTTGCTGGATGAAACTTGTATCCCAGAAGACATTTTTCCAATAGTTTTAGAGTATTTTGAAGGATGTAAAGGAATGGCTCGAGAACTACTTTTAAGGAAAGGCTTAGATGTTGTAAGGAAAGTAGAAAAAGAAGAAAATAATGAAAATAAAGACGAGGTAGAATCTATTGCTTATCAAAGGGCAAGAAAACTTCTACAAGCCTTACCCACTGAAACCTAAATAACCTGAAGTTATTACTTAAAACCTATTAACTAGTTGATGCTTTTAGTAAAATTTATTTTACATTCTTTTTATACATTTTCCCAATTATTTGTTTCTTTATTCACGAGATAGATATATCAAATTTTTGTAAATAATTAAATAATTAAATTTTATCTGTTTATTATATTAAAAACAATTTATTTCACAATTTCCTATACATATGAAGCTTATAATGGGTTTATTCTGGAGATATATATAAATAAAAAGTTATATTGTATTATACACTTATTACCATACAATATTATACAAGTATTTTAGTAACCATAGGGTTACTCCACAACAAAATTACAGTTGAACTAGATTAAATTATTCTGAATACTTATCTACAAATTGTTTAAGTTTATCTACATCCTGGAGACCAACAATTCTGTCTAAAACTTTTCCATCCTTCATTGCGATCAGGACTGGAACAGAGCCAACCTATATATATAAAATTTCTATTATTTTCATTATTTCAAGATAGGTGACAAATTTATAAAAATAAGAAATAACCTCATAATCTAAAGCAAGATCGCTATTCTCGTCGATATCAACCTTTGCCAATAAAACTTTTCCTTGTTTTTCTGCAATTACCGATTCTATACGAGGAGTGAGCATACGACATGGATTGCACCATCTATAAATTAAATTACATTTAAAATAATTAAAATCATTATGACAGTCCAACTTTTACATACGTTGCGAAAAAATCAACGATCACAGGCACTTTGGAGTTTTTAACGCGATCATTGAAATCTTTTGGATCTTGAACTTTGAAAGCAGTCGAAATCGCTTGTTCTTGAGCCGGTGCATTTGCAAAGGCTCTTGTTCCTAGAGCAATACGTACAGTTCTCAATCCAGTACGGAACATTTTAATGTTTCGTAGAATAACCTACGACGTGTAATGGATGTGTAGTAACTACCAATAAATTCTAAAACGCAATAACAGTTTGATCAGTTTTAACCTAAACTCTTGATCGAAAGATTGTATCGTACTGTTGATTGGGATTGAATGAGGTTAGGTATAAAATAACCAACAACGCAAAAATAAATTCTCCACGTGGTATCGTTTGTATAGGTTTCGTTCTCGTCGAATCAACTGTGAGAACTTTTCATTCGGTAAACAATAAATACAGATTTACGCTATACATGTATGTTATCTCATAGAACTGTGTATATTTAATAATGATACAAATTATATAACTTTTAAATACAAACATAATTGAACAATTAAAAATAATATTTATATGTGTTTACCCTTATAAAGAATCACCAAAGAAAATAAAAAATAGAGAAAACGCATTGATTGGTGTGTAAAAAGAGTATTTTTATTACATGCATCTTTTCAAACAGTGTAAGATTGTTCTGACAGGTGTTTTCATATAGTTAAAACACTCTGTATAAATTGTTTAAACTTCATCTGATTATTTATAATTGAACTTGACGGAGTAATCAAATTATAATTTTTAAGCTTTTTACATCATAACTCTTCAAGGATTAAGATCAATTTATCTTATAAGCACCTTTCCATGTGGGAAAGCGATGTAAAATATTTGTGTTAAAGCCGTAACTTTGATCGAGGATAATGGCTTTGGAAATCCTATCTCAGAAATAATTTATTGAGAGAGTTCTCATTTCGTTTAATATTGTTTCTTTACCTTTGAATGCGTAGAAGATATATCTACGAGACAAATAATGAGTCAATTTGTTATAAATTTTGCCACAGTTAATATTTTATTCCATTTTATTTTATTCATTAATACTTTCCTAAAGAAATTGTCCATGGAAATGCTATTAGATCCTTTATTTAACTGTTGATCATTTAATTCGTTGATCTTGGTATCTCGAACTGGCGAGTCATTTTGCCAATGACCTACTCTCGTTTTGCGGCCTCGAACGTTTGGACCTCGGTCATGTCCTAATCCTTTACGCATATGTTATGACACTGAAATACCTAATGACTAAATTCCTTTTATGAAGTGGACTAAAATTATTCAATTGGAAGAGTTTACTCTACTGTATTAAGTCTATCATCGACAGAGTCTTCAGCCATGACTTACTTTACTGATTATTTACAATTTTTTAGATTTTATGTTTATGAATTTAAAAATTCATTTTAATACATCTATTGAAAAAATACTGCTGATGACTATCATTACAGTTTGCATTGAAGACATCCTAGAAGTTTATATTATGAATAGGATTTGAATAATAATATATCGATTTTTCTTTTCTGAATGCTACAATTCTTCTACGAATATTAGAGGAATCAATTTTTCCAGCTTATTTTCACACATGACGATTGTCAAAGTAATTAGTTTGCAATATTGATGACCATTGACCGTGTCCAATAACATTAAATCTTTCTATTTATTACTACTGTATTCCCGACTAATGATATAATACGAATAAATTAGGAGATATTCTGTTTTCACCTGATGAACGAAGCATTGACTTAATTATTGAATTTTACGCCTAAAATGATGTAATGAGCATGGAACACGAATACTGGGTGCAAAAGCTTCTATTGTATAGTATGGTACTAAATTAAAGCATTATGTGGCGGCTCCGATTGATATCATGATACTCAGGGTCGATTAGCAACATATTCTTCTATGTTTTTGAATAGCGATTGAATCAAGGCTGAGTTACACTTTATGTACTTTTAATTAAGGTTTCGGATCCTTATTGTACACTTTGAATTACCCTGTACTGGAGGTCATTAGAATTGTCTGAACATTTGCTATTCTATTAAGAATAAAAAAAAGATAGCGTACCATGTAAAGAAATGGAGCTTCTTTGTTCTGATCAATAGGAGTTGATTTCTCAAAATTTGTAAATGACGATCATTTGAGGACTGTGGACATTTCTGGAAACTCTGTTCTGATTCGCAATTCTTTCCGAGCATAGTGTTTGGCGATGCCTTTTTGGTATATATGTATTCCACCACGATTAAATTGAAGCTTAAAATTTGCATATTGAGCCAAGGAGGAAAGAATCGTAGAAGACTTCGATGGGAGAAATTCCTAGGAGGATTTTTTTAGCAACAAGAGAATCGTTGCAGGAAATGAGAAGTTGCAGTAAAAGTAAAAAAAGTAGTATGAAATAATAATGAAATACCGATGGAATATCACGATAAGTAACGCGAATAAGAAATAAAATATTAACGATAAAAGAAAAAGAGTTTTTGCAATACAAAAATGCAAGATATAAAAACAAGGATTCCAGCAATAAAGAAATAGTAAGAATACTTGAAAAGGAGTTATAGGAATGAAAAAGGAGTACAGGGATACCAAAGAAGGGATTTCAACAATAAGGATTCATAGAAAGGATAACACAAATTATATGTTTGAAACAATAGAAAAGACAGAACAAGGACATAAATCTGTAAATTAAATTATAAGGCATTTTACTCAAGTACTGATGAAAATTACTAGAGTTTAGATTTACAAGAGATCGTACTTTGCTCCTTTGCGATACATACCCGACAGAAGAAACTAGATCAGATTGATCTCTGACTTTGACTGGAAGATGACTCATTGCCGGCAGTTTTGTAATGGATGTTACGTAAAATGAAAATACATTACGTAATCTGTTCCTTCGCGCGCTCTGAGAGGGCGTACTTATGAAAATAATAGATTTTCTCCATGGGAAAGCCTCTATTCATGGATCAGCACGACACGACAAGAAGCAGACAATCGTTCCCTCCTTTCACGTTGAAACAAAGTCGCGACACACTTTCAATTGCCTCGTTATTAATTTCAATAAACACAATGTTTCATCAGCTACATCTTTATAGCGTAACGATGCGTATGATAATAAAAATGAAAGTTTCTCGCGTGAAATCACTGGATTTTTCATACGCTTAATAAATTCTGGATCCTTATCAAAACCTGTTGATACGATTTCCAAATAAATCAGCGATGAAAATGAAATAGGGAGGAGGAGGAGATGTTAGAATTTACTCGATGTAACTTTGTAGGTTTAAAATGAAGGATGTTGCGCAAGATAGAGTATCGTTGAGATATGACGTGAACCATTACATTCAAGACAGATAGCTTCTTTGAAGCAAACTAGTCAGCTTTTGTCTTCAAGGTCTTGGCTACCTTGATCACCGGACCATTTTTCTACGTGACCATGTTGATGTTTTTAAACGTAGAAATTTTGTCCTGCAACCAACAACACACGTATTATCTCGCCAAGAAAGAACACGTTCGTGTGTCTACTTATTGCGTAAAAGCACCAAGCTGTTCCCTTATACAGCAACGACGCCGCGACGACTGTTGCAGCGAAAATACACTATATCATGGTAGAGCGACCTCTTTTAAAATGCACTCACGCGAAGCAAGGCTATGAGACGATTTTTCTGCGTTCTTGTTTCTATCTTGTTTAATATCTAGAATTTTCGATATTCATGTGCAGTTTTGTGTTGGCGAGTTTCGGATGATATTCCTGGAAGGGTGCCATAATTTTGTGAGTGATTCTCTGTTTATAAAATAGAACAATATGGACGTATAATAATTGTATTATCTTAAGTTAAATACCTGAGGCTTTTAATACATTCATCAATTATTTCTTTTACATATAGAAAGTTTAAAAACAATGCTTTTGAAATAAATAGAAAAGAAATTACTGCACTTATTACAGCTGTCAATGATTCTGTTTGAAAGTTCATTATTTCAAATAAATTACCATACCCTTCATCCTGTTCTTGTAATCGAGGGTTGAAGATGGATTTTCGGGGATGAAATCGGTCACGAATATGGATTGAAATATTATTACCGGTTCATTCAACGTTGGTACGTTTTCCTCGTCACTCGGTTGAAATTAAATCTATTGCTGAATTGCCAGGAGCAGGAGGCAGGATAGAAAACTCTGAAAAAAAAATAGAACACCGGGGGTTTTGAATGGAGGAACTGAGTTTGTAATCGCAAAGAACAGAGGGGCTAGGGGATCTAGCCAGAATACTATGACATTGGGGTAGGAAAATAAAGGGAGAACCGTTGGTCGTTATGGTAACCGTCGATTTACGATTTCATCTGACCGACAGCATGCTGACTAGAATAGGTGATGTAGACTCCCTTACGTACCAAGTATTTCAATTTCCTACTCTTTCATGAAGTTATCTTGATTAATAGGTACGTTGATTTCGAGTTCGTTGAACCTTCTGTCAACTTTAAGTTAATACAATGTCCAATAGAAATACATTTCAGAGAACAGCAATTAAGTTTCACTATGTACGTCGTCCAAGTGATAAATATTCTATTACAGTCACTAAGATTTTATTCCATTTCATTGATCGAAAGTTTCGTCTATCAAAATACGTTCTCCTGGGGTGAATTCTAAATTGGAACGCCGTTCGATTCCGAAGAAATGAAATTAGCGACTAAGAAGATTTCTTCGTTCGTTTGCTGTTAATCAGGACCACCGAGCTGTCTCGACATTGGAGTTCATTGAATATTTCCCGTGGATTACATAGTCTCCCACGAAACGTCGCTCAATTTAATTAAACGGTCTGCGTACCCCGATGGAGCGTAAAAATCTCTAGAAGCGTCGAAACATTTCTCCCGCTTTGGGCTTTGAAGCGGTAATGATCCAATCGGAGAGTTAACACGTCCAACGTTTGCAGACGTGCTCGTTTATCGTATTATCACCAGCTAATTGGTTGGTAATTCTCGACTAGCATTTTTGTTACATGACGGAGAAACGAACGTTTCGATAATCAACTTCCTTCAAGGATAAAATAGTAATACTGGATAAAGCTAAATATAACTTTACGTTTTATAAGACGCTGAGAAAAATACTCGAGAGATCTCCTGATCTGTTCACAGTAAATTAAAGATGATTTAGAACATAAGCGTCTGTGAAGAACTTCCATACAGAGAGTTAATACTCGTGATCGCTAATTGAGTGCGAAATGAGTTGAATTGTAAGTGAAAACGATGCTACCCGAAGGCATCCAACGTCCCAGTTTTTCTTTCTTCTTTTCTAATCTCGTTTAGACGTACCCTTCATGATCCATGGGAATAACAATTGCGAATCGAATGGCACGAAACTCTTTATCACATGTTCCCTGCATCGTCATTGTGCCAATTTTTCGTAACGCTCGCGCTAACAGCATTACTGCGAAGCCTTCGTTTCACTTTTTGCGATGTGTGACACCACGACCTAAATTAGCATCCACTGGGAATGTCGGAGATATGTTCAGCGTTCTTCTCCTGGCCGTAGAATCAAAAACTGTAACAGTGGGAATATGTATCAATTTAGTCGAAAAGTTCAACTATTCTTCTAATAAAGTCTATAATTTTCATATTTTTATTATTTTAAGATATTATAGACATTGGTCGTAATTATAAATTATAAGATCTTTATAAGAATATAAGAAATGCAGCTTTCATTGATGATATGCCTCGCGCGATTGAGGAATTGCTACATGTCGACGTACTTTCATCGCTGTAAATTCTATAATGTTTGCGACGTAAGTCACCCTTTATACCCGCGGTTGTTGCTTCGTCCCTTCATCCCTTTCAAACTAATGAAATTACCCACCTACGATACAGAATAAAATTGACGCGAACTCGAACAGGTCTGCCAGCCTCCGGTCGATACTTGGAAGACATTTGAGAAGCTCAGCAGCTCGAAAACGCCGGAAGCACAATTCCAGCGTATTACTTTCAGTTCAGTACGAATCGTTGCCCTAGTGAAAATCACTGACCAAGGATTTCACGGTTTTGACTGCTTAAAATCAAAGGTAATCCGGTGTAAGCCTGAAAGCAAAGTTTGTGTCAAAGAGGGAACTTTTAACTCGATTAGATAATTATTATATGTATAGCATGATTACGAGGTACATTAACTTCGTCGTTTTCAATCTTCTAACGTGAAAAATTCGATATTGAGTTTCGTAAAGAAGAAAAATCACAATATATACTGATCATAAATTAAAGTCAATCCTTCCATTAAAATTGGTGAGTTAGAAACGATCGTGACGTATGTAATTCTTAGATTACCACTTTTACTGACAGACACGCGATGCCTACAGCTCGCATAATATCCATTAGGTGAAGATTGGAAACGGTAGAAAGCTGATCATCCAAAGTTCAGTCGATTTCCATCGAATGTATTTCTTTCCCTTGGTCTGACTTATTGATAGGAACGCTATCATTCCTTCGACCCACCTCTCTCTTCGCGTTTCTAATCCGTAAACCAGCTAGCTTGCCTTCCTGCTTTGATGGTGTTATTTTCATCCACGACGTACGGACATGGAGAGAACGAGAGAGAGAGAGAGAGAGAGAGAGAGAGAGAGAGAGAGAGAGAATGTTGGATTTAGTAGGCCACTGGGAAACGGATGCGCAGGGCGCGGCCTTTGCCGATATGCTGGTTCGCACATTTATGCTCGTTAAACCAGGACTGACTTATTCCTAGTGCCACTTCTCATTTCTCCCGTTTATGGGCTTGCATACTAACTATGGCAGAATCAGGTCCAATACCTGGATAATTCGTGGAATATTATTCATCGTCCTTGAGATCCGATTCCAGTGTTTCTAATATGAAATAAGGCGCAGTAGTGCCTTCGTCGGGCGAAAAGTTAGCACAGAAACGTTGACGCAGGAACCGATATTGATCTGGAAAGTGATTATTCATACGATATGATATTGGTCTAAAGCGATCCTTGACAAAATAAGGCTATGATGATTTCATCATTTACGTCCTTCATTTCAAGCTAAAAATGATTATTATGGAAAGAGCGTACGAGGATTGTGAAATAAAAATTTCATAGATAGGAAAAAGTATTCCGTCAGCGGATTTTAACAGGGAGACTTCCCTACGATTTACAACTGCAATCTGATGCTCAACGAGGGTGAATTGTCCTGTTTCGAGCTCGTCGAACTTCTAGTTTTGACACAGTAGGAGAGTCACAAGTTGAGTTGGAAAAAAATCGGTCGATTTGCGATGAACGAAAGGAGGTGGCGCCGATGGAAAAGAAATGTCCAAATAAATGATAGGTTGTCGATTCTAACAGCAAGTTACCAATGGACGGATTCGAATAATCTCTTGTCGATATCACGGATAGGAAAATTTATCTTTATTGTGCCCAAGCAATTTATCTTCTGTTCGCATGCATGGCGCTACATTAGCCATCTGCGCTGTTTACGATTTACAGCGTCGAACCTTTCATGTAACTTTATTTCTAGCGCGTTGCATAAGACCGCTTGTCGATACACTAGATCAAGTTCGAATTTTCCACGTTATTACGTTCCCTTCTTATGATTATTATTTCCTTCTTATGATCCTCACAGAAGAAACTTATCGTTTTATTGATGCGACTTGAAGTGAAAGCTCGTCTCGACGAAGGCTGCAGTTGATTGTGACCGTGAATATTTCGTGCCTGGAATTACCAAAGAGATGAATAAAGAGGATATGAAACGAGCAATGAGTAAGAGGAATTAACGAATTGTGGGATGCACCGTGTCACTACGATTCAATGGAAAAACAAAGCGAGTGTGGCCAGTTAATGATAATAAAAATGAAGGAATAAAGTGGGCCGTGACACGGAATTTTTAACTGCGAATGCGACCAACGTTTCACAGAGGATGTAAAACTGCGTCGGCAGTAAGAACGACAAGGACGTTGATTATATCATTTTCAAACCTACGGACGTTTACTGTTGAGCATATCTATTCATAGTTCTAGATAATTAGCGTAGTCAATTTGCGGTGTTGTTCAACGATCAAGATATTAACATATCACATCTGGTAATTTTCCAGAAAGTTTTTATGACTTGGCATATCAGTATAAAATACTATAAGTTCGTCACGTATTTACTACACAAAAAATCATCGAGCTAACTATACACGCTTATCGATATGCTCGAGACGTTAATTTACAACTTCCAGAGAGACGATAAAAACGTTGGAGAAAGTTGCATCACAAACTGACTCATGTGAGTGATTCACTTAATATATTTCTGCAATGACGGGTACCAGTCGATATATGATAACATCGATTTCACGTACCTCAGTGAGTTATAATGTTCGCACGAACCGGTAGACGAAGAAAGAAAACTGATGCAACTATGGCTACGATGGATGCAAAAGGATCACGAGATCGTGACGTTTTGGTGAAAGGTTCATGCGTTAAATTCACGGACGCATCCATTAAGATCTAGGTACCACGGCCACAGATCTCGAGAGAAGCACCTACGAAAGTTTTGTGGTTTGCATCTTTCGAAGGTTACAGAGATGCAATATTTACTCTAAGATGAAGACAGATGTTGTGAAACACGTCGGAAGGAAAATAACACGACGATTCTTAGCACGTCTTCGCTTGTTATTTAGATTTCTTGGCTGTCTCGGAGAAGAATTATCGTTTCGCAATGTGCTAATCATCGACACAAGTAGGAAAACGGAAAAGTTTCGATCTGTAAAAAGATATGTATTTCTCATTGTATTCTAAACATTCATAACGACAATTCTATTCATCGAAGAAACCGTTAACCGATAAGTAAACAGAGAACGTAGCATTATAATAGCTAACTAATAAATAGGAGCTCGATTATACGTAATACTTGGGAAGGGATGAGCGTTAATTAAAATAACATTCTTGCACGTCCGTTAAATGCTTCTAAGCGCTGAAAATGGTGCAGTACTCGCTGGTCAACTGCGAGTAAATGATACCAGCAATATTAATAAGTTGCCAATTAGCATAAATTTGTAATTCTGACCCTCTTCTTAGTCTAGTTGTCTGCATGCCAATGTAACGTCCGGTTACCTGAGACACATTTGATTTCCCCTAATCATTATTTCTCCCTTTGATTAACGTTTCAATATTGCAATTTGAAAGGCGCATCAGGTAAGACTGCGTTATACCTGTAATATTCGCAAATATTTGTACATTAGAATACTTAGTGGAGTGAGAATAACGTTATCGCTAAGACACTAATAAACAAGTCGGGTTATGCAAATTCGAAACGTGAAACAGAAAGCGAACGTAACAAGTAAATAATACATACTTTGGTATTACTTACTAAATTGTGCTTAGTCTTTGATACTTAAATATTTGATACTAGTACTTCGAAGAACTTTCAAGGATCGAAGTAAAAATAGTCCTCTGCAATATTCGTCAAAGCGACTATGTACTATTAGCCTCGCTTCGAGCTGGGATCAATGGACGATGAAACGAAAAAAACTACTGATCGCTGGGCATGTCGACGTCGTTGAAATAACGAGCAAGCCAATAATATCTAGTTCGCTGGTGGCTCGTGAAAGATTATTTCATTTACCTTGGATAGTTGCCTAGAAAATAAACTGCACAGTGAATGGTATCAAAATATGTTGGAATGTAATGCAAACAAGATCGTGATATATTTCGCAGTAATAATCCAAGATGACCTATTCCAACGACGTTTACGTGAGTCAGTTATGCTACACGGAAGATTTGAAATATTCAAAATATCTAGAAGAGTTTTATATCAAACAGGATCTTAGAATAATTTAGTGCTGTGATTGTGAAACTTTCCTCTGTAACCAGCTGACGTCTGCTCAATAGCATTTCTGTAATGACGCGCATTAATGAATTGTATAGTATATTATATAATTGCAGAAACATGATGAGCATCTCAAGTCTCTATAACGGATGAAAACAATGAATAAAAATAATCCTACGTACGTCTGGAAGTATCTGGATGGCCATGATGTTGAAATGGCCAACACCTATTACAGATATACTACCGGTGCACGCGCACTTTATTACTGTTATAACATTACGTTATACACATTACATGATCGTTCCTCGACAGTTATGCCTCGCTAGTCGTCTTTCCAGTGCTCAATAAAACTCTTCTCTATGGATCATTGTTATAGATAGTCTTCGAAATTCTCCTAATATGTATTTGCTCTCTTACAGATTTGAGTCTTCTTTCCTCGAAGTTACAGGAATCTAATTCCTTCGCAACGTTTAACCGATCGTTTCTCTTTCCTCGATCATTCTCCGCTTCGTCATACTTGTAACATAAAACATAAGTTGGAAAGATATTGGCTTCGTGATAGACGATTCTTGTCGCGAGCCGTACATGTGTTCACGAATTCTATGTTCTTGATGAATTCTTATAAATACTTGAACGATTGCCAAACCATTATTCTACTCCTTTCACGTGCCGTTTCACCTTCAAAAATACGATACGCATCACCCATTCATGGACTCGTAAAACCGTCCATCAAACACCAGTAACCGATGGCAACTATTTTTAACAATTTCATCAAGCCATCAGTGATTGAATATTTTTTTTTAGCTCTAATCATTGTGCCTGCTCAAGCGTATTAGAGAAAATGTAATTAGTATCTAACCATACGTAAATGTCTAATACATTATGTTTTCCATGAATACACCATGTTTGCATCATTGAATAGAAAATTTTGGATTTACATGGAATATTAGGAAGTAGATTAAACTCGGTCAATTTGAAATAATTAACTTGATGGATTCTACTTTCTAAGGAACTGAGAAAGAATTTTCAGAGCTCTTGAAGATTTGACGATAAAGTGTCTTAGACCGCAGGATAGTTATTGATCGTAGCCGTTGTCCGATGCATTCATTCGTATATTCTGTTTGATCGACATCAATGGACCATGCACCAAGGAAATTGATCTGCATGCGGTTACTTGGGCGACACTATCGATGAAATATTACCATTATTACCAATATTTCCGGTTGACCCCTGGTTTGAGCTAGATAACACTGATCGTAAAGTACACTGTAACAGGAGTACAAGTTTCTTTTATCATCGTTCTCCATTGACTTACGATGAATTGTGAATTCTATCCAACTCGTTTTTTTAATCACGTACCCCTTTGATAAAATGACCTACCTTTACCAAAAAAACAAGTCCAACGAGATTCTGAGGAACGCAGTTGTACAAGGGAGCGATTCGAAGAAGTAACCGTTGAATCGATTTTTTGGGATCATCCTGGGCAAGATAAAGCAGAGCGTAACAGCCTTTTCTATGCTCACCCTTTTCAGCGTTTTCTTTTCAAGCGGATCCGGCCTTACAACTCCGAGCCGGGTGCCATTTCATTCTCAACCGTCTTTCGTTTAGCGTAACAATGAACGTACGCAGTAACTATCGTAGGATACTGAGAAGAGTATTAACTTAATTACCAGCTGGAAATTGATTGAAAATCACCGGCCAATAAGTTGTGAATGAGTAAACAAGGAAGAAAATAACAAATTAAACGAAATATAATACTTAAACAAAATTAAACAAATTAAACAAAATAATAATATTTTCAAGAAGTTTCTAAGAACAGACTAATGACTCTCTCTCTCTCTCTCTCTCTCTCTCTCTCGTTCTCTCTCTCTTTCTCTAATCTAATTGTGAAATATGTTTTTCGATATATTCAAAGTAGAATCGTTTATAATATTTTTTACTGAATATTGTCACCGAGTGTAGTATAAAAAGCTCGTGATCTGTTTTCGATATCAAGATAAAGATAAATAATGTAAACAAATGCAGATTGGATTCAGCTGCGTTAAGTATAATAGAGCTTCAAAGGTCGATTGGAATAATGATTTTGCAAATATCAAGCACGATTTTGCGTTACATCAGAAATGACTGGTACATGAAACTGATTTTGTGACTCATAATCAGATAGATACCGAGCAGAAAATTAATATTGTCGTTAGCATTTTAGTGAATCATTGTAAACGTGCAACGCAATTAATTGTTTCGGCCAATAAAAAAATTAACTTAAGGTACAATACGAACGATGTTCGCAATGACGAATACTGATTCAAACCAGGAATGTTAACAATGCATCCTCGGCACGGTTAAGTAGCCGAGCTACGTTTTGCGTGGAAATTATGGTGGGGATACCTTGCTGGGTGTTCCTGTTGCACATACAATATCCACATGCATCCCTATCCACGTACGATCACACGTGTAGTGTGTACACGTGCACAGATGATCTTAGTGTGTAAATACAACGACGTCGGGTGGGGAGACGACGCTTCTCTAAGCGACGCTCCGCGTCTTCGTCAGTCAAACCGCGATCGTCTCCGCGTGATGGGCCATGGTTCAGAACGCTTAGCAGAATAGGTAGCAATAGTCAGTGGACAGTGTTGAATCAGTTAGTTGACAAAAACAGGCCAGCCAACACTGTTGGTACGCACGGAATATTCTTCACACCGTTCCGTCGACGAGAATAGACGCTCTTCCGGATCCCTGGCGACACTTGCCGGGCCACGAACACTCTTGTTCCAGGTATCAGTTTTCAACTGGTTCGTCCACTGGTCTTTGTCTCTTTCTGCCACGTGATTGGACTAAAAAAAAAGTGAGAACATACAGTGATAGATCATAGAACGTAAAGTGGTCGAATAAAGTGTAAAAAAAAAAAAAAAAAAATGAAGAGCCCAATATTCTTGCTGCTCCTCGTTACTATGACCACGTGTCACGAACCATTCCAAGTGGTCTTCCAATGGAATACGATCGACGTGATATGGCCGTCAGAAGAGAAACAACACTATGCGACTGAACACGGTGATTACATTCCAGCTAACAATTTCATAGCCGGTATCAAATTTTGGAAGGATAAAATGTATCTGACGGTACCAAGGTGGAAAAGCGGGGTACCAGTGACGCTGGGAGTCACTTCTGCAACCGTGGTGAAGGGCAATACCGCCCCTAAGCTGGAAGCTTTCCCTAACTGGGACATGCAAGAAGTTGGTGACTGCAGGGCCTTCCAAATGGTCCAAAGTATGGAGATCGACCTAAAAGGACGTATGTGGGTACTTGATTCTGGCAAGATGTCACCTCTCTCTGTAGAAGTGAAGACCATCTGCCCACCAAGGCTAGTGATCCTGGATCTCGAGAACAACGGTGAGATTTTACGAACCTACGAGTTCCCTCCACAAGTGGCTCGCCACGGTACAGCCCATTTAAATGACATCGTCTTGGATCACGAGGATGGTGGCATGGCGTATATCACAGACAGTGATCGCGAAGATCCAGGTATAATCGTCTACTCCCTCAGTAACAATACTTCGTGGAAGATCAGGCATGATTCTATGAAAGCTAAACCCGAAGCAGTAAGATTCATGGTCTCTAAAAATCTCATTAATATGCCTATACCTGTCGATGGGATTGCTCTGTCTCCGGCAAGTGTCGAAGACAGACAAGTATACTATTCGCCACTGTCTTCCTTCCATTTGTACTCCATACCAACATCGGTGTTGAAGAGCAACCTAAGCAACGTAGACGAGTACGTTAAAGAATTGGGAAGGAAGATTTCTCAAACCGATGGAATGATGATGTCAGCCAAGGGAGCGTTGTACTATGGACTGCTGGCTGACGATGCTGTAGCTATGTGGGACACTAAACAGTCGTTCACTACTGGCCAAAGGGTGATCTCCAGAGATCATGAAAGGATGCAGTGGCCGGATACATTTGCGTTCGATGAGAATGGTAACTTTTACTGTGTCACCAATTCCTTGCAAAATATATTGACCAACCGAGTAAACATCAGCGTGCCGAACTACCGAATAGTCAAAGCGAAAACTGGAGTCAAGAGTTATCAGTATTTGGAGAACGGAACCGCACCGGAGCAGCCGGAGATACCCACTTCAGTTGCAAACAGGATTAGTCTCGCCGTTGCTACCGTATCAACCATTCTGCTCGCTTTCGTCGTAGTGTAGTAACATCTTTCTCCCTTAATTGTTCCCCCGTTCTTTTTTCTTCGAATACAGTCGGGTATACCAAAGACATTCGTTTTATCCTTTCAGTTAAGTAATGCACAGATGCCCCGTCCAGTGTTTTTGGTGACCTTGAACATTTAGAGTAATGATCGTAGGTGGTTTGGAGTCATGATAAAAAGGACAGAGACCTAAGATTACTTGACCATTCGGCGCTGCCATAAGTACTTGCTCATTTTTCTTGTTTTTCTTATTACCTTTATATTTTAATTCCATAGGTACTTGTATTTGAAGCATCTCTCGTTTTAAATATATCTGGAAAAATTATTATTCCAGAAGATCGTTAAATTCTTATGGATACAGTATCTATGGCGAAGGGAATGGCCTTGAATGATCAATTAATTTTGGATGAAACAAGAGTTTTAATTTACAACTATGTATTATTCGCGATGGGACTTGTAAATCGGTGTTGTCGAAACGAAGCTTAAGAATCTTTCTAACCAACGAATAATTGGATCATAAGATCAAACTGCCTGTTTGCATAAACATCTTGTTAAATGTTTTGTAGTGACTATTGAAAGTATTGACATGCCATTGCATTTGTTATAGAGCGTACATTTTAATCGGTTAAGATACAGATACATTAAATTATATATCATTTAGTAGCATTTTTATGTGATTACTAAAATATTTATTTATTTATATATAATATGATACTATAAAAATCAAATGCAAAATCGGATAAAAAGACATCTCATTGGAAAATAAGGCTATGTGCGAATACTTTTTGTAGTCACTGTAGAATTAGTAGATTTCACAAGATTCAAGGCTACCGAGGAAGTCAATGTCACTTTTGATTACAATTGCTATTTTTGAAATTTTCATCGAGCAAAATTGATCTTCTGCAATTCAGTTACCAACAAGCGTTTCTGCATTGTGGCCTCTGTTACGAAGAAGAGTAACAAGTCTATTTTTCTTTCCAACGTCGACAACGACTTAATGTTCTTACTTTTTTATACAATATATTATATCAATCCTCTCAATGATAAGAAAAGAGGAAGAAAATGTTTTCCTAAATTTGTCAAAATGAGGATAACGACTCACTCATGTTTCTCCTGCAAGAAGAGGAAGACATTAAGTGAAAAACTCAAACTCCAAAGTAGCAGAACTTTCGCTACGTACAAACGTGGTATTATGTTAATGATTTCATCAGTATTCGTTTTCTGTCTTCGTTAAATCAGTAGTTAATCGAGCCATTTAATTGAATTGCTGATCGTTAACTCGGGCCGCAATAGCCGAACAAAAAGAATTACATTTTTATATGGAGCGAAACTTTCGCCGCGACACCATCGCATTCACACATAATTGACCTCGAATTAACATCATCAATGGAGACTATTAAATCTGCCAGTGAAATTAAGACGCTTCCAGTCCGATTGCATGACTTCAAAGGGAAATTGGAAGAAGTCAACCACGTTGCGCTTGTAGGGTGTCGTGTACAGTGTTGAAAGGAAGATGAGGCATTTGTCAAGACCACGATGAAAGCCATTATCGATGAAAGTTCCGGCCATCAAGGACTTGTCCCTTGAAAAAGAAGGAAATAACAACGAGCATGAGTTTAATGGGATCATAGCTCAGCGAGATAGAAATGACAACTCGGGAACGAACAGTAGGGCAGCGATAATAAATGATCTTTTCTAGTTCGAGAAATCGATCCTCTGTAACGCGATACCGACAACATTCCACACCTTGAGTTTTGATTGTAAGTCTCAAAGCGAATTGTGATCTAATACGACGTGTGTTACATTTATAGTTACTATTTTTTTTTAATTAAATTGGTGCTGAAACAATTACTAAGCAAATTTTGATTTTCAGACTAAACATCTTGACAGCCCATGCTGCTTGATTTAATTAGAGCGTCGTCAATGCGTACAATCGTTAAATAAAGGGCATTCGACCATACAAAAAGCTAAATATTTAGTGAAATATTTGTCGATCCTCTAATTACTTCAATCAGTTTGCGAATATAAACTTCCATCGTATTATGTATTAATCCTATTTAGACATATATGAACACAGAGGATTCATTTCAAGGGAAACAACCATTGATTATCAGCCCGCTACCATATTACCTTGTGTTATTAATACGACGATAATTGCTACTAATTGTATATCTGTTATTTATATCTGTGACATAATCGTTCTAGTTGCGACAAAATTATGTACGATGGGTCTTCTATGGTCTTATGTAGTAGAGATGTCTATTTTTTTATCATTTTTTTTCTTTTTTTTTTTTTTTTCATTAGTCGACCACGGAAATGGGAGAAAGGCGAAGATCAATGAATTTATTATAGTAATTTAGTCTCATCGCCTTATGAATCGAACTGTGAATACGTATACTATATATAAATGTATGTATGTATGTATAATTAGTGTGTACATTACACATGTAACGTGTATGAGTAGCTTTAATACATATGGCCTGATTTGCGACGATGAATTGAAACTGTATACTACGTTCCGTTGGAAAATGTGACGTTATGACTCATTTGTCTGTAATCGCTGGTGAATGCAACTTTCCACCATTTCGCGGCATTTATTGCTTACAATTACAGCTCCTTTTCTCGCCGCATAGGTTCCAATATCTTATTGAAAATTCAGATTGATTCCTTCTTTGCGCGAGTATCTTTAGCGCGTGAACCTGTGTACCATAAGTTAATGAATAAATAGAATAGACCGTCGAATCGTATACATATACTACTGATCACAAGTCTCGGACCATCTCCTTCGTTATCACATTTTAAACACACAATAAAATAAACGATGCTATAGAAAATGTCTGTCTATATTCAATATTTTTAAGCTTTTGTACATTCTATAAAATGTTGCAAGAAGAATTTTTATAAAGGCTGAATCTGTATATATTTTAATATTTTAAGTCTGAATTTTTACAAAATGACACAATCTATCAGACGATGGCCTCGAACTTCTGCTCAGTAGCTAGAGCCGGAGGTCGACTACTAAACAGATACAGAGCCAGTGTGAAATGAATCGTTCATACGGCATAGTACGCGTCTGAGATCTGCGTTTTCACGCGCATTTATTAATGAGAAAGAGAAAAGGAGAATATCCAACTTATCGGTGAGTATCATCGATCTGAAGACCAACATGGTCTTTCGAAAAATGGAAACTCGAAGACGTTCGGCAAAGGAGCATCGCGGTAATCTCGCTTTCAACCTCTCTTCCCACAATTGTTTCTTCTTTCAGCACGCAGCGTCCCAGTTTTGCGGCAAAGTGAACCACACGCACATTATTACATGCCATACGAACGGAGTCGGGATCTAGCCCTGAACCACGAGTCAACGAACGCCCAGGGAGAGGCTCCGAAGATTACAAAACTGCGCTGAGAATACTCGTTGTACCTGAGATTAATCGCTCTAAGCTGCTCGAATCATCAGGAGCACCTGTTTTTAGCTCCTTTCCGCGGATCGCATCTATTTTTCAATCAACCTAAATCAGTCCAAGATGGAGATCACGAGGAGTATAAGGAACAAAAGTTTCAGCAATTTTCAAGTTGTTGATGGTGACTTTTATCTTTCTGAAACATTGAAAAACAAATTCATATATTTAAAGTTGCATGGAAAATTTTTATGAGATATCATTATCAATTTGAATATTTTGTGTTTATGTTTATAATATTTTTGAAATGTATGGAAAAATGGAGGTTGGATATAATACCAGCAGATAATCTATAGAATGAATCATGAAAGGAACGTAAAAATACCGAATGGGTGGCTTTGAAAAGACGTCACGACATTCAATTGCGTTTACAACAAATGATGTCATCGCACTATGAAAAGAATATTAAGTGTCTTTCGACTCGTAGACAGAGTTCGATGTTCAAAGTTGTTGAAGATGGTTTCCATTCGCTCGTCGGATGATTAAGTGCTAACCGAGATGTTCAGGAAGACTGGTCGACGAAAAATTTGGCTAAAATTAAAAGCATTAGGTACCGCGCCATACAGACTACCCATATTTAAGTGTCGGTCATACATTCCCTGCTCGCCAGCTAAAACAATCAAACCATTCAATTGAATCAAACAATTCTGAATGATGGACGAATATTAAGAACTTACGAAATATTGTATATTTAACAAGTGATCGAAGAATTCAAACAAACGTTGTCTTCGTTTGTTTAAAAAGTCACGCTTATAAAACATATCCGATAGGACTATACACTTATCATGGTGTTGTTCTTCAGAGACAAGTGATCGGTAACCAGTATTGAACGATAATAGAAAATATTATAAAAGATCTGTTAACGATCGTAAGGTTTCGATGATCGACCAGTCTTCCGGAATTTTAATCAAGAGCGGCCTTTGCGCCGCCTTTTAACTGCGGAAACGGATGTCGACAGTACACGGCAAGGTTCTATCGTATCGTAGATTGTAGATTTATAAGTATGCTTTCTATTACGAGAGAAGCTGGTTGAAGTTTCGTTTTGTTTCGTCGAGGGTTTCGCTCAGTTGAGCCCGATTACAGCTGACTTTCAGGCTGGAACGCTTTACGTGTGATTGTAGAATCGTTTCCTGTTTAGTCCATTCTCTTAAACCTACAAAGGGAAAGTTCACATTAGATAATCAGTAGCATGACGACAATTACGTTGATGATAACGCTTGGCTAAATGATTTTCGAGGAACGAAACGGAATAGGATAGAAGTACGTTAATTATATTATTTCGAGGTCGTTCTACATATTAGTAAATCTCTGTATACTAAGAAGATTAATATATTTTCTATAGCAGCGATAGTTCTTTAATAAATGATACGAATAATAATTCCACGTGAAAACACAGAAGAACGAAATTGTTTCGCATGGATTTTGGAAATTCGTGGAATGTGCGTACAGTAGCATTTATAGCAGAAAATGCTATTTTTACCAATGGAAACAATGATTGTCTCTATCCGGGTCATGGATTTTTTCAAAATCGCATGAGAGATTCGTGTGAAGGAATTTCATCTTTCACGTGGAATTGATCGTTTCTGATGGAACACCCTATACGTTATGTAGAATAGCGATACAGATTCGAATAGAAAATGCACTACCATTCATATCGATCATGATTTCATTACTGTGTGTTTTAGAAGAATATAATACTGCTATTGTATAGTGCTTATGTAAATTATGCCTTATTAATAAAGAGATAGATGTTAACAGTTGTTGTTATTCTCAGCCACCCTCAATTATGCGTTATATAACTGACTCATAAATAATTTCTGAATGAATACCTCGTCATATTTTCGCTGCCTCTTTTCATAATAGCATTTCTAAGCTTTATTTTTAGCTATTAATTATAATAAAGTTCCATTCGTATCAATATCTCAGGAAATGGAAAACTCTAGGAAATATGTCTGATGCCAGATGTCAGCAATAAAATTTCGAATGAAATTATGACGTAAACAAAATTTCGGGCATATAGATGATGCTACATCATAAGGTATTGCATTGTTCTTATGTTACTTTTAGTCTGAAACAGAAGTTATATTTAATATATACCTGATTGATTACACATTAGTTTATATATATAATTGTGCATATATATATATATATGTATGTATGTTGTACATATGTACATATGTACTTAAAAATATAAAACAATTTCAAACTTCAGTTCTGCTCTCTCGAACGAGCGCTACATGTTTTCTAAGTACCTTAAAAGATGACTCTGAGTACTCTGTTTTATCTGACTCTGTACAGTCGATAATAGCAGATTCAATTTGTAAAATCGGATTAATGAAATCTTCAATAGTTCACGAAACATACACATAAGCATAGATAAATATAGAAAGAAATAGAATAGATAAATACCTAGTACGAAACTGATTTATTTATTATGCAAATCTTCTTTTAAAAACTCTAAAATGTTACTCTAGTGACAAATTTTACAAAAGACACGAGGCAAGATCTTTATATACATATATGTTGAAATGAAATTATATACTTTGAAGAAGTAATCACAAGAGTGTACAGAATCATTGATCCTTGTTGAGGTTAGGAGATTAGAGTCTAATCGGAATTTAATCTGATTGATACACCATCATTGATAGACAATGAATCTGCAGAATAGCATTAAATCTGGATGGGTCACGCAACTAAGGAATTATCAGTTAGCGGTCTTGCTTTTGCGAGCTACCGGGAATGCGATTCCGAAGGGATGTATGTATGTATTGTATATATACCGTGCGCAGCTGTTACTTTAGGGTAAGAGGGGTTAGGAAAGCAGGGACTTCAGGGACGTATACAGTTTCTTGCAGTTCCTCTAAAAAGAATTACAAGAAACAAAAGTATTTCCTGCAAATCCTGATTCTCATATAAATATTCAATATTAAATTAAATTTAAGAAATATACAAAGTTTAAGAAAAACAACAGAGAAAGGTGATTTTACAATTTTCTCTAGACTCCATATTTTTATTTATCTTGATGAAAATATGAATTTGTATAAATACCCTACTTATAAATAAAATCGTATCTTTTATAGACTATAAGGCCTAGCAAGCCTCTCATCAAAAGTACTGAAGAATAGAATTCTATACAACTCTTATTGCTATCATTTAAATGTTTATATATATTATTATCTACAATAAAAAAATACATTATACATTTACACGGTATTCATTTACTTACATCTAGTCTATCTTTATTTCATTTATCACCAAATCTCTGCACGTCAATCTCTGCTTCGTAAAACACGTAACGAAAATAATCGTTTAAACCCGCGAATGATTCAATTTGAACAAGGAGATGCCAATAGCCAATCACGAATTACTACGTAAATCCATACGAACCGTTTCTTGGCAGAAATCTGTTATTCCGATATCCGACTGTTCTTGATTTCGATTCTCGAAATCACGCGTGATCCACCAATTACATACTGCGTTATAAATCAGCCAACCTCATTACAAAATCTGATTCGACATCCCCATAAATTCTCAATTTCACCTTTAACGAATATTTGTAACACATTACATTTCCTAATGATTTTCTTAATTATCTAGAATCTAAACATTAGAAAATGATAGAAAAATTAAAGAACCCGTGGCACCCAGAAAAAGCTCGTCCCTGACAACAACGTTCTAAGACTGACGGTGGGGGTAAAGAGGGGCTGACTTGTACCGGCGGCGCCTGCAGTGACCGGCTGGTGTCTGTAAGCACCCGGGTGTCAAAAACGTGGATACAGAGACTCGTAAGATTCTAAGTGTTACTTTTTCTATAAAAAAAAAAGTCTTAACGCTTCAATATCAGTGATTCGCCTGTTTTTCGGTATTATAAAGAGTTATCGTATTTATTTCGATTTCAGTCGGTGGCACGCGTTTGTATCTTGATTCCTGACTCTGCTCTTCTCCTGGGCCGTCTGCCTCTAGCAAGATCAGGAGACAGATCGGTGTCGTGGCGTGACAGCGACCGACTGGCTACGATACTGCTACACGGGCAACCCTTGCGCTCTTTTTTTCCAAGGCTCACGCGGTTTTCCATGTCAACGACACGCGCGCTCCTGCCAAGGCCAGCGTGCTACGCCCCGCACAGAATAGGCTCCGTCGTCTTCGTCGTCATCGTCGTCGCCGCTGCTGCTGCCGCCGTCAACCGACAGCTCCACGTAGTCCTGTCCGTCCTCGACGGCCTGCTACTGTCTGCTGCGCCGCGTCAGTGGTTAAACTTCTTTAGTTCATCGTCGTGGTCACCGTCTCGGTGGTGGTTAGCTTGGAAAAAGGCCGGCGAACTAGCGAGTTTTTGTACGCTTATCATCAGGGTGAAGAAAAGGAGACACTGCAGCGTCGCTCACGCCAGCCTGAGATGAGCGACCATGGCTGCATACACTTGAATAATTTCAAAGCAGCCAAGGGTATCCAGCCGTACAAAGTGATACACTCCTATTTTGTGACCAGCACGTCGACAGAGGCACGCGTAAGAAAGGTGCGACTATCTTTTTCTTACGTGATTCGTGGTCAAGGTTCTGTCTTTGTTTCCCTTACTCTCTTTCTGTCTTTCGTTTTCACCTATGCTTTTTATGTTTTGTAACGTTTCTCATCTGTTTCTCATTTTTCATCATACAGCGTTGATCTATAGATTGTTTATTTGATACGTGATAAGAAAATGACGTGGAAAATGAGAAATTAGTGGGACTTCTGCGATGTTGCGAGGAGCGACAGCATTCTCTTTCTTTGTCGCTTGCAATACCACTCGCGATCTTAAGTCACGGACTATGCAAATTCTAGACAGAGTGACAACCCAATGTGCAAATCCGTGCATATTGTTTTTATTGAACTTGGGAAACGATGTTTTTATTCTCACGCATTTGCGGATATGGGATGTCTATTCACTAATTTGATCTTTTATTATAACTTTTGTTTAAAAATTATTTTTCGTCTTTCATTTTGAGTATATCATTTTTTATTTGTTTCTTGTTAATCAACGGATCAAGTATATAATAATAATTATTTGAAAATTCCTTTCTTCTTTTCTTTCTTTCTCTTCCCTTTAAGTAGTCTTTTATTATCATTTTTTATAAGATAGTTTTGTACTCCAGAGAGAAATAGTTTGTTTGGAAAATGACTATCAATTTGAAGTAATTTTTGGAAAAATAGTGCATTAGAAAAACTAAATGAAATTATTTGTATAAGTTTGTATAAACGAAGATAGAAAATGTAGTATTTGTATTATGTTACTCTCGTGGACGGTTTCTGTGAAGATGGATTTAAAAATGGCCGCCGTATAGAATTACTCTGTCGGTATAAAGCTCTAGCACATTTGCTACTCACGTAAAGTAACGGTACATAGATTTATGATTGTAATGGTACCGTAGGGTCAATGAATATTTGCATCGGCTTATAGCCCGATGTAATCATAAGGATGTTTTATTAAATAAACTTTAGCATCATATCTGATATTTCTTTCCTGGAACAATACTTTTATCTAATCAGTATAAGAGCCTGAGTAATATATTTTTCATCTTTCCTGTCTGATACAGTAAATAAATGATTTCTATATTTTTAGGCTGTTAGTTGTCTATGTCACACATGTAAGACATATAAAGATCGCCTACATTCTTGTCTTCATTGTATATTCTTTGGCTGCTATGTAAAAGGTCATATACAAGAACATGCAAAGACAAAAAAGCATTTTTTAGGTAATTATACATAGATTATATAGATACTTGTATATAGAATAGGGTAATATGTTTAACAAATATTTTCATTATATATTTTATTTTATGTTTCAGCTGTTGATCTTTGTTATGGAAATATCTTGTGCTTCCAATGTGGGGATTATGTATATGATAGGGAGCTATTAGCAGTTGCTAAAGCACAGTGGAGTGAGTCTGCAAAGTCATTGAGCTTTGGAGAATTTTATAGATCATGGGAACCAACACAGATAGAAGCAGAATTATTGAGAAAACATCCACGCAGAAGGCGCGTGGTCGAAAATTCCACTATAGGTAAGACGTACAAATATACATAAAATATAACGTATATTAATTAATACTGCACATTTGTAGGTTTAAGAGGGCTTATAAATCTTGGAAGTACATGTTTCATGAACTGCATAGTACAAGCTCTTATACACACACCACTGTTGAGGGATTACTTTCTTGCTGACCGACATCACTGTCCACAGCCAACTCGTTGCCTGGTCTGTGAAGTGTCCCATCTTTTTCAGGAATTTTACTCGGGTAGCAAAGCACCGCTGACGCTTCATAAGCTTCTCCATTTGATCTGGACACATGCTAGACATTTAGCAGGTTATGAACAGCAGGATGCTCATGAATTCTTTATAGCCACGCTCGATGTTCTACATAGGCATTGTGAAGCAGCACCCATCTTAGTAAAAGATAATCCACATCACTGTAACTGTATCATTGATCAAATTTTTACTGGTGGACTTCAGAGTGATGTGGTTTGTCAGGCGTGCAAGTACGATCGAAATGCACAGTACGATTTTAATGTCTTGCATTATGTAAGAATCTGTATTGATGTAATAATTTTTTAGTGGAGTGTCTACTACGATAGATCCATTCTGGGATATATCTTTGGATTTGGGTCCAGCGGCTAGCGCATCAGGTTCCGATAGTTCTGGTCCTCCTACCTCGTTATTAGATTGTTTGGAAAGGTTCACGCGGGCCGAACATTTGGGATCTAGCGCAAAAATAAAGTGTAGCAATTGTCAGACGTATCAAGAGAGTACCAAGCAATTGACTATGAAGCAACTCCCTATCGTGGCCAGCTTTCATTTAAAAAGATTCGAGCACTCTAGTATACAGGACAAGAAGATCTGTACGTTCATCTCGTTTCCAGAACAATTAGATATGACTCCATTCATGTCGCATAGACGAAACGGCAACAATAACAGTTCAATGATAGATGGACTGCCAAAGAATGGGGAAGATATGGCGTTCAGCGACAATAGATATTCTCTATTCGCGGTAATAAATCATGAAGGATCTTTGGAGACTGGACACTACACTGCCTTCATACGGCAGCAGAGAGATCAATGGTTTAAATGTGATGATCATTTGATTACAAGAGCAAGGTTAAAAGACGTCTTGACTAGCGAAGGGTGAGTTCATGGCATTGGTTACAGTGCCATCAGTATCATTACCAAGGATCCAGTGAAAAAAGCTTTCCTTTTCAGGTATCTTCTTTTTTATCATAAACAAATTTTGGAGTATGGTCGAAACACCAAGGTGTAGAACTTTAGATTGTATAATTAATTTATTTATCACGATGAATTACGAGAAATAGATTTAAGTTTTCTTTAGCATTTTAAAAAGGAGAACTTTATGAGCAGCTTATTCCCTTCTGGAAACTGTTTCATGTGTTTTGTCCGACTCACGCGTACTCGCTTGTCGGTCGAGTGTGCATAATCTATGCGACAGGAAATAAGAATAATGAAAAACAAAGGCCTCAAAAATGGAATTTCGAACTTTCGTTTGAAGTGATGTCATTAGGAAGTGGTTATGAATGGAGATACTTTCAATGAAATTAGAGAAGAGAATTTTGACGAATGACTATATTATTATGCTTGGTCCCATGATTGAAAAATCAAGAATAAACTAGAAACTAATCACTGTTAAAGAAATAGTCAAGATCAGCGGGATGTCGCTCTGTTAGCATAGATATTTGTCATATTAATCTTTAATTATCAACTTTCAAAATGCGAAGAATGTGAAAGAATTGTGTTCGTTCTATTATGTTCTATTTTCTCTTTTCACCGTTGTCTTAATTGTGTTTGACGAAATCTAGGCTGGCGCACACGGTGATCGATTTCTCTGTTCGTGTCCTAAAGTAACATAAGTGTAATTTTAAGATTAGCTCAATTTTTTTAAACGACCGATCGCATTTTTGTATATCGCTGACTGTTATTATATTCCTGCCCTGACACTTGTATACACGAGACACCAAGGATGGGTCACACGATTCGAAAGTATTCTAATTAATAAGTTTGATCTTTAGTAAAGATTAAATTAAGAAGCCATCATTTTATTCGCATGATTCCTCGTGTAAGTCATCCCTTGGTGACTCAATTTTGTACAAACGAAATAACATATAGCAAGAAAGAGGGATAATAATATTATCCATATACAAGCGAATTATTTCGCATGACTGTGTATAATAAAACAAAAATTACTATTTGACAAATTTCTTTCTGGTTGTCCGTTTTTCTTTTTTTAAGAACAAAAGATAGGCTAATTTAGAACTTAATGAATTTCGAGCGAAAGAAAGAAATTGTTAAAAAGAATCGTGCATAGAGCTTTCAATAATATTATGTTAATTTCCTGTATGACAGACCCAAAAAGTGCCAAGTGTTCATTGCACTTGTAGTTCATAATTGTGTGCTTATAGTTGTAGTAGTTCCCTATTTTGTGATGGATTTCTATTATTGTGTTCATTAATGAAATGTTTGGTAATATTTCCACAAACACACGTAAACTAAAATAACCATTGATGACCGAACAACATCCGTGGGACAAGATCGTAGACATATGCATATTGTATTGTGTCGATCTAATAACGATGTTTTACTCAAGAACAATTTACCTATATGTATGTAGGTAACAAGAATATACGATATTCTGTTGAATTGTTAAGACCATAAAAGAGGTTTCAATGCGTAATTGAGTATGAAAACAACAAAATGCTTATTTTACTTTATTTAATAAACTACGAGGGGAATGTATGAAGAAAAGTGTCGTAAAATTACATCATTGTATGCGTCGTAATAACTGCACTTGGGCGTCAACTCTCATGATGTATCATGACCAATAGTACTATACGTTTGGAAGTTCATATTACGTGTGCAGTTGCAACATTTTGTATAAGGCTGAAGTAAATGTATACAGAAATAAAGATATATTTCGTCGAAAACTTATTTCTTTTTTATTAATTCCCCCTTTTTCTAATTTATATACATTGCTGCGTGAGTCAATTAAAAGTTAAACATTGCTATCAACTGTATCAAATACTAAACACAGAGATAAAGAGATAAGTTTATCACACATAATGCAATCTTATTATGATTTCGAAGCAATGTATGTGTAATATGTAGTAAAATTTATTTTCTACTATAAATTCTTCGTTGAATTATAATTACGTATTGGACTACTAAATATGATTTTCGGATAAATTTGTTATCTATATCGTTCGAGATAATCAAAGTTCAAATTGAAATCCTGACCCGCGCATAGTAGATTAAAGAAATACATAATACATATCGAAACAATAAGAGTATTGATTGGATGGTAAAGAATAAAAAAATATTTCTTAAAATCTATTTAAGCCAAAATGCTAATTAGAATTTAATACTATATTCGCTTCAATTAACGTTGTAGTAATGGAGGAAAGATGGACGCCTTGACGTTCGGCTCTCACAGGTAAACGGCCGATCGGTTCGCATAAATATTCAAAAAACTTTCAATTAAGTAAGTGTCGCATTACAGAATTTTATTCTTTCTTTTGTAGGCTAGTTCACTTAGATCTCAAGGGTGCTCCGCCGCGAGTCTGTTATTTCGAAAAGGTCTGTTACCCGAATAAACAAATCGTATTGTTTACACTCTGTATTTCTTCTCTGATGAGTGTCATTTAAAAACAACTATAATGGTGTTCCACTTTTCCCCACAGCTTTTCAAATGTTATTGGCATTTGGTTTTTCCATATGATCGATGCTTTTTTCATATATGATAAATATCTGCATTCTAAATGAGTTCGTATGCGTAACACGGCACAATTTTCATATATGCATACCGTCATATATGTATACGTAGTTATCACTGTATATAATATCTTATCAGCAGAACGTTCGCATATTTTGATTTTTAGTAAAACAATCAATAATAGTGTAATTATTAAAAATTCGTAATTAATATTGCAGTTGTTCCCATTATTAAGGACATGGGGTGCCACTGGACTTTTATTGGAATGGGAAGACACATTTCCATACAATCGAGAGCTTTCAAATATAGGAAGTAATGGATTGAGCAGTTTAATCAGTGGATATACGGTTCAGGAGGCTAGACATATCTTACAAATTGCAGGAGATTGTGGTTTAGCAGTTGTTCCATTAGTACAAACATTTGGTCATATGGAGGTATTTAAAATTAATGTGAAATTGTAAAATTTATGAATATTTGGAAATTAATATTAAAATGATTGTAGTTTGTTTTGAAACATGATGAATGGAGGTCCTTGAGAGAAGTGGAACATTTTCCAAGCTCAATTTGTCCATCTAATCCAAGGACATTGTCTTTGGTAAAGACTTTGATTCGTCAAATAGTTAGTTTTCATCCAGACATACAGTATTTGCACATAGGTGCAGATGAAGTTTGGCATTTAGGTCTTTGCTCAGTTTGTATGAAACGTGCTGCATCTAGCAAATATGGAAAACCATCTCTGTACCTGGAACATATTTTGGCTATTGCACAATATGTACAAGAAACATATCCCTACTTAAAGATTATCATATGGGATGATATGTTAAGAACGATAGATTTACAGGTTTTGAACGGTATCTCGATAATTTATTCATATTATTTCATGCCACATATTATTTCATAAAAGCATTTCCTATAAATTTCAGATCATTACATTGGGAAGTATGTGGAACCTATGATCTGGCACTATAATCCCAGAGATAATTTTGCTCTACCTCATGGTAAGGCTTTTATTATTTAATCTTATCATATCTTGTTATTGTAAGACTACATAAGTAATATTTATTAGAACTGTGGGATAAGTATACTGCAGTTTTTCCCCACATTTGGGCAGCTACTGCATTTAAAGGTGCTACTGGATCTTCCCAACATGTACCAATTATAAGACACCATATAAGCAATCATGAAAAGTGGTTAGAAGAACTAGGTATACACGTGAATAAAGTTCATGAATTTCGAGGAACGGTATTCACTGGGTGGTCAAGGTAATTTTTTTTTCAAATTCACAATTAGATGAATTTTATCGATTTTCGATTTTAGGTATGATCATTATGCAACATTATGTGAATTATTGCCTACTGCAATACCATCATTAGCATTATGTTTGAAAGTCTGGCTCCATGGTTATTCTGAACAAATTCACAATCAAGTGGCTAAGACTTTAGGATACATAGATCATCCTTTGCATATAACACCACAACCAAGACCTGCTCCAATACCTAATAATTTGCTTTTCCCTGGATGGCAAGTTGCAGTAGGAGTAGAATGGTTTTTAAATTTTCGAACTAAATTTCATAATATTATTTCCAGTGAGCAGTAAGTATAAGTTGAGTAGTAAGAAATGCAATTATGATATTTCATTTCTCATATTCCACAGTACCTAGTGTCGTATATTAAATTTGCAGAATATCTACTTGGATGAATCCATGGCAAGTTGCAAATAATTACACAAACCCTATGCAGCTAGAAAATCTAGTGCCGGCTTTTACAGAGTAAGTTGATTTATTTTCACAGCAGTTTGAACAGGAATGATATAAAATCGAAAGTATTTTTTACAGACTACTATTAGAATTATCTTCCTTGGAAGGATATTTAAGATTTCAGATGGAAAGCATTTTCTTCCCATCAATGATCGATGAATGGATAGGTACAAATATTCAGCCCATTAAAGGGAAACTTATGGAATTAAAACAAACCACGGAGAATCAAATCAAGATAAATAGTCGAGTTTAATATTTTAAATAAGTATTTGCAGAATTTCTGCGTTAGATCTCAATGACCAACTTCAATACAGGAGACGAATACGGAACGATAGGCTGATGAAAAGTACGAAACTATTTAGTAAATTGTAAAATTTTATCTTGTAAGTAGGTGTAGCGAAGTAAAAGTAGATATTAAAAAGTGATACTCCGTGCGATATGCACAGGATATAATTTTATAAAAGAAGGAATGATTATTTTAATACTTGGCTTAAGGACGAATGAACTTGTGACAATGATTTTGTCACTGAGCTTTGCCATTTTGTGAGCTGTTCTGTGATACTTGGCTATGAAAGGATTATTGTAATGTAATTAAGCTCAATGACCATATTTCTTGGCTATTGTGCTTATCACATATGCTTCTAACTATCTGCGTTTCTTATTATATCCATAGTATGTGCAAATATTTTTTGTACTCGATTTAGAGATATCTCTTCGAAAATTTTTCAAAACTTATATTGATCAGCTATAAAAAAATTTTATGCAATACCTAATATATCTTATAGATTCTTTTTTATTACTAAACTTTTAAACTAGTCTGATAGATTGGAACATACTCATCACTCTAATACACTATTTATTAAATATAGCGACAGATTAAACTTAGATAAACTATAATTAAAAATAATAACTAATAATGGATATGAATAAATACTTATGTGTATCTACGTAATAATCACGTAACATGTGATTTTGTTTTGTACGACTCAAATTACTTTTAAAATAATCTTAATTATGAAAAAGAAAAAAAATATTTTGCGTTCATTTTTCACCTTTTTCTACGATCCATGGCCAATGCGGATATGTATCCACAATCCAGTCAAAAAACAAAAGCGGCGATCAGTTAAAAGGCAAAGATTTGTCAAAAAATGCCTTGCTCTAATTTTTATGAAATATTACCTTTGGCTAAGCAAGTGAAATAGTGGCAGATATAAAAGAACATGCCAAAAATTAGAGAGTATAATGAGGAAGAAGCTATGAAATTAGACGAATGTTTCAAAGAAACCCTAGCACGTGTTAGACCTTTTGTTTTAGCATTAACATCTGCTGAAAGTGCGAAATTATGCAAAGTTTGGCTTAATAAGTTAAATGCTGTTACTTCGCAACGTCGTTTAAGAAACGAATATCTCACGGAATTATTCAGGCAATTAAAGACAGGACGTGTTGGAGGAGTTTTCAGTAGACCTCCACCTAATGGATTTCTTCTACCATTACCTAAGTCGTATCATATGGTACCTATATTACGATTTATGAAATTTATTGTAATTAAAGAATAATTAACATGTAATACAGGTCTGTATTAGCTCATCTGTAAGTAACTTATCAGACTATACCATGAGATCTCACCATAGTTATTTAAAGCCACATGCAAAATGCACTCAACACCAGCGAAGTAAAGCGTCATTAAAACACCGTATGATAGACGTCACGAGAGTGGATCAATGTTTGCATGCTATGAATCATGATCAAAGTACAGTAAAACAAAAAGTCGACTAAAAACCTATGAGCGGCGTATTGATACACTGAGAACCATTATTGCAGAATTACAGGCTCAAAATTTATGTCTAAGGAATCCATTGTTAAAATACCCAGAAAATCGCAACAGAAACATGAATGATTACTTATCTTCAAGTATTAGTCAATTAACTACTGATGTCACTACTTTAAAAGCTAAGTTAGTATGTCATCAAATGTAAGTTTGATGAAGCAATGTCTTAAATGTTTATAAATTGTTAAAGGCTGAAAGAGATGGAACAGTTGAAAAATTCTATGGATGAAAATTACAAAGAGGCTGTTCAAGAATATCATTTCGTAGTAGTGAAACAACTCACTGATTTAAAACAACAGTTGGACGAGTCTCGATTGAAAAACGAGGCCTTGGACCATACTGTAACTGTAATAGCTAAAAAGTTGGAACATATCAGCCATGGTAAGGTAAGAAGTAGAATCTTTATTTGTAAAATGAGAATTGTAAGATATATTTTGAAGGATGAGCAAAGTAAATCAATGGAACAACAATGGTTAGATAAAATAAAAATGATATGTGAACGATTTGATTCATTTACAAAAGAGAAGAATAAAGAATTACAACTAAAACAGGATTTACTTGAAAAGAGAGATATAGAATCATCAAAGAAGGATGCAGGAAGAAAGGAAGAAATTGAATTACTGACTAATAAGATACAAAATTTAGAAATGAAGTTAGAAATGAAGCTTAGAGATGTATTTCTTTGTAAATCATAGAATATTTCAATATGTTTATACTTAAATATATTATTGACTAGTGCTGTATTCCTCTTAGGAAGATAAATCACAGAAAATGATAGTTGAGCAATATACAATGATGAAAGGAGAATTAAATAAAATGAGAATCGAAATGGATCATGAAACTCAGAAACAAAATCAAAATTTAATGTCTGAAGTTTCTACTTTGAAGAAGGCTGTTGTAAAACTAGAAAAGTCGAAGGAGAAACTCGAGTACGATTATGAAAAGAAACTGTCGCATATCATTAAGGTAAATTAATTTAGATATTATATTACTAGGAATTAGTTCTACTTCATGTGTTATGTCATAGAACAAAGATATGGAAATAAAAGCCTTGCATTTACAACTGCAAAAACAAAAAAATGAATTGTACACATCTCTGAGTATAAAGAAGCAAAATGAAGTGGATAATATAGTTTCTATATTAGAGGAGCGATATAAAAAGCTTTTGGCAGAAACAGAAGCAATGTCAGAATCTAAAATTCAGGAGTATCTCATGGTACTGAGCGCCGTAAATTTTATTTAAAAGTAATCTAAAAATATACGCAATAAGGTAATGATAATGGTTATTACAAATTTTAGAGAATAGCTATTCTTGAAGATCAAGTACTTAATATGAAGAAATTTGAGTCGAGCTTATAGGGTAGTGATTTCGTAATAGTTTATAGTAGAATATAATCATATAATTGTATATTATATATATATGTTTGTTCCTAATAAAGGGTACAAGAAACGATGTGTACTTTTTTAAATGTTCCCGGTACTTAAGCATTTCTATTAATTCCTAACAGATGGTAGTAAGTGCTTAAATTGATAATACAAGAGATGGCGTTAGGCTTTCATATTGCTATGGCAACACTTTGTAAACTAGTTCTGAGTTGTCAAATGTGACAGGTGACAGTAAACTTCATGTTAATCAACATTTTTAACAGATATCAAGCTATTATTTAACATTTATGTATACCAAAGTTCTCAGTAATATGATTAAAATATTTTTTACGAAAATAAGCATTAGGAAGAATTAATGAATACGTAGTTGCAAAAATCTATCTTTTTCAAAAAGTAGTTTTTATTAATGAATTTAAAAACAGCTATGTCAGTTTAGATATTACTTATGACATTAATATTGACAGTAAGAATAAAATAATGTCGCTCTACTTCGATACGCGCGTACAAAATCCGGAAACAGCTTCTATCAGTACTCACGCAATTTGGCATGCAAATTATCCACTATTAGCTGTCGCAGCGTATTCTCAGGATAAAGGTGGTTTCGTGACAATTTATGATGATCAGGGAGAACCTACTCAGGATGTAGAATCACCTAGACATTCAGTAGCTCAAGTGACTGGTCTTGGATGGCATCCAGAAAAGCGATGGCTTGCAGCAGGTTGGGAAAGCGGAGAATTGCGGGTTAGTAATCATTTAAATTTAATAAAAATGCTTCAGAATAATGGAAATTAAAATATATTACTATAAATTATTATTCAGATATGGCCAGGTGATACTGGTAGCACAGAATTTAATTTGGTAGTGACACCACATCGTGATCCTATTACAATTTTGCAATGGAGTCAACATGGGGGAAGATTGGTGTCAGCAGATTCAGCTGGATCCATAGTTGGTTGGAAAATTGACTCAAGAGGTCAATTGTTAATGATGTTTCACCATGAACTGAAAGATTCTTTTGCACAAATAGTATTCAAAACTATTCCACCAAAATCAATGATAGATATAAGGTAGACACAAAACTAATATATCTTGCATTTCTATTGACAAAATTAATCATAGAACTTACACTGCTTTCAGTGGTCTAGCAAAAGCTGCAGTTGCAGGAGATGAAAGAGCATTAGATATGTTCAGCTCTTGGCGTCCTAGAACAGCTGCACCCACAACAGTTGTAACGCAAAGAGAAAATCATGCCTTTTATATTGGAACCACTAGTGGTGTAATATACTTTGTTGATAACCAAGGACAATGCACAGAAATCTTAAACACAAATGGTGCTGCCTTACAATTCCTATTGCACCATCAAACTAGAGATTCTCTAATTGTTATGACAGAAGGTTTGAATATAGCACATTTTCAGACAGATCCTATTACTGGTCGACTGACCGAATTAACAAAAGTAACTACATTTTTTCTTATTTATTATTTTGCTGTAATCTAATGTGTAAATTTCATGAAACTCTTTTTTGTTGAGGTGAGACTTAGCAGTAGATACGACATATTGAGAACTGGTCCAGCAATGTGTTGGGCTGGAGCAAATACTTTAGCGATTCTTACAGGAGAATTGGGTGTCCGTTGTTGGGATCTTCACACTAGTGATAGTTACGTATTATCTCCGCCAGATTCTTCCACTGGGAACATGGCTACACCACAGGAAATCTGCACGAGCATAGCTTTTTGTAAAAATAACGGTAACAAACATTTTGCTTACAATGTAACTTATGTAGGAATACATTATTCAATTGTTAACTTCAATATTGTACAGGTACTTTGGCTGCTGGAACAAACTTGGGAACGATTTACTTATGGAGACGTAGAATTGAAACGGACTGCGATGAAAACGGTTGGCCCAATGTTCCAGAATCTTGTAGCATTCATGGAACAGTAAAACAGCTTACATGGGGTGCTTTTTTCTTAAGGAGCCCACTTCTTGCCGTAAATTGTATTACTAATGTTTTTATATTATATCAACAACCAATGTGCGCTACATATAACGATGGTGTTTGTGCTAGTCAACTCAGTCCCTGTCAAATATTAATAGAATTCGATGAGCAGAATTACACTTTGAAAACTGATATTCAAGTGCAACTTGTTGCTGTTAATAAAGAATACATCGCTGTTTCTTCTGGTAGACTGGTTGTGGTCTATAGAATTCACAATGATTCATCTTTGTATACTACCGCAATCGCCAATTTCAGCTGTGACACTGAGAAATTATTGATTTACGATCACACTTTGATCGTTTTAACTCCTGTAGTCATACAATTACGGTCAATGGAGGGTAGTGTCATTCAAACGCTACCCACGTTATCAGAAGAGGGCGAACCAATTACTATGGATCTCACTGGACACTATTTAACAGTCGCATCTTTAAATGGTATCTTAAAAATTTGGGATTTAAGTAAACGAGAAGCAAAGCTGCATACCAGAGCAATGGCAACTTACGAAGCGATCAGTGATTTTGCTGAGATCATCGAGGCACGGTGCAACGCTGATTGCCGTTGCGTGTCTATCACTGTTGCAATGACTAACTTGATGCCCAGTTCTATTTTATACGTTTGGGACATAGAAAGTGATCAGATACACGAGTTCGACTTTGCCGAGTCTAACGATATAGATGAAGACGATAGTGCTTTATCTGTAAAATGTAGAGGAAGATTGGTTACTGCTCATTGTTGGGACGTAGAAGACCCTAGATTATTAGTATGTCGAGCTCAAAAATTGGAGACACGTGACACCAAGTGCTCCTCAAAACAAAATAATGAAAACAATTACGACGTTTCAAAGGCTACTGTGGTTTTGGTATCAATGTTTGCTACATCGGATCATGGGATTGTCGTTCAGGATATTAAACCAATTAAAGATGAAAATTGTAGAGTTCTAGGTGTTCATTCTCCACACATTATTATTTTAAATTCTGAGAAAACAGCAGAGAAGACCAGTAAAGTAACAAAATTGTTCATGAGAGATTTTGAGGAACTAGGTTTATGTGACCCTGTTACAAAGAAAGCTGTATTAGATTTCAGTTTTCATATCAGCGTTGCTAATATGGAGGAGGCTTTCAAGTCGATTAAATCCATTAAAAATGAAGGTATTTGGAAAAGTCTAGCAAGAATGTGCGTGAAAACGAAACAATTGAACATGGCGCTTTTGTGCTTGGGTCATATGAAACAAGCTAGAGCAGCGAGGGCTCTTAGAGAAGCTATGCAAGATGATAGTTTGAACTTGGAAGCCAAAGTAGGTACATTAGCGGTTGAATTAGGATTATATAATGACGCTGAACGACTTTTTCGTGAAGCGAAGAGATTGGATCTACTAGGCAAGCTTTTTGAAGCGCGTAATAAATTTAAAGAAGCTATAGAGTTAGCAAAGAATGAGAATAAAATTTGCGAAAAAACTAGTTATTACAACTATGCAAAAGCTCTTGAGCAAGAAGGTAAAATAGTGGAAGCTATAGAGATGTATACTAAAGCAGAATGCCACAGATTTGAAGTACCAAGGATGTTGCTCGTGAGACCCAGGGAACTATTAACTTATCTTAATAATTCTGAGGATCCAGAAATAAAGAATTGGCATGCACAGTATATAGAATCAACCGGAGATATGGAAGGAGCATTGAAATTGTATGAACAAGCTAAAAATACACTAGCAATGACCAGATTACTCTGTTATTTTGGTAGAGAAGACGAAGTTAGCGAATTGGTATCGCGAACGAATCATGCTGCCTCCGCGTATCACTTAGCTGCACACTATGAATCAAAAAACAATGTGGCTCAAGCTATTCACTTCTATACTATTGCTAAGGCCTACACAAATGCAATTCGACTGTGCAAAGAACACGATATGTTTGAAGAACTGTGGCCCTTGGCTGTATTGGCTCCAAGGCAATCACAGATAGATGTTGCCAAGTACTATGAAGAAAACGATCAGTCGGATAAAGCAGTTTTGTTATATCACAAAGCTGGTTTATTGCACAAGGCGCTGGACATTGCTTTTAAGACGAAACAGTATAGTGCTTTACAATTGATTATTATGGATGTCAATGCAGATTCTGATCCTGCTTTGATAGAGAAATGCGCTGATTATTTCGTTCAAAATGATCAGATTGAAAAAGCAGTAGATCTACTTGCAACCGGAAGAAAATACTTAGAAGCTTTGGAATTGATACAAAAACATAATATTTTACTGAGTGAAGATTTAGCCGAGAAGATGACATTACACAAAGTTGACAACGACGTAGATCATGAAAAAATACGAATCTCTATATTAGAAAGAATAGGTGAGATAGCTTTTGAGCAAGGGAACTATCATTTGGCAACCAAAAAGTTCACTCAAGCTGGTAATAAACTGAGGGCTATGAAAGCCTTGTTAAAATCTGGTGATACAGAAAAAATTTGTTTCTTTGCTCAAGTTTCCAGACAAAGAGAGATCTATATCATGGCTGGGAATTATTTACAATCATTAGATTGGCAGAACCAACCGGAGGTATTGAAGAATATAATTAACTTTTATTCCAAGGGGAAAGCAATGGATCTATTGGCCAATTTCTATGTTGCTTGTGCGCAAGTAGAAATTGATGAATTTCAAAATTATGAAAAGGCTCTTGATGCTCTGAATCAAGCAAGTAGATGTTTAGCAAAAGTATCTACTCCAAGAGACCTTGATATCCACAAAAGAGCAGTGGATTTGGTGAACAATAGAATAGCAACGGTTAAACGTTACCTCGATATTAAGAAGTATGTTTACTTTATACATACATAGTAGAGAAACTTAAGGAGCATGAATATCAATAAAATATTATTAATTATTGTTACAGGTTGTTTGATAGAGGAGAAACTAGTCCAGCAATGCAACAGGTGCGTCAGTTACTCGAGTCTCAAGGAGGAAATTTGGAACAATCAGTTCGCCGTGGTGACTTATTTGCAACTATTACTCAGCATTACATCAACATCGGTGATACTGATAAAGCACGCGCTAGTATAGAGGAATTGAAACGTTTAGTACCTGGAATTAATCTCACTTATTATTACAATATGGGTGTATTGGAAGCGCTTGGTTATAAGATGAAAATACAACGACAAGAAAGTTCTGATAAAGAGGATGATATTGAGGAATTGTTAGGAGAATAGTTAAATATAATGAACGTGCAATGGGGTTAACGGAATCCGTCCAAAAGTGTGATTATAGATATTAAGTACACGAGACAGTTGATTATTATTATAAAATATTTGTATATTATAATTCGAAAAATATAACCTAGGTTTTACTTAAAATGTGATGTCTAATCATTTCATGGCTATAACACATTTAGAAAAAATCATCATTTAATGTTTATTATTTTGACTTATACATAAACAGCCTTATGTTTTAACGTTTTAATATGTCCTAGAAAATAAGAGGTAAAAAATGATTATAATTTGGATGTAATAATCAACTTGATGCAAATTCCTTATTAGATACAGAATAAATACATGAATTATAGAAATAGCGAGAAAAAGAAAGAAATAAGATACATAGATTTTCAAATAATACATGAACTGTAATTATTGAAAAAAAGATAGAATCAAATTAGTATATTCTATCCATTCCTATTAAAACATCTTTCCTGGTATACAAAGTCTTTCCAGTGGGATGGCCAATTTTCATCCTATTTTGGTCCAACGCTAAAAATTCCATCTTCGATAAAGATTTTTCCCTCAAATTTTCACAGCGCTAAACGAAGCAACAAGGTACCAAGAACATTTCAGATGCACCAAACTCATTCAAACAGCTTTTTCCGGCGTCGGCTTTTTGCATGGCGACATAATCTCTGTCTCTGACTCTTCGGCTTTTCGTTTTTTACGCACCAAATGAGATATATCACTAGCAGGTTTTTGAACTTTAGGTGCAGAGTCGTTGCTACCACTTGGTCCAGCACCATTTGAACAACCACCAGCTACTTTGTTTTTGATACCTTCTATGACGAGTTTGCAAGCTTCTTGTTTAAAGTCTTTCATATCTGAGATTTTCTCTTGGATCTCTGGCAGTAACTCTTTCAGTTCTTGGATCTCCCCTTCTACCGTATAGAACGAATCGTCCGTTTTGGGAGGTTCTTTTATTTCTTCCAATTGTTTGATACGCGCCTCCAGTAATTCCGTAGCTTTGTTAAATTCTTCGATACTGGCGTCAAATTCGTTGCCTAAGGAATGAGCCAATGCAAGCTGATAATGGATTTCGGCCATCGCTCTTGGCTCTCGCGGCTCAATCTGTTGCAGAAGTTCTAGACATCGATGTAGATCGTTCAAAGCACCCTGAAAGTTCCCTCCTTCCATGGCCACTTCTCCTAAGAGTCGATAAGCATCGGCCAGTAATTTCCAACCAGATTGACCACGTTTTAACAGCACCAATTTCGCTAGTTCTAACACTTCCCAGGCGACCTTTAATTTTAGGGCAAATATTTTTTGTTCATTAGAGGTTTTATAAAATGGAAGACATTTCTAAACGGGGATCTAACACGATTGCTTAAATTTCTTTTGAAATTACACAACGAGCAATAATAAACAACAAAGGAAGATAAGTTTCTTTACAAGATGAGTCGCAACGCAATAATTTAATGTAATCATATACGAACAATAAACGAAGAAAATTAAATTAAGCAACCTTCATACCTGTAAATTGTTGACTTCATCCTCTTCATCTTCCTTTTCTATGTCCTCGCCATCATTTTCTCCATTTTCCTTGACAACGCCATTCTGTTCGGTTGAACAAGAAGGTCCATTAGCGTTACTTGTATCTTTACTGGAGTCAGCCGCAGGTTTCTCATCTTCTTTTGGCTTTTCGACCGTTTGTTTCGCCGTTTTACTATCTTCAGTCTTATTAGAGTCTGATTTTTCTGCTTCTTTCTTTTCACTGCTCTCCTCTACCTTCTCTTCTTTCTTCTCAACTTCCGGTTTCTTGAGTTCCTGCTCAGTTTTCGACTCTTCAGTTTTGTCTTCAGTGGCGGCCTTCTCTTTTGCTTCGTTGACTGTCCCATTGTCCGTGTGCTCTTCAGTCTCTTCTTCTTCCTTCTCGTCAATGTTGCTCAATTTCTCGTCTTCAGCTTCCTCCTCGTCCTCTTCATCGTCTTCTTCAGCTTCTTCTGTGCCCGGCACCCCGCCACCCAACACTCCAGCCTCCTCTCTCGCTAAACCAAGAAGAGCCCGACCGTAAAGCAAATAAGGCTCGCCAAGTTCGTCCGCGGTGTCTCCGTGTTTTTCGACGAGCAGCTGGCATGCCTGTGCCAACGCGGTTACAGCCATGGTGTAGTCCCGGACTAAGAGATGCCGTTTTCCATGGGAGATCGCGGTCGCTGGGTCAGTAAAGGCTGCGTTTTCGGCAACGTCGGCCATCTGCAACATCAGACACATTGTTACTTATTATAAATAATCTAATAATTATAGCTAAATAAGCTATGGCTAGCGCGTAATATGATTATACCTGACGAGCTAAATTTTTCTGTTGATCTTTTTAGAATTACGGTTTTTTATGCATTTATGAAAAATTTAAATATGCAAAAAATAAAACTTTCAGATTAAATATTTAGAGGATTAAACGCAAATTTCCACTTGGATCTTTTAAAAATATTAATTTGCATAAAATCTACACTCTGTTTAGAGAAACTTAATACAGAAAAATGCGTTCCTATAAAATTTTATTTCTCCAACATTCGAGCCACATCGGTGATCAAGACTTCGATAAAAGAATATTCTTCCGCCCACGAGAATGGCCCGATATCAGTAATGCAATTAAAACGTGTTCAGAATATTCCTCCTACGCGCGATACGTGTCGCGTTTTCTACGCAAATGATATCTACCGCCACAGCAATACATTCATAGTTAATATCAACGTTGACTAAATAAATAATGAGCGAATCTCGTAGAACGTCGCACGAATTCGACTTGACTGCAAGCAAGTTATAGCTGAGTGGCGCGTGAGCAACTCGAACATGTTTCAGATAAGAGGAAGGCATTTAAATATCGAATACTGTACTACTAACAGTTAGAACAATGGTAGGTAAGCAGCTCGTTAAGCGACAATCGCAGTTTCCTAATTCTCTTGCAAACAACCTGCTAACGAGCAAAGATCCACCTTTATAACAGAATCCCGCGAAATGATGCAACGTCGATGCTAATGACTTCTTGCGACCTACTAGCTCCACAACCTGCGGTCATGCAATTTTTGTTCCTAGTTCAAAGTTTGTATGATCCGTGCTTTGTAGTAGATATTACTGAAGTTTCTACATCACATAATTCTAGAAGAAAGTTAGGTACCCCAATTATATCCAGCTTCGCAAGAAGCTTAATTTGACATTAAAACTCTCAAGGAAACGTCCGATATCAAGCGAATGATTAAACCTTTAACAACTACGATCTTACTACGAAGGCATCCTTTCTTAAAAGAGCTATCTCAGAAAGGCTGTTTCAAGCATCACACTTGGAAGAAAGAGTTCTTCATAGTTCAAAGAAACAGTAGTAAAAAAAAAAAAAAAAAAAAAAAAACGACAATGCGGCGAACCATCATCACCTTTAACAAACTTTGCCAAGCGGAGTACCACCTAGAAAGAGAACAATAATTCAGAAAAGAGCGCAGAAAAGTGTTTCAAATCAAAGAACGAACAAAGAGGAAGAAGAAGAATAGAGTAATGGAAGGAAACAAGAGAAGAAGGGCGAGGAACAAGGGAGAGAATCACCAGAGTGGGTTGTCCGCAGCATCCGGGTGGGGTGGTTGGTTGGGTGGTTGGTTGGGTGGTACGTCGGTCGATTTTCATGCGCTTCGACGCAGAACGGAGAGGGCGTGCTGATCGTTTGCCCTCTCATAGCGGTGGAGAGTCACCGAAAACACCACGAGCTCCGGGGGTGACTCCGGGGTGGTCAGTGCGTAACTGGCAACTGTCGGTACGGTTGTGCGGCTTTCAGTGGGCTGCCAGCGGTCGCCCTGGGCACCACTTGCATGGATGGAGCCTACCCGTGTACCCAGGGCCCCTACTCCACGTCTTATTTTCCTCGTCGCAACGTTGGCGCTCACTTTCACAGGTAATTGACACGATTCTTCGCGCTCGACGTGTTTTTGTTTTTGCCGTCCGAACGATCCTCGAAACCGGCTCAATTGGCAAAATCCATCTTACGTAATGAATAATCTAATAAGTTGTTTCGCTTCCGTGGTTGGTTTCCTAGACGCACGTTGCACCATGTAGAACGTGTTGTGCAGATCTATTTGTTAACCCATCAGCTGATACGGAGAAGCGTGTCTGTGGGTCATTACGGGGCATACAACGCCACGATAATCGAGAACATGTTTTTGTCGTGTCCTTAGCCTGCGCGGTAAACGAAAATGTGTCAAAATATACTGTAACTGATAGAGGAGTTTCAATGAATATGTAGATCCATCCTCGTTCCATCGCGCTAATTGATACCGGTGTACGTTTTCAACGGTGCATCGATTAATTCGATATTTGAAGTGTATATTAAGAGGGCGGATGTTAAGTGGGAAAGCACGTGGATAATGATGCTCTCGTTCCCGACCCAAAGCGAAACGTCGTACTTTGCAGCATCATCGTGCCTAATCACATTCGTAGTTTACGCAGATAACATCTATTCTTGGCAATTTTCGTCACGTGTTTCCGTACAATCGTAACATCAAAACGCACCAAACAATGTAATCTAAAGAAGATATCTATATATGAATATGTAGACTAGGTTTACGTATATCGTATATTGTACTAGATCATCGTCGTACCATGTGACTTCCTTCCATAAACACTTCATCCAGGCCTATTTAATCACCTCTCGCGCGTTCGTATACTTTGTTAATGTTCCTTCTTGTTCGCCTAAAAGCTTCCTTAATACAAAGGTCAACAACCACCGGTTGAATTCATTGTATCGTGCATTTTTTTTTCAACGGAGAGGGATGGTCACTCCTGAGAAGTGCTCCTATGTTCTAGCATACTGGAGGGCTCTTGCTCACGCCAGTTTTCTTATGCAATGAAATATCCTATAGCAGGCAGTTTAGCCATGGCGCGAAAACGACGCTCTTCTCAAGGCTCCCCGTTAAACGTGAAACTTACCGCCGTCGATCCCGACGAACGTCGTAGAATCTTCTTGTATCTCCCTAAGTAGAGGAGATTCACTTTTTATGGCAGAAATTGTTGCAACGATATTGTAGTTATTACCGCTTGATGATCTATGATTACAGTGGATGCGTGTTCTGACAAATTGCTGTTCCGACGAATCCATAAATATATTTCACTGCTTTGATATATTCGTCAGAATACGTATCTACTATAACTACAGCTTAAGCCGCATTCAATAAAAAAATTATTCCGGCGTTTTACCAGCATTGCAGTTAGCTTCTTCGGAAGGTCAAATGATACGCAGAAACTATCATACTGTGGTAATTGGCTATCCTATACACTGACTGTGTTTTTGTTACGAAACAATCATCACCAATCAAGTTCATTCTTTATAAGCTGAAGTAGTATCATCTAGTACTCGGTCGGAAGCTTGAGATATCAATCAGTATAAAAAATCTTCGCTCAGACGTTCCATTACAAAGTAACTATCTGAAAGAATTTACGACATGTTACTTGCGAGTATCTTTGAGATTACAAAGGTTTTACAAGCGTTGAAACTTTCTGAGAGAATTTTGAGAATTCGCAAGAACATTGGAAATGATAGCTGCTGCTAAAATCCATTGGTTTTCCTTCTGTCAATATGCACATTGCCGAGAGGCTGATCATAGAATCGAGGAGATTTAAAGTAACGAGGGCATTCTTGTGCAGTGGAACGTCGATATACAACGTTGAATACAGAGAGCCGTGTTTCGTATCTGTTCCAGCGACCGGATTGTTGTGTGGTGCCATAATGTCGGATCATTGGGAGGAAGTTGGCTGGGACAAGGAGGCTTTGACCCACGCGAACGTTACTCTTAAATGGTACTTGGATGGACAGGTAGCGATGTTAGAGCGAACTTCCGGTCACAGAAATCATCATCCTGGCAGACGAGCTACCTTCCTCGTGCCAATGTACGGCGGTATTTGGATCATGTGCGTCTCCCTTACTGGTGAGTACCGGCTGATTTGATGGATTTTGACTACTTCTCGACTATAGATTTTTCCTGAGAGAAGACTCAATGTTTATTTTATCATTAGAGTCTAATGAGAATTTTAAAACGTTTAACGAACAGACATACATCATTAAACGAAATAATCGTATTAGATCGACTTTCATGACACGGTGATTTAATAAATAAAATTCAAAGTGAAGTAGCGAGTTCATTCCTGAGTAACAGATATTTTCTTACAACGTAGGAAATAGTTTAATATCGTCAAAAAATTCCACGGATATTCAGGACTACGCCTACTGTTGGATTTTTTAATTTACTCTTAGCTTCTGAATAAGTTTCATTCGCGAATCTCGTTCGAAAAATTCCTCACCGATAAAGCAATTATATTCATTATATTATATTAATTTTATTAATTATAGTATGGTCTTAAAAATATCTCTAAATTTTCGTAGATCAAAATTCAAATAGATAGTTCTTTAAAACAACTTTGTTTCGAGCGTTCTGAGATCGACCATGAATTTTCAATGATACAAGTGTGCACACACACCTTTCCACATACATGTGTAATCGTCTCGACGTATCTCCGATGATGCGGTTCTGTATGAACGACGTTCTATAGGCGGATACCACCTTGACTCTGACCAAGGTATCGACCAGTCGATTATGATCTGAAACAGCGTGTTGTCTGACTAGGAATACCGTGACCGTGAACATCTTGGACGTTCATTCGCTAAAGTTTATGCCAATCACTTTCACTATGCTGAACCTTCAATCCAAAAGAAACGAAAAGTGATAGATCGACGTGGCAATAAAGTAGTTAAGAAATGTGACGGATCGATGCCTCTTTCTCACTTTTAATTCGTCCCATGATAAGGCAATAGAATAGTGGATACAGCAAATGTAAGATAACAAGCATAGATAATTTTGGAAATATCAGTTCTGGAAATAGCTTTCAATGCAAAGTGGCTCGATTTACTGTAATTTAGATAAAAATGTATATGTGTTAAAGTGAATGCATTTGTTGTTCTTTTATCAGAGGAACCATTTCAATGATACCGTATGCTATAGTAGCTTCCATGATATAACGAGATTTTAAATTAAAGAATTTCAGCAATGACGCTGATTGATACTAACATCCAAGAGTTATATATGTGCAACATTCTTTTTCGATGGAGATTAAGATAACACTGATACGTATATACATCATGCAGTCCTGAGATTTAGAATTCTCACTGCAGTATGTGTGCGACAAACAGAAATTCCAAAAAATCCTAACAAACAGAAATTAATTTATTAAATATTTCCTAATTAAAGTACAGTGTCTACGACGATTGATACGCATAATATGCATATACGGGTAAAAATATAAAAAAATAAGAAATATACTATTGCATCTTCTGATATATGTCACTAAAAATTACTTGCGAACGTTCGTCGGCAATCAGATGCTACTTCACGTTAAATACTGCTAATCTAGGTTTACGAAAACTTTTGTGAAACTTTTTCAAGGAAGATAATCCTTCAATCGTTTTAATTTTTCTGCGACTGCAAAAGTATTCAAACGTATTCCATGCTATCAACTACCACTTTATAAAAGAGTCTTTTATCAGAAAGAAGAGACTGGGCAAATTTTAGCAAATGAACTCTCCAAGGAAGAACTTTCAACAGTGGAAAGACAGTATAAAGACATTGAAAAGAAATTTCGAATAAGAAATAATACGAGAGCATCAGAAAAGTAAATTATAGCAGCAAAAAGAAAGTAGCACGAGCATATTAAAAAGGAAAGCCAGTGAGAAAAGAAACAGCGCAAAAATATAAAAAGAGAGTTGTATTAAAAAAAAAAAAACTGCAGCACAAAAACGTCGATATTACAAAAATAAGGTACCAAGCCAGGAGTGAACATACGATGGTTAGTTATTTTTTCAAACTGTCAGTATCTTTCCTGACCACCTGTAATATATATATACCCTTATTCTCTCGAATTCTACAAAAAGCAGAAAAGTACAGTAGTAGTTTGATAAAACCCAAAGGAAAATATTAGATCCACGGACAGAAATTGGGTCGTTTTCTAGGGGAGGACGGACAAACTGTTAGGGAAAAAGTCAATTGTGACAAAGTACGAAAGAGTGTGACGCAGACAACGAACCAAACAAGATATCATGGAAGTTCCAGCACGAGTTATAACTCAAATTAAATCGGATTTCTGTTTTCTTTTATTAAACAAAATTCTGTTTCATAAAAGAACTAATCAAGGGAATATTCTACGAAGCGCAGAAAATATTATACATGGAATATTTGCAAAATGCGAGGTATATTATCATGAAGCACAATTGCTCACGATAAACATTCAAATCGATAGCCGCTAGTATCGACTTGTTTTGCTTTCATTTAGCTCGGAAAATACAGCTACGATCGCGAGACAATTATCGTAAAATACGATAAGATCGTCTGCCTATCTTTAGGGTATAATCTTATCAACGAGAAAGCGTATAACGTCGCTAGGAAAAAGTTTATAAAAAGAACCACCTATGCACTTGGCTCACTTTATGAAAAATCGTTCGTTCATTTTCTCATAGTTGCATTAGAACGTGCATAGTTCCTTATCTTCGACAACAAAAGAATAATTGGTCTTTCGTTTATCGGTAGAGCTCGTGAAACCAATAATTTTATTATTAATTTCTACGTCTGCATTCCGTAACGAGCGATGTAATTATTTTATGTTTCAGTGAGCGATCTCATTAAACAAAAAATTCCATACATTCTTTTCTTCTTTCCTTTTCTCTTTTCTTCCCACGACGGTTCATCGCAGTACCGAAAATTGCAACGTAGCATAACGAAATCGGTTCTCCTTGTTTCTCGATGTTTCGTCATCGACTCACTCGGGTCTTTGTTGCCGTCGAAAAGCTTTAATTGAGAAGAAAGTCCAACATCAGAATTGAAATTTCAACGTTTCTCTGCTCCTGACGACCGTGTTTCTTTTTGCCCGCGTGGATAGACCCCTTCATTGTCGATTGTATGATTTGAAAGTTTAATTTTCTCGCCACATCGGGGACAAGGGAAAAGTGAAAAGGCTACGATTACTATTTCGATCGTCTACTCCAAGTCGAAACACCTTTGCGGTATGAGGTATTTGAATTCGTGGATCGTAGGTTCTTTGCGCTACAAGCTTTTGTACGTGAGAAAGTAGAAAAATTAAAAGGAGAAAAAAAAATATTTTATGTATTTTGAAAGATTTTAATTTCATAAAAGAAAAATTAGTAAGTCTTTTACAATTAATGAGATGGCTTTTTATTATTAAATGAACTTGACCTTCGGAAATGTGTGCCTATGTAATTTGTTCCTTTAGATTTCTTTCTCTTTCTTTTGGAGAACTTCCTCTGATGGTTTCTGGTCACGCCAAGCACGGAACGTTGCTGTTTAAATCAGGCGGCGCGCTGGGGGTTCTGCTTTATGCACTGGCTCTTTATGAAAATCAATCTAATATTCTCGACCTGCGTATCCTGAAGTTACTTTATACTTCTAGAAATTGTTTGGTAAATACAGTAATCTTTAGAATCCAATAGTGCATCCTTGAAATGTTTTTGTTAAAAGAATGCATATACTGAAATTCACTAATGATATTTCATCTGTTATCTATCTTATCATGTGTTAAATCTCTGTTATCAAATTTATCTTGGAACCCTTTTGCTAGTTTATCAAATGAAAGAGGAGGCACGAGGACAGACCTAGACCCGCTGAACTTGGATCGATCTATTTCTGCTTCAGGATTTATTATTGCTCAATTCTCCAAGTTTCCACGACCTTCTATACCCCCCGTCTTCCTGACATTTCACGGAAATCCACGTTCAGGTTCATCCTCTCCAACGAGCCGATAGTATTCGGCATCTGATATCGAATCTCACGCTCCAACTATTCGGCGCTCCTGACCCCGAGACTTAATCAGGCTACTCATTTCCAGTATCGAGTTAACCGATCACACGTAAATCTGTGTAAACCGCCACTCTCCACACGGGAATACAAAATTTTATTGTTTCTATTTGAATTAAGGTCAATGCATGTACTTAATTGCAGCAACTCTGTATATTCATTTTCTTTTTCCAACTGATCGATTCCAGTTAATTACAAGTTTTTTGTTACTGTCGACTCGTGAAATCAGCAAATTTCCAATTACATCGTAGAACATACGTAAAAAATTAATAAAGGTCCTTTCAAATTAAATAATTAAGTTTTCGCACACATAAAAATGAATAACAAATGTAGAGCTACAAAAATTCAGAGAAATTTGCGCCAGTTTAATACTTTTTAAACTAAATACTGGATTTGATGTTTCCAGACTTTTTCATCAAAATTTCACGACACGGAGGAAAGCTTTTAAAGATCGTTTAATTAAAAATCGAGCCGTGTAGAGTAAGGATAGAAGTGGAAACCAGCGAAATCCACCCCTTTCACAATTTCGTTCCACGTCACGCAAAGAACAGAGTGAAAACGACGTCATTTCTTTTTTTCACTTCTCGTGTTTCAGAGGAGGAAATACAACTACTGGGTCAGGTAGGTTTTCCACAAGGGAGGTGCATTAACTACTTGACGCCTGACGAAGCACACGAGGAGATCCGTGCCGCCTGGCAGAATCGTGAGTATAGTTGTTTCGCTTTTATTCTCTCTCCTTTACCTCCACGACTATTGTGACGTGATCACCCTCGCTAAATTGGTTTCTATTTACGGCGATTGAAAATTAAACCGATACAATGTAGTTTTCAATATTTTGCACAGAAGAAAGAATAGCTGTGACATTTGGGTCGAGATTACTTGTCATCGAAACGTTGAAATTTTTCAATTGATTTCATCCAGAAGAGAGAGAATTTTTTCCGTTTGAATTACTTACTCCTAAAAAAATCTAATAGCTTACGAATATTTTTGATGATACTAGTAAAGTGCATCGAAGATTCTATGAATTTTATATTTAATACGATTCATAGAATAATTTTAATATTTTTCTAAACGATGGAAATTCATGTTCTTTCATAGGGATGCAGAACTTGAGTATCTCCTGCTCTCTAGTCTGTCTGATTATCTTGGGCACAGCAGTTCTCATTGGATTTTTTGGACTCTGCAGACACCAAATATCGGCCGTCCTCATTACTGGTGTGATGTATCTTCTAGCAGGTGAGTTTGTTGCCGAGAAAGCTTTTAAGCGACATTAAAGTATTAACCGCCATTAGCCGAATAAATTTTTGATCGATGTGGAGCATCGTGGTTGCGGGAAACCTGGCAACCGCAAAAGGATTTCTGCATACTTAGGAAGTCGACCGCAAAATAAGCTGCTTTAAAGTACATTGCTAAAAAGTTCCCAAGCTCTTTATTCGTTGATGGTAAACACGAAAAATTGCTTTTGGAAAACAAAAGGTGTGAGGAATGAAATGGTAATCACAGGCAATTCAATTTACATTTCATCGTTGAACCATGTGCTCGATTGTGCCACGAAAACAACTCATTTTTATCGGGATTTCAATAACTTTTCATGAGTAATTCAGATGTTTTCTTATTCAACGAAGGAGCTTCTCTCTTGGTATTAGTGGTCGCCGCTAAGTACGATAAAAGGCACCTCTCATCTCCGATAAGACGTTTCTAAACATTGCAGAATTTATTTTTCCTTGTACTCCTTTGCTTCAATTAAGTCTTTTGTAACCAGAGTTTTCTTTTTCCAAAAAATTCAAAACTGGTTGCTACAGAATTTCATCGTCCATATAAAGATAAATATTTATCTTACTTTTAACTTATTCAAAATTTCCTAAAATTATCCAAATATTTCACGTTAATGATAATCATCTGGTTTAAATTAGGGGGAAGTTTCCTTTTAATACGAAATAATTGTTTTAGCTACGTTTGCGTTGTTCACCCTGACGATAATTCACTTCAAGAGAGCTCAGGATCGGGGAACTCGAATACCCGACGGCCCTGAGGATGGTGTAATTGGTGGACCGGTTCCCCGTAATGTTCTCAAGGCTAGACGATTCACCAGCTCCTGGAGCATGGACTTTGGATGGGGTGGCGTTACGCTCTGCGCCCTCGCCTCGGTTGCGTGGATCTTGCTCAGCAAAATAATGCGTTTCAGCCCTATTGCTGCTATGATAGCGTAGCAGTGGGAAGCCTTCGAGGTCTAAGGTCGTTTCCAAAAGTTACGATATAGCGTTTCGATGTCGTCGCCTCTTTAAGCGTGTTCCAAACCAAAGGAGGGTGATTGCATTCATCCATGATGGGAAACGGGTCACAGGAGTTGATTGTGTAGTTTTTGATTTATTTTGACTGGAAAGTGAGTCAGGTTGATGGGCAGCTTAATACCATGAACTGTTTTGTGAGCTATGGAATTTTCATTGTGTGGAGTAATCAATTTGTGTCAAGTTGTTATTCGCAGTCTGTAAAGTAAGAAAGCTTCAGCATATAGGTGAAAGTTTGACATTTAGGAGTAATTAGTTGGAAACAGGGTACACGACATTGAGACAATTTTGAGAGTATTTTTTCAGAAACGATATCAGAGTTGAAAATGACCACCTCGAAGGCAGTTTATTTTATCAACAGGTAATTCGTGTTGCATAGTGTTTGTCAAATTTATGGGACTTAACTCGGATCGGTCTAAGGCATGGCAAGGTATAGAAGGAACCTAATTTTTGGCAAACCTTCTAAATGCAACATTTTGTACAATTTATCTAACAATCTCTAGTCTTTGACAAAGAAAATATACACGGATGAGTGAAGAACTATATGTTCAAAAGGGATATACAAGCTTTAAAGTAATACCTCTTGTATCTTTGAGTTTCAAAATCTTTAAAGTTTTGCACAAATTTTTTGCCCTATCGAGATAATTCGAAGATCCCCTTTTCATATAGATCTTTACTATAAAGTAAAATATTTACGGATGCATGAGTAATGAGATATTGTGTGCGGGAGGAGAGTAAGGTGTCTGGACTGAAGAAGTATTATTCATTGATAAGTAGAACACAATACATGTTTACCTCAGTTTTGATTTGTAGTCAGATTAGTCAATTGCTGTACGAGTAAAGGAAAACATTACCGTTTCTAGTCTGTCTTTTTAGACGTATTTTTAATATACTTCTAATATGATCTTCTTTTTGTACAGTTACAATTAATATGATTAAATTTATATGAGAGTTGATTTGAAGTAAGAATATTTTTGTGTGTCGTAGAAGCTGAAACATTATTTGTCTTTGCTTAAATATTTCAATACAGATTGTAATGTAATATAGATGGCTATAGCATAATTCGATCGCCTTATAATTAGAAAGATAAGCATGTTTGTAATATGCATAGCATAGCAGTAAACTTGTTCGAGCCAATACAAGCAACGATATGCGTGTTTGCAAGAATTTAGCTTTTGCTACGACTTGTTATAGCAAACAAAAGAGGAATTATGCCAACAAAATGTATCATATACAGAGGATTGTGAATTGCAATTCGTCCATTAAGATTTAAGAAACAATATAAGAATGTTTGATATGAAAGCATCTCCTACATACCAGGAGACTAAGTTTTGCTAGTTCAATGATAAAATGATTTAAAAAGGAAAAAAGAAGACGAATATATACGCTTGCAAAACTATTCTCCGAGCGTTTATTTCAACGAAACGCATTTTTCTGATAATATTTTCTTGATTGTCATATTTTTTACCTGATCCTTGTTATTTGTTATATTGGAATTAATGTATCATAAATGCAATAAAAGAATAAGCTATGTATAAATAAAGGATATCCTTGTTCTTTAGGGTTTATCATTAATAACCTCTACAATATTGTACAACTGAAAAAACTACGCTTTTACATCGTGAACTGGCAGGTTATGTTTCGCAAAAACGGTGTTTGCGAAAACATGAATCACGATGAGACAAATACACGTAGATAGAATGTCAGTTTCGTATATATGAGCTATTTGAATACGAAAACACGTGACCAGACATTACAAGTATATGTAACGCGGGACATGGTATACATTACAACCTACACATGCATACACGTCTGTACGTAGATTCAACATATTATAATTTTGTGTCGTGGTAAACAATAAAAGTAGTACAACTGTGAGCTCATTGTACTAAGAATGTACGTATAAAAATAAACTATGCGTTACGTTACTATTTTCTTCGATAAATCTGTTTAACAGCATCTTATTTTCTCGAGTATACGAAATATTTCGTTTTTTAACGCGGTTAATCGTACGAACGTTTGTCAATGAATAGGAAAAAAGAAAAATATGGTTAATGCACGTAGAGCACAAAGAAAATATACATACCTTGATTCCGTTCGAATTACTGGACGTTTGACGGTTTTTTAACGATGGACACGCTTTCACTATGTTCCTTGTGGGTTGTACGCGACGTTCTGAATATCACGAACTTTTCATAAACAGTTACAAGTAAATTTATGTACAGAGACGCGAAGATTTAACGGAATGACCGTTATACCAAACAACGGTTTATTACCGGCACGCGTACAACTTGTACGAGCGTCAAGCACAACATGAGCACAACGATTTAACCTGCACTAATGTGAACGGAACTTTCGACTACGCATGTGTACTTATTTTACCGCCATTTCTTCTTTTAGGCGGGAACCATTGATTTAGATAATGTCATATTTTGATTTCACCAAACATATTGAACATATATACATGCTTCAACTATATTATTTAATATAATTATTTATTTATAATTATTTATATATAATTATTTATGATAAATATAATATTTATTATTTTTAATAGATTCTAAACAACTATCGAGATAAATCGAATAAGATGTGACGCAATTAGAAAGTTAACAATTAATTTTCATATTCTTTCTATTGTGAAAAGAATAAAATTTCCAGTAGAATATTTAATGTTGAAAATAAAGAATGCATGACTTTGTATTCTAAAAATCTAAGAAAAATTATATGAGTATGATATAATTTTTTCATATATTATATGAGTGATATAGAAGAGATTACAATCGATTTGGATACATCGATATTCCTACACTGCGCAATGAAAGTTTTCAAATTATTGCGCAGCTTCCACCATTTCGTGCAGTTTTGTTGAGTGGTGTGTTACGTCGTTCCATAAATTTTCAAAGAAACTTATTGAATTTGTTGAATACAAATTGGTAAGTGCACAGAAAATGATAATTACGTAATAATATTTTAAGCTACATAATAATTGGCATAAAAATATATAGTTATTGAAAAATATCTCATACAAAAGCCAAGACACCGTCTGTTGCTTGCTACAAACTTTTAACATTGTTGGATATATTTATAATCAAATATCTGATTTTAATCTTAATTAGTATGATCTTTTATCATGTATAAATATGCACATACAATACATTTATGTAAATTCACATTTTAATGGATAATACGAACATTATTGAATCTATATGTTTAAATTTCCTATAAATGCATAAAATTTGGCTCAGCATATTTATCAAATAATTAGTAAGAGACATGCAATTCGTGATAATTTGGTATAGAGTAGCGATTTATAGTTTGGTAGTTATGTACTACAAAATATTGATTTTCAATAGATCGATATTCAACAATTCAAACTGCTTGCGATTCTCGATCGCCATCTTCGATAATGTAACAACGTTTAGCGTCAAATAAAATTTCGGTTTCGTCTTTTAGGTGCAAAAAAACTGTGGTGAAATTGTATTTTCTTCGAATTCAATGGCTTTGAAAGTAATCGTTATTGGTAAGTAAGAGTCTGATATTATTATTCGATAAATTTTCTCAGAATTACTGCGAGATATTTAATAGAAATAATATATATTATATCGGAGTAGTAAGAAAGATTGAACGATTATGATTATAAAATTTAAATTAATGTACATATATGCAAATTAAAATTAACAAATGGTGCTTGTAAATCGGAATAACTACCAAGAGAATAAAGAGATATAAGATATTGATTTGTTTAATCGATCGATATTCAATAAATAAAAATATTTTTCCGATTCTCGATCGCCATATTAGATAACATACAACAATGTTTGGTGTCATACAAAATTTCGGTCTCATCATTCAGGTGCAAGAAAGTGTGCTGAAACTGTGCATTCTTCGAATTCAGTGGCAATGGAGTCATCTTCAGTGGTAAGTAATGTTTGATTTTATTATCGGATAAATTTTTACAAAATTGCTGCGATATATATATATATATATATATATATATAATGAAGATAATTTATAAAACATCAAAGTAACGAAGCAGAGAAAAATTATAGCTACAAAATGTAAATCAATGTATATGCGAATTAAAATTAATTATACTGCCTATGGATTGGATTTGAAAGAATTATTTCGAAATTAATTATCCAGTTATATCCAATAGTTGGTTCCGAATAGAGTTACTATTATCCTCAATCGTACTTTTAATCGTTCTTAAACGCGTTTCGGCAGAAACTTGATCATTGATGTCATTGCAAAATTCGATAGGTTTTTTATCAGATTTCAATTTTTCAACACCAATGTTTGATTCGTTCTTAACATTATTCTGGCATATTAATTTTTTATTACGCGTAGCAAATAATTTTTCTTTAGCTTTTTCCATGGCAGAATGTTTTTCGTTATGATAATTCTTCCAGCAATGTTGAAACCTTATGAATACATTATTCCAAATGCAAAGTTCCTCAACTGAAATGTATTTATATTAAGATTTAATATAAAGTTCAAACAATTAGAATAATCAATGTTCGTGTAATGTTATTTGATAATATGCGAATGTGTGTGATTTTTGTACCGTATAAAAAGAAAGTCGTAAGTATAAATATTGCAGTAGGAAGAGTAATGTTAGATAGAAGTTCATTTGCTAAGTTCAGAAGCGCCGGTCCTTCACATAAAGTCATTCCTTTTATGGTATCCACCAACCATGGTAAATATAAGTAAGGAATATCATATCTATCAGCAAAGGTCATCATTAGAGTAGTTATCAGTCCAGAGATCAAGTTTGTTACCAGTATTATAATCTTCAAATCTGAGAATAAAGTTTTAATCTCTTTAGACGATTTAGATTTCAAACGTAAAATTTTCAAATTCCCGAATTTTTAAATTTCAAATGTGAAAGTAACAATTTCTTTAGTTGCACTCAAATTTTAAATTAAAAAATATAAATTTCATATCTCTTATATGTATTTAAGTATGTTTTCCTCGAAGATGAAGAACAAGGAGGAAGATTTTTAATAAAATGATAAGTTTTACGGCAATGTATAAACTTTGTTACAATAATTTCGTCGAAAAAGAGCATTAAATGCGGCCGATTTTGTCACTGGATTCCCGTGAGGGTAACGGCCTCCAGCTTCTAAAGTGATACAACTTAAACAATATATTGCGAAACACATCAGTGCCATGTACAGTGCTTCTACCTATCGTAACATACAATAAATTACGCGATACAATATTAATAGTAGCAAGAAACGCAGGATATACTTAATTACACGCTAGTTGAAATTTTTAATATTTTATCGTACCTTTGACAAATTTTTCATACGCTGATCCTTTTCATTTTCTTTCTTATTCTCTGCGCGTGTGTAAGTAACATTCTTTTCTAATTTTAATGACATTGTAACAGGATTTTATCAACTTATTCGTACATGATAGAACCATCAGGTTATGAGAAAACCGCCATCCACGTGTTTTTTAAATTTTATATATATATATATATATTAACAACAAACGCGAAATTGGCACAATAGAATAGGTAGTCTGCAATTTCAAATATATACGTCGTACGGTTATCCTTTATTATATCAAAACATTGTGTACAAGGTTTTACAATAATTTTCATCGTTCAAATAGCATAAATATTTTCTGCTATTAAATATCTTTTAAAATTGAAGATTCAACGAGACTGCCGAGCTTGTCTATGGAACAAACAAAACACTTGAAGCCAATTATGTACGGTAAGGACGGATAATAAAATTTCGTCGCGTTTTATGCGAAGTCCGTCCAAAAATACTTTCACACAGAATACAATGACCTCCACGATGATCACGCACAATTGCATTAAGAGCCAGGGTGTATGTAACATTGGATATTCCTAGAAAAAAATATCGTTTCGTTTTAATGTGTTGAACTTAAGGAAAGTTTCTTCGAATCACTCACTGTAATTGCTCCCAGCATGATTAAGGTGTAATGCTCTATTCCCAGAATCGACGTCATTAACTTTAGATCTCTTTCCACGTCCAAAGGTACTGATAATAGAACGATTAATTGTTATTAAATTCTATTTTAAGACTGCCAGGGGAATTGAATAATTTACCGGTTTCATTGTCTCTGGTTTGCGAGGGTGATCTGCCTGGCAATTTGCAATTTATTATTCGGATGATATCAAACGCTGTAATCACCTAGGTCATTAATTAGGCAGTGTATTTGTCAGATTTTCTTTCGTGTACAGTACTGTGCAAAAGGCTTAATCTCATGATGGTAGTTTATCATGATTTTAGGAGATATTTTCACATAGTGCCGCATAGAAACCAATCTTCTTTTATGGTTTTGCTAGCTTATATGTATATTCTTATTTCCACTCAGAATTGTACATAACATGTTGTAAAATACGTGTAAAGTGATTTAAAATGTGTCTTAAGAATACAGAAAGTGGGAGGTGTATAAATAAATAATTTGAAATACTAGAGATAGAATAGAAGATAGTAGGAAATGAGTTAATTGAAAAATTACCTAACAGCAGCACTAAAATAATTCTTTAAAAAAAGATTCTTTTCTAGTAAATTACCAATAATTCCTGAAAAAGATAACACTTTTTGGGAATTAACAACAAATCTAAAATAACATCAAGTATCTTTCCACTAGTTCATAGAAAGAAAACTTTTTTGTCTTGGTAGGTGGATGAAGACTGTTGCACAATACTGCACTTTACGATATTTCAAATAAATTTAGGTTTAACATTTGGTGAATCGAATTTAAAAGTTCACGAACCACTATCTTCGTTCAGACGAAAGAGATTCGTGAACTCTGGTGTTTTATTATGCGGAAGCAATTAAGGAGTATTACGATCGACTAACGGTCCCAATGAGGCCGAGTATGATCACGTAGATCGAATTTCCCATGATGTAATGGTCGCACAGGGTGCACGCCAGTTGTCCAAGTCGCTAGAAAATTGTTAAATAAATTATCTACCTATTTCTTATCGTAATGTCGCGAACATTACCAAAGTTACTAACTAAATATCCACTACGTTCGTTAATTTTTCGTCTACATCGAAATCTCATGATTATTCTCGTCAAATTTTACCAAAATGATTCGAAAAATAATTCGAATTTTTATTGCTCTTTTCTGGAATCGTGCAAACTATTAACTCACAGAATCGATTTGTCCTAATTTCGACAATTCGTAATTATTCCAACCAAGTTTCACGCTTCAACGATCTATTGCCAATCAATCAATCGGTCCCATAACGATGAATGCAACGTTAACGACGTTATCTACATACGCGCACGTGTGTTCATGTACTCACCGTATTTTTGTTTCCAATCAGCGCTTTCAGATTGGAAAGCACAGAACGTTTGCAACGACGTGCCATTCTCTAAGTTCTTTTCTACTTCTCATAGCCGAAACGCTCGAGCAATTTGCTACAAGTGAAAAATAATTCACCGAAATTTCTCTCGAAGGTTATACACGGCTTATCATCTTATAATTTTGATTCGATAATCTTTCCTGTGTGAACAATTTGAATAACGTTGCATAATGCGTTTCACTTCAAGGAGTCTAGTCCTGTAATTTTCGATTCCCATCGAAAAGAAAAAAAAGAAAAAAAGGAAAGGAAAATTCTCACGATGAATGTGTATTCTGGTAAAATTCAATCGATACGCGACGAAGTGAGTCTTTCGAAATTATTTCATTGTTCCTGGTTAGGTGGAATTTTTTTTTGAGAAAGGTTTCATTAGAATGGTTAACTTACCTCTTTGATTCCCTGATGGATTACAAAAGTTTCATTTTCCATCTCTTGCTTCAACTTCACATAATAATAATAAAATAGATACAAGGATAAATATAACAACATTTTACTGATACTTTAATATTTTACAATGATGCAACAAAGTAAAAAGTGTACCTTATAAATTAACATATCGCCTATTTTATCTATGGGTGCTTGTTACAATTTCTTTTTCCAATAATTGACCTAAAATTTCAGTGAAAGTGGAGATGTATGTGTTAAGTACAAAATTTATTCTCTTGGCCCATGAACATAAAAGGTTCAGAGGGAAAGTGGTAGGATTAAAAAGAATCTTTGACTTGTGGAAACTATGGATAGAGTTATATTTGAATGGAGAAAGCTGTATGCTTTTAAACATTCAAATTATTCTGCTTATTACAGTGCTGTATGGTTCATATAAAACCTTGACCTATTCCTATTGAAGAATGGAAGCAAAAGCAAATGAAAAATTAGAACTAAATCAAGAAGCGATTAATCCAGCTAATTGGTTACTAATGGTTAATCTGTTGGAATCTGTTCCTTTTTTAGGCAATAGATCATGGATTTCCCCCGCGGAAATTTAAAACCACCTGTCCTTCTGCAAATGAGATAAACATAAAGGAAGGGAAACTTGATTCTACCGAGACTTCTGAAAATGAAATACTAAGAATTTTTCAAGCTTTATTGCTGTCTACCTGTATGTTACTTCTGAATTATCATAGCGTTCGTTATGGTCGGACAGAGTATAGTATCTTGGAAAATGGTGAGATCGCTCCAGGTTATGCTCATAAAGCTGTGATCACTCTGACCTTAGGCTACTCTATGCCTTATACGATCGTTTCTTTCTTGGCCATTGGCATGCTTGCTTATTCTCTGATCTCGGTGAGAAAATTTCACTAACTTTGTTATTTATACAGAATACTATTTGCAATAATAGAATATGTTATTTACAATAATTTCATTGCTGTACTTTGTTCAAAAGAGTTGATGGTTTGCTTTTGTTGAGAGAAATTGCTCCAGAGTGAGATAAGAAGGACATAAAGATTTTTGTAAAATTATGCATTTTTGTTGCACGCTATTACTATAATATATATATATATATACTATATACTACAAATTATGTAAACTATTGTTTAAAAATCTCGAATCATTTGTACCTATCTTGAATCACTTAATTTTATTATCAATTTGGAACTAGTGCTACAAACAAATCTTTAAATTTCAAATTATTGCCTGGTAGTAGATATCTCTAATAATTGTAAATATTGTAGAAAAATCCACGTTGGAGTCTCCCATCGATAGTTCTCTACCTGGCTGACTTGGTTTGTTGTATCAGCGAGGCTATTGTCGCTATTTGGTTATTTTTCTCCTATTTCCCATTATCCACCGCTCTGTCTTACACGTTAGGCACAATTTTACTGATATGTATGTTTCAGTCTCTTAACACATATATATTTGCTTTTAATCGTACAGTACTCGAATGGTAAATTTTGCCATTTAGTCGGAGAAATTTGGATGTGGCTGGGCGTCCTTCGACTGTACGAACATAGAACCTTCAAATGAAGCATAGGATCAAAATTCACGAGGAAAAGAGAAAGATCGAATGAAAGGGCGAATACATCATTTCTTCAAAATTATATTATATATTTTATAAGCTACAGCGTGTACAGTTTGTAATAAAATATATCAGTCGTCACGTGATATGCATTAGTAAACTCGAGTAAACGATAGGGCAGTTTAAAGCATTCGTTGGACACTTTGGACTCGAGTTCAGGATCCGAATTTCCGGGCAGTAATACAATCTACAAGGAAATATAATTATTAACGCGTGGAGATATACCAAGACTTTTATGCTCGACTTTCATCGATTCAATCTTACTCTGGACAATATTTTTCTACTGCTTCCTTCAATGTGTATTTTCCATTATGGTTGTTCTTTGATATTTCTTGGACGATGAAGCCCATGAAAGCTTGACACGGTACTCCTGTTAGCTGAATATCGTTTTCTGGCTCAATAGTTGCCAGCTTGTCTGGTAAACACTCGTCTTTATTGCTGTTCGAAGAAAAAAGCATAATTGTCTGAATTTTTATTAGAGTACCGATATTTATGAGGATTCATATGTTTGAGAAGAAGCAGAATCTAATTAAAAAAATGCAACTTAAGCAGATACAACTGGTTACATCTGTACTAAATTTTACAATCTATATAAATATAGTACGAAATTTTACTTTATTTTGTATTTTACATCGCAAACTCACATCGTAAGGCATGCGTGATGAGAAACGAAATAACAGATTTATAGTAAGCTAGCTAGAAAATAAAGTCACTGAAAAATATGTAATTTACATTAAATATCGATAAGTGTCCTAATACATAAAAATCATAGCTGGCAGTGTACTTTGGATATTTTACAAATTTTTGCACGCTAAATGCACTGTCTTTGGTGCAAACCTAAATTAACTTTATATTCCTCATAGACGTATAAACATTCGCCTAATTATTTATAACAACGATAAAAGGGATCCGTATATCTTTCTCCTTACTTGCAAAGGTAGCTTTTCACCGAGTCTAGATTGCAAAACATATTCGGTTTGAGGACGACACCAGGAACGCTCCAAAGTAATTGTGCTTTGGCTGCGATTTCAAGAACTTCGTCGTCCAATTCTTTCGCAATTTTCCACAGTTTCGAGCTGCAAGCAAAATCGTTTAAACCGTGTCGAATAATAGAGAAGTTTATAGATCTCACCCTTTGAAGAATTTATCGATCGACACATTCACGTTCCTTATATTTCCATTTGCAAGTACCAATTGTTGCCTAAGCTTATTCTCTCGACTCGATATCGAGGAACGATAGTTATTCGAATCGTTCAATCTAGATTCCAGCCTTGTTCTATTAATACTCGGCTGATTCAAACTTTCCTTATTAGGCTCCTCCTTTATTAAATTTATCAGGTACACCTACGATAGAAATTCGCGTCACCGGCGTTCTGGAATTTGCGAAAACGTTAAAATTTCAAAGATTTCTCTCGAAGGTTTTACGTTAAAGTCTGGGTGTCTCCTGGCCGCAGTTTCTATGTAGCAATAATCCGTCATCGACCAGTTCTGATTAGCCAGTTTGAGGAAGTACGCATTGGATGCTCCGACTTGTAGGTTCGAGATTCCTCCTATTCTAAAATATCGAATGATTTATGGAACAACGTTTATATTGCCTTACGGAAATCATTGAAGCGATCGATATAGCGCTCTTGGTGGGAAAAATATAGCGAGACTGGAAAAATTCTTTGGCAACCGCGGACTGATTTTTATTAACACGGTAATGGCTAAATGCAAAATCAAAAACTAAGATGCAAAATCGTACAAAATGTGCATAATGTATGAAAATACGAAAAATACCCGAAATAAAGTATCGACATAGTAATATTTGGTAGAATCTGGAACGAATCTCTATTCAGGTTCCACCTTTTGGTAATTGAGTTATAAAAATAATAGTTTATAGGTAAAAATTACGAGTTATTGTAAACATGAATTTATATAAACATCCGTAGTTTAGTAATTGCTACAGCGTGTAGACGGCGATAGGAGGATCGATACAGCGTGATTTTAATGGAAATTGGTAAACACATTGATAGCAAGCATTATTTTCTCAAGTTTTCCTACGAATATTTCTTTAGCATTATGCATTATCATCTCTTTGCGGTAAACAAACTTATGGACACGAGACGTCCATTCTTTGGTAACTTTCTTATCTTTTGGTATCCGAGTAGCGAAACTAGAAATTTGCGAAAAGTAGCGCTGATCAGTTTGGCTTTGAAAAAGTTCGAATAAGAGCTCGGCTTTCGAACAATTCGAATAATAAGGCAATCAGAAATTCTATAGACCGATCATTAGGCCTTTTTTTAATTTAATGCTTTGATTTATGATCTCGCTGTATCCTTTCCATCAAGAGTATAATAAGCAAACAGCTAGACACCTGTTACCGACGACGGTGGGCGCACAAATAGCCACCGTGAGGAAGATCAAGAAAACCAGACTTCCTATGATTAGACAGGCTGCCAGGAAAGCGAACAGTACATCTGCTGGCCATTTTCGCAATTGATTTACTACGCCTTTGATTATCGGCGTTTCACAGGGTGTCTCTGTAAACTTGGTGAACTTATCATCGTGACTGTCCGGGTAAAGGAGCGACACGTCCTCTCCAAAGGGATCTGTTGTTTTTGAAATGTGCAGAATATTTGATACAAACACGCGGAATATTCGTAGACTCGTGGAACTTGATTCTTAAATTCTTAGTAAGAGGAATAAAGGTTCGTTCATAGACAAATATCTTTATCGGGTTCCTGTGTTCAAATATCGCGAAACGAGAAAGGACGAGGTGAAAATTTCTTCCTTAAAAATTCTTTTCAACGTCTTACTACGATTTGGAATCGAGTCTCGTAAGGTTGAGAATTAAAAGAACATAATACACGCGATGAAAATAGTACGAAATAATCATACACAACGAAACCAATTTGCTCTTTGTTATTTCAGTCGTCGATTATTATTATTATTCCCGATTTAATTTTAACTTGAAGCCAGCCTTGCCAAAAAATAAAATTACCACGCGATATATCCAATTTAGTTCTCGGCAGTGAAAAATTTCCGAAATTCAAGCGAAAAGATTGTAAGAGCGTAAACGACGATAGTAATGGTTTTTGAAGCGGTTTCGCTTCGATCACTTACCCTTCGTGCTCGGCATAATGTCGATACTTTCACACTGCTAATGTTGTTCTCCTCTCTGGCCGTTTATGCAGTTAGTATCGTTCGCCAAGTCAGCATTTCGTAATAATTGTCCGTATTTAAATTGAGCGACGACGATTTGCCAGACTACGGAGGTGGACTGCGTCGCGCTGTTGGCATAATGTTCAAAGTGGAGCATCGAAAACGCGTTCCGGCCGACGAAAGCACGCGAAATGAGAATCTTCGCGTGATAAATTCGCGGACGTAGGTTATTCGGCGATGATCGCTTGTTTTTCGATATATTAATTTCGATCGTCACGCGATACTATCATTCTCACGCTCTTTCGCTTATCATACGCGTTTCCAGGGGATTTGGTACGTAGAACGTGATAAACGAAGGATATCTTAACCTGTGAACTTTTGTTTGAAAAATCGTTTACGGGACGCGTAGTTAAACTTTAGCAATGGCGAGTATACACGTAAAGAGGATAAAGCGAAACGAGGAAGGATTTTAACGACGAAATTTAACGCGGACGACGAAATTTAGGGAAAGGAAAGAAGTAAATTTCGCATAGGTTTCGAATGGTGTTTATTACAAATAACAGTTTCACAATTTATGCTAGAAGTCACGATGGCAGGTATCCATGTCCCGGAGGAACACTCGGAGCTACCATGTCAGGTTCCTCTGCACACTCCGTCTAAATAATATCTGAATAATTCGATCTGGTTCGCTGTGCCGATCGAATCACATAGCTGAGAAGCTCTCGAAGCGGCTGTCGATTTCGTGCAAACCTATCCTCGCGATCGATAGTGTCTTTTTAACTGGAAACGTTTCTACATACAAACGTCGACCTAGCGCTTAGGATACCCTGCAAGCAATAAATATTAAACGAGGCTAATTTATTTTAACGGTGAGAACGCTCGTTACCCCCATTCTCGTTTTTCATAGAAGGTTAAAACAAGGCACTTTTTTTTCTTCGCTATGGTGGCTAACTTTCTTCTATCGCAATTAGAAGTATAGTACGTGGAATTATTTAACCAACGCGGTTCCCTTCGCCATAGATTGTCAAATTAACCCACTAAAGACTTCTCGTTTGAAATATGTATATATATATTTTTTTTCGTTTTTGATCGAAGTAAGTCATTGAATTCCATTTTTTGATTCGTGGTTGCGAAATTGAAATTCCAAAGACTCGTTTGATTTTTCTTTTCCATTTACCCATATCCGGCAAATTGGTCTTTAATGGGTGAATTTACGGGAGAATTAACAGGAATTGAATGGCATCGCTAAATCTACGAAGTTTCGTTCGAACACTGATGCTTTGTCAGGCATGGACGTAACTGACGTATCGATGACTTCAGTCAGAATATCGTTAATTTAATACCTTAGCGTTTGTGCGTTCTAAATTGTAAAAATATATCTTTCGATAGTTTGCTAGGTACTTTTGTTACATCTAGTCGATCTTTATACCTAAATCTATCGAATATGCTGACTTTAGATAACTTAATCTTAAATTCGCCGGTTCCTCCTGAATTGTTTGATAATTTTGATTAATGAAATCTCCAAGATCTTCGATATTTCACTTTCCAAGTTTCAATTAAGATGACGGTTAATTATGTAATTAATGGTTAGAGCGTCGTATGCTTCGTTTTCGAAATTACCTCGTGAAACGTCTTCAGCGAAGTTCTCGAACGCCTGGTCGTTTGAACAAAGACGATTACACTCGCGTTTCATTTCTAGAAGATTAATTTTACTAAATTGGACGAGCCATTTGATTGGCTCTTTTAATTATTACACACGGAAGCTTCTAACCGACCTGCGGTTTAGAGTAATTTACAATGATCGTAAAATAGCAAAAATAATTGTCCGCATATCTTCTACTTAATTTATAGAATATAAATTCACAGATACTTATAATATATAGTTGGAAAAGTTACGCGTTTTATGCCGTGACTATACAGAAGAGTGATAAACGCTAAGTGGTAAGCGATAAGCAGCAGAGCGATGAAATACGCGACGGCTGAACGATAGAAAATAAACGAGGATAATTTTGATTTATTTTCTATCCCTTGACTGTCGCTTGTTTGTTGTAGCTCTGTCGTTTATCGTTTTTCTGTATAATCACTGCCATACACGAAGAATGTCTGTACGGAAACACATTGGTTACCTTCTCAACCCTCAGGGCACAATGAACTACGTGAAACTAACTGAAAATTCTTGTTTCACGAATTTGCTGAATTCCTCAGAAATTTGTCGAAATTTATTTCGTACATCTATTTTTTACAAAGAGATTTCTCGTACAATAATTTACCAATTAACAATATTAATCCTTGGATTCTTACAATTACGTGCATTCAATTTCACGTGGAACGGAATGCTCGGACGACTTGTAATTCGTAAAATTCACTTGCAAAATTTCGTTTATTCTATAAGCAAACTCGTTACCGTTACTTGTAGAATTTTACTAATAATATTGGTTCGATCGTAAATAAAAAGATAGCGCGAACAAGAGGGTTTCGCCCGAAAGAACGAAACAAACTGATCGATGGAACTGAAAAAAGGATTTAAGAGAAGGATCAGCCAGAGGAATCGCGCGAGTTTCGCCTGGCCGAAAAATAAATCTTCAGATTCTCGCGTCTATCGTAGCCGTGTCCAATATCATTGATGCTCGAGGGTTGAATAAGACCAATCGCGACTCCGATCTCGCTTTGGAAATAAAACGCAATTTTCTGTACAACACAATTGCACTGGCACTTGGAAGCGATACGTTACACTAAGAGAAAGGCACACTTTGCTCAGACGCTCGTGTAAGGGACCGTCTGCTTCGCGGCAATGTTCTTCTCGCCAAATCTACGAGAACCATTCTCACTAACTAAATTCTTCGACTCCTCGCTATCCAACGAGCTATTATCACTGTTAGGTCTCGATAAAACCTCGTTCACGTCCTGAAGCTGCGCGTTCTCGTAACTCCTTCTATTTCTTGCGATCACAGGTTCGTCGGGAATTTTTAGATCCTTTCTAACGCACTCCGGGCTGCAATTCCATTGCGTTCCATCGTAGAAGCCAGATTCCGGCGACAGATCGGATACTCGAGAGATCGGCAACAAAGTCGATGGAACTGGTGACTTTATAGCAGCAACGTAGTCGTTTGGCGATAGATTAGGATCCGACAGCGAAGTGCTCTTATCTTTAGCTAATATCTCCCGTGACTGACACGATTTCGAAGGTTTCTCTATCTCTATCATCAACCTGTCGTCGTTGGAGTTCAATCTTCCTCTAGCGTACACTTCTTCTCTCTCTCTGCATCCTTTTACGTAGATACCCTTCCTCGTCGTGTTTAAATACTCTCTGCTGCCCGTGTGTTTTCTATTAACGATAAAATTCTCCCTGTATCCGGTCTCCAGCGCGTTCTTGTTATCCAAGGGAATTAATAAATACTTCCTAGACCCATTCAGATTTCTTCTGGACCCATCCAGAGATCTTTTATCTTCTTCCAAGCCTCGAAGGATATTTCTATGATAGAGACTCCTCTTGGAACTGTTCAAAGATCTCTTCTCCTCGTCCGGAACGCCGTGTCTCGTGTTCTTCCGACTAGTCGATTTTAGTAACAACGGACTGCCTTCTCTCGATGTTTCTGGCTCTTCGAAGATGATCTCGCGGCTGTTCTTCAGGATCTCCCTGTTCACCGCTTCTGGCAAGTGTTGTAGATCGACGTCACCCATTACCTGGATCCCATCAGCGTCTAGATCGAGAATCTTGTAGTGGCTATGGTCTCGAGTTGAGGCCGCTGGTCCGTGATAAGTCGAGTCTCTGCAAGAATTTCGACAGGTGGTCGCCTCGTCGGCGCTGGTTTCGCTTCTGCCGCTGTCCACGTACGTTAAATTGTGGTTTGGATGATGGTGAGGATGATTTAGGTGTGGACGATGACCGTAGTGGTACTGGCTGTCCTGACAGGACTCCGTTAGGAAATCCTCGTCTACTATCATACCTGCAAAATAGTCTTCTACTTAGGAGGAATTTCAGCTTTGATCTGTCGAACTTAGCGAGTAGAAATTTTTGTATAAATTTCGATGGATGATCGATATGACGCATACTTCGATGTGCATGTGTTTGCCTTAGAATTATTCTACGAATTATCTTACGACAACCAACAAATACCACTTTGTTTAACCCTTCGTTAATAAACGTATTTGTTTCGCCCTCCATAGGTAGATTGTTTGTATCTGGAGTTGAAGCTTTTCGCTCTTCTAACTTTGTAAAACAGATGCCTGGATACTCGTGTAACGTCTACGTTACATTAGGAAATCGTAAAATAAAATTTTTGTCGAGTCAAATGAGTGAAATATCTTTCGATAATAGCGACGATGAGAAAAAGGAGGAATTGAAGGAGTTTCGCTTATTTCTTGAGCGATTTAATTTGCTTACGAACGTTTTACCGAACCCTTTTCTGTCCAGGCACTCGACACTTTATTCTAATTGATCTACACTTAATAAATGACTTTCAAAGGTGTTCGTAATTCTGGCTGTGTTCTCGTATTTTCACAAGCAATAACCACATCTGTTTTAACGTATTTTTATTAAAAGAAAAGAATGAAATAGAAGGTGAAACTCAACTTGACGTAGAATTGCAAAGGGTTAAAGATGATTTAGTAAATGTCTGGCTCAGCGATAGTTTTGTACGTACACTGAGAGTCAAAAGCGTGTGTACGCTGAAAGGCAAGAAATTTAATTCAGATCTTCTACGCGTATGACGACGCATAAATTGGAAACTGATTGACAAGAGACCAAGCATACAGGATTACAAATCAACGATGATCTCACGTTTGACTCTCAATGCGTGTGATAGCCCTTTACCAACAACCTCTCGATCGGATCGTATCGCGCAACAATGTTCGACAGGACGTCACGCAATTAGGACAATACAAGAAACAGACACAAGCTTGAAACGGACAAACCAGGACCTCTTATCGAACATCCGAAACTTACGAGCCACGGAAAATCCGTAGAAAAAACTGCTCGATACGCACTTTGAGACGAGTCGTAGCTTTTTGTGGAATCTTTGGCTTGCCTTAAATTACAGTGTGTGGTGCTTCGCTAACTGGCCACGAGTTGAGTTCTCATTTGACCAATTATCGAGAGACGTCAACCTTCGTGAAAGCGTTTTAACCCTCCAGCCGCGGACGACGCGAAAATCGCGTTTTACTTATTTTAACGTCTTAGAGATAAGTAATAAAAGTATAGGAGATTCGCATGGCAGTCAACGTGTTAACGCTAGAACTACTGAAACCATCAAACTGACGTTTATCAAACTTTCTGAAGACATATTGCTATTTTTGCCACGATTAATATCGATTTTTATTTAGCTACAGAAATTTACAGTATAATTATATAGACGAATCCTTTGAAGGAATATCGTTTGAATTACACTGATTCGTACGAGAAATATTTAGGTACATCGCGGACCCGCGTAGTTCTAGTATTAATTCTGGCGAAATTTTCGGCCACGTTATCACGACGTCGCCTTTTTTTTATTGCATTGAGAATCTCCTTATGACAGATCTGTACAAGGGATAAATAGACGGCGGAATTTGACGCACTCACGACAAGTTTAAGGGTGCAAAAGTTCACAGAATGAACTGAGTATGCCAAAATATATGAAATATCCGTTACAAACGTTCGACGAAGCGAAACAAATCCGCAAGTTCTATTCTTTCAGTCGTATTCAGAAAGATATTAAGAATCTTCAGGAATATCCGCAGTCTACGTATCAATTTCATCCGCGATTTTCTGTACGAAAAAAAAAGAAGAAAAAAAAAATGGAAATCGCCCGCGGCTCAAGGGTTAAGAAGAAGAAAATTTCCGTCGCACTGAGCGGCCACGCGACTTAGGCTCCGCAGTCGACGTGTTAAACACCCGAGCTCTCGTCGATCCATGGAATGTCAACGTGATGTTTCGGTGATCCGTGGGAAGAGTGTCCTTGAGAGGCAAGGAACTCCGGGGCGTCCGCTTGGTTGCTGGTCAATATCACCGGCGCGGATTTCGGCTCGCTAGGAATTTTCCGCAGGCCTCCATCTACGGTATACACCAGCACCAACAGAGTCAGAGAGACATCGAACGAGACCCGTTCACAGAGTCGTCAAGACGTGCATACGTACATGCAGAAGCTCGAAGCTCGAAGCACGCGAGTCTGGGAGAATAGACGACGGAGGCAAGCACGAGGCAAGCAGGTGGTTTGGTATCGATTAGTTTGATTCGCGCGTGCATGTTAATTAACGCAGACCGGCCTTGCTGCGTCGTTAGTGGTTGTTTTGCAACGTGTTATATTGGCCGACGCATCGCGGAAACTTTTAATTACACCGGACATTCCGCTCTAGTAAAAATTGAATAGGCTGTGTGACAGGACGAGCCTGGTATCGTTGACGCGTGTCGTAATAAGACAGGGGCAAACTGATGGTATTAGACGCGAGAGGTGTATGCGGTGGCAGAGTAGCGAGACTAATAAGAAATAAGATGTATCGACGTAGAAGATAAATCTTTCTTTCGTTCATTTGTCGCAAAATGATTTTTGAAGAACGGCTTAAGATAGAAAGAAATAAAAATTCTAGTTGCGCTAGGTGTATCATCGTTCGAAGATACTGGGCCACTTCTGATAATCGCCATAAGAAGAAGCAAAGATGAGAAATAACGTCATTCGCTATGTCTTGTTTTTAGTAGCTCTACGGGTTACTTCCATTGTATTCTCGTATCCGTCTTTTGTCTTTGAGGAAAGTAACGTTTCATTTAATTCGTGAATTCCGTGCAGGTTCGTGAATTATGGAATTTTCCAGCTCGAAACTATTCAGTACGCTATATAATGCTTCGTTTCCTTATTGGACAATATTGATAATCGTACTTTCAAATGTACAATGTATGTATGCCAACAGAGATTCAGTCTCATTACTCTTACGACACCGTGTGATGCGAAATGGAGGCAAGAGTTTGTTATCCAAAAATCTAACTAGTCCACCGCTATCTACTATCACGAATCTAGATACAAATATTCGATCCTTCGTTTTCGCGTCAAACTCATTTCCGAAGAGAAGAGAGCTAAAGAGAGGCTAAACAGATAACACAGAAACTACATTCTATTCAATGCCAAGTGTATCCATTCTCTAGAAACCTGCAACCACTCACCGTTCCCATGACGAAGTTCTTCCTGCATCTTGTAAAACTCCGCCAGCTCTCTACTAGAACACAGAGGCGTTCCGACCTGCGTGGTATTGTTGAACAAGGAGTAATCCACTTCGTAGCCCTGTCTCTCTTTCGAGTACGTGACCATGGGCTCGAACCTGTGTCCCCAGAGGATCTCTTGCGGCAAATAGCTGGATCTGGCCTGAGTGGTTTGTCCTGTCGATTCTATCGTTCCCTCGAGGATGGCCACGATCTCGAATCTCTCGGTCAGCATGTCCTCGGCGGACATGTTGTAAAACGGCGACTCCGCGTTGATTTTGTGAACGATCGTAGTGGGCCAGATGAAGAACAGGTTACCGTTCTGACCATCGGTGCCTACGGCCAGTTCCTGTTGGTTCTGCGACAACACTTCGCCTTCCTTCGTGGTCCTGGTCCTTATCAATTGGGCCCTAATGGCGGCTCCTATTATGTGACTTTTCCTCATATCGCCGACTCGGAACATCAAACAGAGCTCGCCGTCCCTCTGACAGATAACAGCGTTGCGCGAGAACAGCAACGTTTGAGTTCTCTGCTTGGGCCTGCTCATCTTCGCGAACACTATGCCCACCATGAACGCCTGGATCATCACACCGACGATGCTCTGGATGCACATGACGAAGATCGCCTCAGGACATTCCTCGGTCGTGACACGACTTCCGTAACCGATCGTGTGCTGCGTCTCGATACTGAACAGGAAACAGCTCGTGAACGAGAAGATGTTGTTGATGCAGGGCGTCCAGTTGTTGTCTATTTGATACGGGGGCAGGTGGTCCTTTTCAAAGTCACCGTGGCTGAACGCGATGAGCCACCAGATGACCGCGAAACCTAGCCAGGAGAGCACGAAGCTCAGGCTGAAGCACAGCAACATCCATCGCCATTGAGTGTCGACCAGAGTCGTGAATATGTCCCGGAGGAAGCGCAGGGAACGCCTGGAGATTCGGGACTGAAGCACGTTGCACTCGCCGTTCTTCAACACGGCGCGACGACGCAGCTTCCGCGTTGGCCATGCTCTGTACCGGCTCCTGGAAATTACAATTTTGGCGGTTGGTACTTGGAAGAAGGAACTTCGATTTCATTTGTTCGCAGATTTGTCTTTCATAGGTTCTTATCGCGGGTAGAATTCTTTGAATTTTTAGCGAATCAGTTCGACTTTCGTCGAACGAAGAAGAGATAAATTTTGCAAATTTCACAAAGATTTTCCTTTGCCAACAATTTTTCCAAGATTATATTCTACGATAATTCTACAGATTTCTATCTCAGATTTCTTTCAATTCATCATTTTATCGGATCGCTCGGCCATGCTGGATCAGGGAAAGATAAATCTTGGAATACGTCGAAAATTTCGAAGTTGGTTGTATGTCTTATAATTATATAAATTCCTGTCGCGAGCACGAGAAACAGAGGCGATTTTCAGCGCAACTGGTGTCAGAACTTGGAACAGATTCCTTGCGATGGTCATTGATTTCAGTGGATTATTCTTACGATAGCCATTTGACGATAAAAGTTCGTGACGAGGCCGTTTGATTGACAAGGTGATTGTACTCTTTATAAGGGCGAGCAGGTTTTTGATTGAGAAATTTGATCCTATACGTCGCTACGCATTGACCTACTGTTACACTTAAAGACAGAAGTCAGGTATATTTCTGAAACTTGATAGCTTTTTAATTAATCTTAGGCAATCAGACAGGCACCAATCGATTTTTATGCTACGTCGTACCATTCCTTTAACGATTATCGGCTTCGAGATTCCGCAAAATAACCATTACATCCGCGTATCGATTATTTAACAATAACGTTGCTTTCCGCGAAAACTACTTGACATTGTTCGCTCGTAATCGATGATAGAGATCGTAAATCATTCGCGCAGAACTGAATCTCGGTTTCGATCATCTCGACACGTGATAACACGCGTAGCGTACTATTTTATTTTATTTTTTTTTTTCTAACGAAACAACCGCGAGGGAATAAATTATTTCTTCGAGCACACAGTCAAAGACGCGAGATGCTCTACGAAATTCCCACCAAGGCCTCGTCCACTTTAGTACACGCGTCGTAACATATTCTCCGCGGAGATCTCGCCGGATTTGAATAACAAATTTCAGCTGATCACATTGTTCTTCTGGTGTCAATCGATCGCTACGCACCCATCGCTTTCCTTATTCGATACGAATCTTTATAAAAATTCTAGCCGAGATTTGCGCGCGATAGACGATTTGCAAATCGTGATTTTTGCGACGTATTTTGCGCGATGTATACATGTACCGAGATTTAGACACGCATTTGTATTATGCTAAGCGGATGATCGCCTGTAGCGGAGATGGCGGACGATGGAAAATTTTATCGCGAAGTTTGTCTCTAGCGTACGATATATTCCGTGTCGTTAAGGCGAAAATTTTGCCCGCGATACTCGAGATTTTATTTTTTATTCGTGTAAGAATTTTATTTGGTCGAGAATTTTCGCACGAAAGATCGCGCGAGTTTTCTTTTTTTTTTCTTCGTTCCGCATGCCCGAGATTTTATCTTCCGTCTGTGTGAAAATTTCTTTCGACCGTACGATGTTTTATTCTTTAGTTGCGCGAATATTTGTCTTAATCGTTCTAGTTTTTATTCATCTGTCGTCCCGCGAAAAATACCAACGACGAATCTGTTCGCGTTTCGTATTATCGTTCGCAGACTTTTCTACGACAAAGCTCCGATCGTGCCGAAAGTTCGCTCTTCGATGGATGACACATGCTTGATCGCGTTCCGCTATTTAATAATTTCGATACTCTTAATGTAAAAATTCCTTTCAAAGGCTCAAATTTAACGTTTCAAGAAGAATACTCACGATGGATTTCTTCGCATTTTACGTGATCCTTCTTGAACCTTTCCATGACAAACTGTCAATCGTTGCAAAAGTTCAGCAACTATTTCTCTTCAACAGACGAAACACACGACAATTTTGATCACAAACTCGACACATTTATCGTAAATCATTTACACCGTTTTGAAACTTCACTCTGCAATTATCATATCTCGAAACAGGCAGACAGCCGTTGTCGTTTGTGGCAACAGTTCAGAAATCGACTGAATCTTCACCGAAAAAGAAAAAAAAAGAAATCTTGACAATCCCTACACAACTCGTGCAATTATTTTATCGCTGTCGATAAATGACACACTTGCCACTTGCCTCTGGTGCTTCTGTCTATTTAAAGCGCGTCGAAGAATCGTGTTTAAGGAACTTCTTAATCAGTCAGCGATAACTCGAACGAACTGCGATGCTTGCACGATTCGAGATGCAATGTCGACAGGAGCGATTTCACCATTCGCCGCTGTGAAAACACGCGAAAATCGTACGAAAAGCGGCCACAGCTGCACAGATCCAACAGTAGAATATATCGACGCGACCAGTTCGATGATCTGTCTGAGACCTTCGCGCTCGCCACCCTTTCATATGGCCAAAAGGAAGTCGCCATTTTGACTCCGTACGATAACCGAGCAACTGTTATCTACCAATTTATTTATTGCCACGCGTAAATCAATCGCCGACACACGCCGTGAACTCTGCGGTCCGCGTTTGTTCACCGTTGTGTTGATTCATCTCTCAGATCGATCGCATTTAATAACATTAATTATAAGATCGATAATTTAATCGATTAATCTTCCAATAGCGATGAAATTATTGATATCACTGAGATAAGCTGTTCGGTGCTTAGAGAAGGCGTGAAACAACAGCGAAAGCGAGAGGAAAAATGAGAAAAATGAGAATAGCGTGATGGAAGGGAAAGAAATTCGTGGGGAAAATTCATAGCGTTCGACATGTTGAGCATCAAACGATAATAGTTTATTACAACGTTATACATTTCGTTGTTATACATTTGTTTAAGTTTCGTAAAACCGTGAGATCCAGGTGGACAGATAGCGAAAGAAAAGATGTTAGGGGAATGGAATAAAAATTGAAAATTAATCAATCGGCCGGATAGCTCGTCAATAAGGCGAATTTCGACTAATTGGGGAATTAAAAACTAACTAAAAATTTAATTAGATCGGCTTTAATTCTTGCAAATGTAAATGGAGATCAATGAGTCAATGTTTGTCGATTCTCTGACTTTTACACCGTTTGATGACTAAAAGAGAATATTTTAATTTTAGAAACGGATGATGTACGAATAATTATTGCTGTGTATAGCCATAAATATAGTAAAAAGTAATTGTAATTGTTTACTGATGTTTGTTAAATATTCAACTGCAGGAGCGCACATTTAAAAAATGCAGCTTTGCCAGTATCGACTTAATTGAACTCGACGGTTTGTTGGAATTTAAAATCGCCTTTCCATGTAAAACGGAGGATACAATTTATCACGTTTCTGTTCTAGAATTTTCAAATGTACGATGTATGTAGCAGTGATTCATTTTGAATGGAAATCAGATGACGCGTAAAAATATAGAAGCTCTATAAATAAAGAAATTATTATGAAAAAAGAATTAGCAATTCGTATGACGAGTTAACTCGTCTTCTCTGCTTAACAGGATAAGAGTAATCGAATCTTATCCAAAGTTTGGATACTTGACAAGGTTAGATCACTGTAAATACGATATTGCACGACCTCGAATAATTCGTCGAGATATCGTCGATTGATCTAAGTTCTATCGTTATCGGGAATAGACGATAAGGAATAGTTTACAACAAAGAAATTTCTATAATTTTATACTGGAAAGAAGATACGAAGTAAAATCATCGAAGCAGTTCGATCGTCCAGATTGAAGCTTGACGACGAATTTCAAGGTTATTTGCCAGTTTTCTTCCGAAATATTCAATGACTGGCAAATAAGTACGCGTTGAATTAACATCTACGTGCATGGTAGCATACCGCTTCGCAAAATATTAATTATTTAGAATCAAGAAATATTTTCTCAGCAAAGTCTGGGAGAGCAACGCAGCTCCTAAAATTGTCGTTCTATCTACTGCACAACCGATCGAATTTTGGAAATTTTATATCGACAGAATCAGTGAGGTTTGGAGAGTCACGAATTTATATCATCGATGAAATTTTCGGAATAACAGATTTGGAAATAAGAGAAACGAAACTACGAGTTATCCGACTACGATTACAAGAATCTACGGAAATTTGTAATCCACGACTCGCAGCTTGCCGATTTATTAATATCGTTGCTTACTAAATGTTAATTATTATTATACTGTTGTCAATGGTTATGGAACAGGATCCAAGTATTTGCACGTTAATTCACCAGCTAACTGCGGAATTTAGTTTTAGAAATCTCTCGTGGGATTAGGCCGCGAAGCGCGTGAACGAATACAAGCGACGACGAGTACACTCGTCAAACGCAGTTAACTGGCTCACAAAAACAACGGACGACCCGAGACTTTTGCACACTTTTGTACAGTTTTGCCAGTCCGAAAGATTCCGAGAATTTGGACTTTGAATTGGAATTCCGACTCCCAAATAGCATCGCTGCATTATTTTCGCAACAAATCAATTTGTATCTTCATTCTCTGTCTGCGTACGTTTCCGTTTGATTTGAGAAAGTGCAACGAATCTTTCATGGCGATAGACAAAGGACGTTATTTCTACGAAAAACGATAGCGGACTGACCTACGCCACTACTACCTTTCAGCTCACTGCACGGTAGCATCTCGTTTGCGAAAATTCAGCGAGGAATGTCTGCGCACAAGTATTTATTAGGTGTTTTCGTAATTGTGTCCTCGTTATTCGGATAATTGGGACGGCTGGGGTGACCAGTTGAAATATAATCGCTTATCGAATTAACTTGTCAGTCGTAAATAACAGCGCAGAGACAGAAGTGGATGCGAAAGAGACTGCGTTCGTCGATGCGTTATTAATTCACCGGTCATTAATGAATAGCTAATCCCACGATTCTAGTTGTTAACTTGGAAGCGAACTACGCAGCTCGGCAACTCGTCACATGGAATAAATTCAGATTGAAGCGTGTCATTTTACCTGCTTTTGAGCGAAGGAGTCTTGGACATTTTTACTATAACAGGTGTTGTTTGCTCCGACGATGGCAACAGATTTTGTTTCTCGCCTCTGTCCGGCGAGGATGACTTCACGCTCGAAATTGGATCTTTTGGAACGTCTCCGTTCATTTTTGCTTCTTCTTCTCCTTTTTTCCTTCGATACACACGCGCTAGCTCGAGTATTCGGACAATACTCTACCTCGAAGAATAACCTCCATTCAAGGATAATAGCGTGCGACGTTGTTCGCGTTTTATTCGAAAGATTTATTAGTTTGACAAAGAGCTTCTAGACACTCGGATAATCAGATTTGTGACATACGATTGCTCGCACGTGATATTAAACGACACACTTCGACGCAGCTGCAATTTCTCATTTCTTATCGCGAACGAAGAAGGATCAGTGGCGGAAGGATTTTTTCACATCGAGCAAACATTTCTCTGTGTCACGATCTTAAGGTTTCTTGCGCGATCGTAGATAACACACACGTACAGCTTATCGATACGCGCAGAAATTTCTACGCGTACGCTCGCGTTTCCCGTGAGTCTGAAAATCTGTCGGTTTAATATAATTTTCAGAAGCTCCACACGTCAACTTCGAACTTGAAACTTAACTTTGAAAAGCTCGCTTTTCCTCTTTCTTCGCGCGGCCCTTGGAGAATTTGACGATCATTAAATCACTATCAATTCTTAATAATTTCAATAATCTTCCGCTTCTTTACTAAGCTAAGTTTCAACAAATTTAACGATTGTAAAATTCCCTTCGATTTTGACGAAAACGATAGCTGCTGGTCGTAGTAATGATTTTAATAATCCGTCGTGTTTCGATAGTAGGAATGAATTCCCAGTGATTGCAGCGATAATTCTAACAAGTTAATATCCTGCCAAATAATTCAGCGATGGCGAAAAATCCTCTCACGTTGCAGAACGAAGCTTCGATGGTCGTTGGAAGTGCGAAGCGTCGAAATTAATCAGAGGGAAGGCAATTACTTCCTGTTCTGATTGATTATCGTTCCACCTAAGCCTTTCACTTATCGTCTTGGATCTCGCAGTTACTCGTTTCGTTAACCACAGTCAGACTAAAAAGTGTTTATCTTTTATCGACTTCCTTTCTCGTACACTATTTGACAACTATGAGCACAGCTGAGAAAACTCACTGGCAATCGCATCTGCTGTTCAACCGTTGCTCTTAAAATTGATTCTCAAAAAGCAAGCACGCGTGATCGATCAATTTCTCTTTGATCATCCAATGGTAATTCTATTAAATCCTTCTAATCCACTTTTAAGCCCGGCAGGAGCTGTCTGTCTTAATCGAGTTGAAGATTTCTTGAAGAAAGTGAGATTGAATTTTCTCTTGGGTAATCAAGTTGTTCTTTGCCAAGATTTCGTTTCGTTTTATGGCGTGTTATCGTTCGAACGGAAGGCACGCGATGTACGCGGAAGAACCGAATGGTTGAGTGAATAGGTGTCGAGTTTGATGATGGAGAATCTACTGATGTACAAGCAATGATGTAGGACGTCTTATACGAGCCAACACCTGGCCAGCGGTCTCCACTTATCAGCTACTAACAATAACGTTTGCTCTTTTCATTTGCGAGAAAATGGCCTGATTACGTCACGCGGAATGTTTCCCTTGTTTCCTGCCTTCTTTTTTCTTTTTTTTTTAATCAGCGATATCGCGACTCTTCGCAACGACGCCTTACCTCTCAAACTCCCCTTTCTTGAATCACGATTACTTTAAAAAATTCTACGAACTCTTAAGCAGCACTGTATTTCACGCTTCTTTTTATATTTACTTAAATTTCGATCCAACACCGGAGTAAGCGCACTGTTTTTCCCGATCTCGTAGATTTATCGAGCAAAGAGACGGAGAATTTCTGCTGCAATTGGAAATCTGTTTAAGCTTCGAACCAACATTGACCTACGAACAATTCCACCTTCTTCATACCTTCGTAAACTTACGGAGCAAATGGAGCAAAGAACTTTTCTTACAAATAGTGGTGGCGACCAGCGCTCGATGCCAAATCACAGCCCTCGAATTTCAGACTTTCGATCGAAAGTTGATCCGCCGCCTTTTATACACGTTCGAGCATCGTTCACGATTCGCAAAAGGCACATAAAATCTACTGTCTTCGATTAGGTTATTGCCACGACGAAAGCGCGGATCCCAGCGGCGACTCGAATCCGTGAAAAACGACGTTCATGTGATACACTGGATGTCTTCTTCAATTGGCACTATCTGTTTCTCGTTTATAGCGCGGTGCACTCGGTTCACCGATAACGTTTTCGACGAGGCCGACATGGCGAAGCGTCGGGCTACAACGCCAGCAAATCAAGATTTGTTCCACTGACTTCGTTTGACTGACTCGAAAAGTCCGGGAGCATGTCTTATCATCGAGCAGCCATCTCCTTATCGGCGTCGCGTCGTTCTTGGCGAACCATCGCGAAATCGCTGATCGCACGCAAACGCCCGAGCTCGAGCTTGTCCACCGAAAGCGTACGCGCTACTTGCGAAAGCAAACTTTTCCGCGAATTATCGAGCATCTCAGATCAGATTTATCGAGCCGATATCCCGAGTCGAAAATCCGCGACTCAGATTTATCAAGCCGCGTTGAAGCAAGTCGGTGTTTGTCGACGTACGACGAGGTTGTCCCATACGCAGATTGCGTGGACGTTTGTTACGGAAAGACTGCAACTCGTTGGACATTGCTTTTTACGAGCTTGATACTTTGAATTTACGAGTTCGATGCCTCTTCGCTGTTGATTAATATTGCAGGCATTTTCGTTCTTTTTTCACTTGTATTCCTTTGCACATTAATCATTGGTTTTTCCACTCCAGTCGATAAGCTATTTTTAAGAGACTTTCCGAGTTTCATACTCTGTCACCGTTGATTAATATTGCAACGATATTGGCTTTCTTTTTACTAATTTTTGTTATTATCGATAAGCTATTTTTAAGAGGCTTTCCATCTTTCATACTCTTTCGCCGTTGATTAATACTAGAACGATACCGGCTTTCCTTTCATTGTTATTAACGTTAAAATCAATGATTGATTTTTTGACTCCAATCGACAAGCTATTTTTAAGAAGCTCTCCAAGTTTCATACTCTTTCGCTGTTCGTTAATGTTAGAAAGATATTGCTTTTGTTTTTACTGTTATTAATTTTGAGGTTAACGATTGATTCTTCCATTTCTCGATCGACGTTTTATATTGCTAATGAGTACACTTTCGATAAAATTAATGTTGGTTTTTATTGAAGTCGAAATATGATTATGTATAATATAGGTACTTGTTTTCTATCCTCATCGTTCATCGTTTTAATAATAATTATCTATACAGTATTTAATGTATACAGTGTATTTAGGTTTAGGTTTGGTTAAATATTTCATCAATGATGTTGTTAGATATTTAATCAAATTGCAGCTGATATCTTCGGTTTTGACACTTTGACGAACATTTTGACACGCCTATTTTTAACTAATAGTAACTAGCGTCGAGGAATTTTGAACGAATTGAAACGTAGAGAGAAATTACTTTTGAAAATTTACTTTCCAATTTGCTGATTATTTATGCTATCTTCTCGTGATAAATAAATTTGGGAAAATACGTCGCTTGTTTTTTCAGATATTGTATACTAATTACATATATCTTCGAATAATAAAATTGAGATATTCGCAAGAAGTGGAGTTGATCAGTTTGGCCTTTGGGATTTGTTCTTCCTTTTGTGCAGTTGAAACAATAAATGAATGATAAACAGGAACAAAGAGAATTTAATTAATGCGTCGAATTCAAATTTAAAATAGGAAAGTAATGCACATATGTGCGCATGTATTATATGAGAAAGAAATTCAAACAGTATCTAGGTTAATTAAAATCCAATATTAATGACGTTTTATTGACACTGATAAGGGAAATGTCGTGAGAACCGAGGAAATTATAGGTCAGAATTTCTGGCGTATGATATGAAAATAATGGAACTAGTTTACATAATTTAGAGAGAATTTAGCTCGTCCAAAGTTTCGTCCTCGTACGTTTGCCAAGGTTTCAATCACGATTCAGATTTATCTCCAAATCAGTTCGAGTTATCTCTTTCTCTTTAGTTGATTTATCAGCTCGTGGATCTTTGTCTCCCTCCGTAAAAATATTCCCAAAGATATTATAAAATGGCAAAAAGATTAATTTTGAACGTGATTCGAGTACGGTTTTTATCTAACATCTAATCGTATCTTTCATTTTTTGTTTACAGTATTATTCGCAAAAATATTTCTGCATATCAATGTACCGATTTTTTCCTCGACTCTGCTGCAATTTTTGTACGATTCGAAGCTTCCATGAAAACAATTTGACAGTAGTCGTGGTAAGAAATTCGAACCGGAAGGGCTCGATCAACACCGGCAACGTTGAATCGCCATTAGCTGTTAGTAATTTATTCGGTGCGCATTATAATGGTGCTATCCCATAGCAGAAGAGGTCGTATCGTTTGTAGGCGTCAATTGAGAACGGTACTAATTCCGGAGTACGACAGCTCGAAAGCATGCTCTCACGTGTGTTTGTGCAACTTTGCCAGCGAAATATTCGATCGAACTGCTCCAAAAAATATTAATCCCACGAATATACAAAATATTTCAAATATTTTTTTTTTCTAGAAACAACGGAATTTAATTCTCTACATAGAGTGAGTCTTTAGTAGCGATTCTGACTCATTTCGAATTACGTATACACGATTTGTTGGATAGAAAAATCATACCAACAGTTAGTTTTTTTTCTTTTCTTAATTTATATTTCTACATAGATACGAGGGTTGTTTTGCAAGTGGAACGTGAAACCCTTTGATCGAGTAATTCAAACGAGATAATAAATACAATTGGTTTACAGGTAATTTAAGGTGGCAGAATAACCGTGTGTCGTTTATCCAAATTAGTCGCGACATATTCGCAGGGAATCAGATACAGAACTTTGTTTCATGAATTTAAATGAACGTTGAAAAATATTCATTAAGCTGCCAGAACATCCTGGTGGCGACTAATTGCATGCAAATCGAGTCTCCGAACAGGTTTCGCGAATCAAATGGAAAATCTCATTCCACTCGATAGTTGGTTCCATCATACTTGACTAATTACTTACAACGTAGTACACGACAGTCGCGACTATCAATCGACAGATACAATTTCAGAATTAGAAAAAAAAAAACCAATCAGTCCTATAGATATCGGCATCCGTGTCTATTATCTTTTTTCTGTTTTCAATTTCACGTTTTTCTTTCGACACATCGGGTTAGGTTCAATTAATCAAGTTATTTTACAACACAGTATCGAGCATTAATCGACAGATAGAATTAGAAATAGGAAGGAAAACAGAAGCGACAAAAGCAACAGACGAAGAAATTCCGTAAAAGCCCACGATTTGAAGTTATTTCAATTCGATATTTTTCTTTCGAGATATATATCAGATATTCGACCGAGTCACTTTATTGAAAGAATAACACGTACTCTACAAAGACACGCAATATTTCACGAGAGTATCTGAAAGCACCTATAAAAACCTTTTATGAACGTGTTATGTGTTTTACTTAAAACGTTTTGAAATTTTTTCGTCCTGCAAGGATATCTCCTCTTCTAAATTTCTAATTTAAGAAGCGAAATAAATAGGATCCTCTATCGAAAACTCGGTTTCGTTTCAAATTTTTCAAGTATAATTACAACTAGACTGCGGATTTTTATGCAATTTCATATTTTCACGAAGAAAAGCAAAGAAATGGAACCTGCGTTTTAATTTCTTTCGTCTACTACAAATTACATTACAAATTAATTTTTTGTGTACTATATATATATATATATATATATATATATATATATATATATATATATATATATTTGTATATCTATGCATTCATATTTTTATGCTATCGTAATTATCTGTAGATTTAGTTCTACTTTATGTTCGTAAACTATGCGAAACTAAGTCCGATTTCTATATCATCAAGCTGAAACAAATAAATATAATACAATACCATGCGAATTCTCTGTGTTTTCCCATCCGCAAAATTCCCAATAAGTCCGTAAAAATTCGCAGTCCGATCGTAACAAACCTCTCTCGCTACGGTATAGCAATAAGCCTTTAAAAATTCGTTTCATGTAACACCCGTAATCCAATACATTAGAATATTCGTGAAATTTTCCTACGACAAATCTCGAAATATTTTCGCCAGTCACCGTGTAAAATACAGAACGGAGCCACTCGACGAAAAGAATAATGCGTATTCTACCTCCTTCGAACAAAACCAACCAACTGTCTCGTTTCTCGCGACGTTTGCTCGAGCGAGACGCGACGAATCTCGTTCTTCTTCCGACAAAAACGCTCGATCTTGCCGGATTCGACATGACGAAGCTGGCCAGCTTCCGGTACACACTTTTCGAGGCGTTTCCCGACGCGGATTAAAACCAGCGCGTTAATATCATCGGGTGTACGCACACTGCGGGTCGAGCTCTTATTGCGAGCTGTCCAACCGCATCGTCCACGACTTCGATAACGAGCTTTTAATTAAACTAACGAGATCGGACGAGTTGCGAGCTTCGGCCTCGCGAAGATTTTCATTTTCGATCGCGGCTAATTCGAGCGCGCAATTTTTTCCCGAATTTTCACAGGAGGATTATCGCAACAGCAGCGTTTGTTCGCTTCAGAAACGGCGCACCGATTTTAAGACGAGACCGAATTATTTTTCCAGCGGACATCGATTACGTTGACGAGGCTGGTTAACGATAGAAGTAGGTACATATCGCTGAAGCGTAAATCTTGTACGGAAAAGGTTGAAGTACGTAAATATAGCAAGGATGTAAACAAGGAATCTCTGATTATAAATTTGAAAGTACTGTAGCGTGCTTTGTTGAGCATTTAAAGGTCGTGCATGTCTGTTAGATTAATTTCGAGTCGATAATAAAACTGTTAAAATATAGGTAGGTAATTAGAAGATTAATAAGGATTAATTAGTATAATATAGAATTAGTTAATATTGAAAGGTAATTGCAGATTCCTGAATGATACTGTATATCTTGAAAACGTATTAAAAAGTCTATAATTATCTATAAAATATCTGTGATTGGAATTGCTGATTTTTAGAAACGAAATGCGTGTCGAGACTGGGCTTGAAAATTCGAGTAACCTCTTAACAAATCTCCGTATTTCATCCTGTCGCTAGGAATGATTTTTTAAACGGAGATTCTAATTGCACGAGAAAACAAATAAATTTTCTACGACGCGCGATATTCTAAAATCATTCTACTTAGAAATTCTTTTTTATTTAGAACGAGAAAAGATTCTCACTAGCATCGGATTGTATAAAAATAGAGATTCTAATCGAACGAGACAACAGGTTAGACAAATAGGTCCAAAGATAGAGATTTCTTAATAGATTTTCCCAGATGTACAATTTTGTTAGGTTATAAATCTTTTCTTATCTAAAATACTTTGGACAGATTAACGATGTTTCTCTATCGCACATCGTAGCGATCGCAAGATATCTGTTGCACGTATAATCCATGCGAATAAATACGGATTAGTCGAGCAGTAATAATTGGATTACTAGTTTCTATCAGTTTAATACGTGTTTTCTAGCATCTTAGATAATACTCGTCTCTTCACACTTGCTAATTACTCGCAAGAAGCTTAACCGTATCACGTTCGAATAAAATAATAATGCTAAAAATCTTCGATACGGTAATAGTCATCGTTGTCATACGTTCTGGTCGTTACGTATAGTCTGGGACAAGAGAGAAATTAAATTCTCCTTTATTCGACAATGACATGAAATTTATTTTTGTTACGCGTTAAAAATCTCGAACACGATAATATCTTCGTTCGACTAAACACAAAATACCGTAACGTTATCTCGAATCAAAAGAATCTGGAAATTTTCTTCTACTCGTTGTGCGTTGTTATTCGTTGTTATTCGTCGCCTCGTAAAAAAGCCTGAAATTTTTAATTCGTTGCGCACGACGAGGCGGAAGTATTTTCGAGGAAATCACGAGCATCCACAGTCTGGATTGTCTTTCGTCCAGGAAACGGGAAATCCGATACAGCTTGAGAAATCGTTAAGAGTTTCCGCGATTAACTCTCGTTCACCGATTAATTCGTCACTACGACGACCTTTCGAGATTTCACAAGGTGAATCGCCACGCTCGTTTAACATTTTCCATCTCTTCTTGAAATTAATCGCCGAGCAGGCAATCTCTGGAGCCAGTCAACGAACAGGTATCGAGTTTTAATACCGACAAGTACACCTTACCACTATTCTAATTAAAGAAAGGAACGCCGTTCGATTAAAGCGATCTTGGCACAGAATTTCTGTTCTAAAGAAAGAATTGCGAGAGAATCGGAGGATTAAAATTCCATTGAACCGTAGAAATTCTCCACGAAACGAATACCTTTTCATCTACCAAGTAATATAGAATTTTATAAAGCACGATCCATTCTCGATTTATTAAGTTATTTACGGCTCGTCGGTTTTCTGCGTTTACGTTTTCCAACTCATTAATTTCGAAGATATTTTTCGTTAACGTTGCACGTGAAATTTTACCCGTCTAATTACGATAATTATCGTTTTCTACGTTCGGATTTCGTAATTTATAATTTCGAAGATACCTTTCACGTTGACGTTCCACGCGAAACTTTATCGATACAACATGAAAGTTTTTAAATATCTTCGTTGGTTACTACCGTGTATGTTTAGCGAAGAATTTCCGAAAGTGTTGCAAATTTAATTATCAAGATAGAACGGATATTCTGCCGATATTTCGTCTATTATCTTTGCCCGACTATTTAACACGTCGACCGCCACGCGAATTTCGTATAACTTGTCCCGACAGCCGCGATACATTCACGTTTAATTTTCGCAAAATATTACGTTGCATTTACGCGCTTTTCTCCGACGATGTTATCTAAGCCGTCACGTCGTCGACAGTTTTTTAGTCTTTGAAATTTATCTTACGTTGGTCGTTTTGAAAAATTTAGTCGAGTGAACGTGAGTCACTAAACGGCCGTGGTAGCGATCGACGCGTTAAACAATGAAAATTCCATCGATCCGTCCGCAAACTATTGTACTATTACAAAGATATAATTGCCGCTGCAAATTGATATAAAAATCTCTCGTAAAATGCGTCTGGTCGTCGATACGCTCAATATAACCATGTTTTGTCGTCATTCTTCTTGCGTTCGCGCTTCGTAACTTGACAATTTCCAAGACATATTTCTCAAAAGCATTCCGCGTTAGAACGTAATGAGACGAACGTAAGTAAATTAGCGGCGAAGGTCAGCCGCGTGTTCTTGAATTTTACAATTGTCGCACGTGTAATAGGTTTTCAAGTTCTTGATAAATGGGTACGACGATAGGCGAATTAGAAGCAGAAGGGTAAACAGCGGCGCGACATAGACGCAGTGGATACGGACGTCGTTAGTTAGCCTCGCGATGCCACGCGAAATATATTGCATCCCGTTTACGTTAATAGACCTCTGCCTCGATAAATTTTATCAAACTCGATGATGATAGGCACACGGCAAATATCCCGGCGTAATAATTACGCTGGCACTAACGACGATCCAACGTTCTTGTTAACTGCAACTGTTACGGTGGCGGATTAAGGGAAAAACTTGTTCGATGCACGATTACGGCAGATTACAGACTATTAGCAGCATCCAACTCACGGCAATCTTATCGAGTTTCTCTATCCTCGTTTTTGTCGATTCTGCTCGATCATTGGGTGCAACGCTCCGCGTACAAGCGCACAAGTCTTACAGCGAAATTATTCGAGACATACCCATCGATAATCGACGTGGTTGCGATAATTATAAGCTGTAGCGAACATAACGTAATTTGTCATTCGGCGAGGAATTTCTGGGAAAATTACGCGTTCAGACGTTGTCGGTCCGGGTACGGGGTGATCGATATTTTCCCAGCATTTTTGTCCGATTATTTAATATCCTGTACACAGCATCTGGCGCCAGAAAACGTCGAGAATAACTTCCTCAAACAAAACGCAACCGGCTTTTGCTCGAGGATGATCCAGCAGAGATAGGCTGCCTTGGGAACCGGCCACGTGATTCGCCAACCACCGATGTTTTGTTCGGTAATTGTCGCGCGATTACGCTATGCTTTTTTACCGTCACCGATACGTTCGCTCTTTTGTATGTAAAACAGACGTTTCCGGTTTTACACGGGCTTGCAGCGAGGATGAGGTAGCTTTTGGGCAAAGATCTGAATAACCGTAGGATCGTTGCAAGCAACGGCTAGAAGTATCTTTGAAGTTGTCCTTGATTTTAATGACTCGTAGTTATCGGTTATTGGCAAGCATTACCTTGTACTCGCAGAATTTTTCGACACGATCGGTTGGCAGAACTCTGCCAAATTTCTACAGCGACGATTTTTGAAAAGGAAGATTCTCTGTTGGTAAAAATGGGACGAGATAACAGTTTCGTTGGAAGATATTATCCTTTCTATGAATTCTAACGAGTCGATAATTATGATCTTATATGAAGAAGATTTAGTACGTTTCCTTCTCACGATTTCACGTTCAAAGTTTCTTTCTTTCAATGGTAAGTTGCAAATTACTAAATTACATTCATTCGAACCAATTTGAGCCACGTATGCACACTAATCTACGTACGGCAGTAATTGATACGTACAAGTATCCATTTTCTACCAGATACACGAATGTCACAACACAAACTTCGATAGAAGTTATTTGATATCAGTTAACTTGATAAATATATATTACTATATATAAATCATATACAAATATATAAAAAATATGCTATTATATCCAGTTGGCTGTTTTTGACCACTATACTCGTCACGAAGAAATGACAGTACACTCGTCATGCGCGAAAAGCAGATACAATTTGCTGTTTAAATTGCAATTTTAGCTTCCGCTAAAACATGTTCGCAAATTTTAAGATGATTTGAATACTCGGAGGACAAGACGAAATAAAACGATCGCATAAAGGAATATAAATAATTGTCATACAAGAAATTGTATATAGTGTATATAGCGACGCGTTTTAGGCACACACTTTAGAAACAGATCGCAACAGCTAACCGGATATATAAATTACATACAAATATACGGAAATATATAAAATATACGTATAAAGAACTCACCTGGTAGAATCTTGCCGACCGACGCCACCACCGATGCTGCTGCTCTGGGTGCTGACCCTGACCAGGGTGACGTACCTAGGCAGACTGGACAAGGTTCCCGTGTTCCTTTGTCCCAGTAAGGGTGAGTCGGCTGTGTTCGGGTTCTCCGGGAGTTGCTGGTGGCTTCGAATCTCGATGTCCTTTTCCTCCTCCTCCTCCTCGATGGTACCCGGGAGGCGAAACAGCTTCTGTGGCTCCTCTATGCCACTCATTTCCGCGCTTCACGTGTTACGAATAAACCCCCATTGAGAATGTCAAGCTCATCTTCCTACTCACTCTTTCTCTCCCTTTCTACTTCACCTTTTCTCCCCCCCCCTCTCTCTCTCTTCCTCTCCTTTCTTTCTGTCTTTCTGTCTTTCTGTCCCTTCCTTTTCTTTTTCGAATCTTTTTTTATCTCACCGATCCGCCTCGTCGACACTCGCTTCTCCGCTTTCCTCCTCGTCACTTTGTCTTTTATCGCTCCCTCTCTTCTTAAGTTTCTTATACGAAGCTAAATTGGAATCAGGAACGGCGACGAGTTTTCTCGTCCCATGTCCAGGATGAATGAAGTCGCTGGAAGTGTCCACGCGACGATGACTGACGGCCGTTGAAGAGCAAAGTTCCGTTTTCTGCCATCGTTTCTTCGTTTCCTCTCACTTTCCACCGGAATTCACACCGCCCTTCCGTTCGCGGAATCCCACCATACCTCGTCCCTACGGTGTGCAATCGATTTTATGCGTTACGTGAGTAAAATGGGGAGCAATGTGCACGAGCGTCGTGACAAAATAAGATTCGTTGTCGGTATACGTATACCTTCAACACACAGGATCCGGCGCAATAACGCGTGACAGCGTGCAGGACGCGATTCCTAGTAGAAAAATAAGAACAAAATATGGAACGAACGTCTTGCATTCTCGGGTCGGTTTACGAGAAAATCGAGCTTGAAAATTCATCAAGTATACCGGAACTTTCTGAGGAATCACGTCGTGTCTGCTTTTACGTGTTATTCGGATCCTCTATATTTTTTTCCGATTGTGTAATCAAATAGAGAAACGGAAGGAATGTACGTTACAAGTGTAAACGACAATATACGTATGTACTGTCTTGCACAATCTTGAATTAATATCGTTGATGAAATTGATCAGCAGTTACGAATTAGTAGTACCAATAAGTAGATTATCTTACGTATCGTAGGTTCTATAAATTTACGAGTTGTCCTGTTTGACGTAAAATTGTAAAATTATAAAGGAGACATTTATAATGTACGATTGGAACACGTGTCAATACGTTAATATCGTTAGCAAATAAATTATTGTGCAGGAGTGTGCAGATTGTTGCGTTCTGAATTTCTAAAGTAAAATCAAATGGTAACTTGGTTGCAATTTATGACTAATGATCGGCAGAGTTAGAAATTTGTAATATTTGGCGAGTGAAGTAAATCTTCCCTTCGGATTTCATTTCTTTCGACGTGTTAATAATATGAATTTTCATAAACACCAACAGTCTACTAATAATTAAATTAAATAATAACACAACGATACTTCTGGAAGGACTTGATATATAAAATATACTCGTGTTGTCAATTTTATCGCGTGAAAAACGTCGTCGGTATTTTCCCATAGAATTCACTGGACGAGACGGTTGAGAAGCGCGACAGAACTCCGTCGTTTGCATCGGGCCTCAGACAACAAGTTTTGCGACATTTCTTTTTCTTTTTTTCTTTTCGTCTCGCGTATCTCGATTGTTCGATTAAAGGAAGGATAGGAGGGAAGGAGGTGCAGAGGATGCCGATGAATTTACATCACGCTGACGAGAAGGTTCCGGAGATCGAGACAATGTGTCGATGACGTGTTCCTTGTTTCCGGTTTCGATAGAATTTTAGGGAATTATCGATGGTACGTTTTTTTTTAAGAATTTTGATTGAACATTGTCAGCCACTTCCTGATAAAAATAAGCACAGGTATTATCTTTTTTTTATGAATAATACTTAAATCAGGCGATTCATTGAATTAGTTGAATCTATCAAACTCTAATCTATACTTAATACTAGAGCCAAAAAAAGAGCCGTTTCGAAAATTCCTAAAAATACGTGCAAGTATCTTTCGTAATATTAATTAATTTGACGTTTAGTGTTATCGAGCAAGAAGCGTGATTAGGTGTACTTACTCGTTTTCTTTGTGTCGCTTCAATTCCACGTAATTACGCGCCACGTATTTACGTTCGTACTAGACAAGATCGTAAACAAAGAAATATATCAAAAATGGACAAGTACGTATAATCGTATTTCTGTCTTGATAGTGAAAGTTAATTGGTGAAAAATTCCATTTCGTGCTTTCGGTGATAGAAGAAATTCAGAATAAAAACCATTCGTGCGAGAACCAGACTCGAACACGATGAAAATATCTTAGCTCACTTTCGAACGAAAATTAACTTGTCCTATAAAAAGCTTTGTTATAAGGTCGACAACTTGGTGACTTAATTGGTTATAGTTCTTCTGCGATATAATTACAGATACATTTATAAGAAAATCCTCCGATTGCACAATATAAAAATATCTTCCACGATATGTTTGAACAAGGTCAAGTTTTTCATTTTCTTCTTCATCGTCGAGGAATGTGGAAAACTGTGCGAAGAATATGTGCATGAAAGCGACAAGAAGTCGAGATTCCCGCGATTCCTGCGATTGTTTAGACTAGAGAGACAGAGAGAGAGAGAGAGAGAGAGGGGGGGGGGAGAAACAAGATAATGACGGAAAACGAGTATGAAAGAGTGGTGGGAAGGACGAGGTTGGCCAGATTAGACCATCGATGAGCCATTACATAATTATTATTTTGCAGATTTTGCCGATTAAGCTGCGTCGTAATCTCTGAATCATAATAAAGAGAAACACGTAACAGCTGGGAAGAGAATTTTCGCGGCCGATTAACGAAGAATCGTTTCGTTGGGAACTGCTTCCTCCTGGTCGACGCGTTTTTTAAGCCGTCGCGATTATATGTTTTTTTTGTGTTATCGAACCGAACGATCGCAGCTTTATCGCGCAGAAAATAATATTATCAACGCGCTGTGACAAAATACGTATGCCGGATATCTCGACAGACACGAAAAATGTCGCGGCAAACAAACGGTGAAAAATTGTAAATACTGCATAAATACCGCTTATCTGGCACGATGACATAAATTATATTCTGCCTGGTTCGTGATTCACTGAATTTCCCTGGCCAATGCGTTATTATCGCGCGCTTGTCAGCTCGTAAATGGCTTAAACCGTAAAAGCAAGAAAAAACGGCGAGTACTTTTTACGAGCGGATGATAAAACGTTCGAACGAAAACGAGAACCGTTACACCACGCGAGAACAGCGAAAGTTTGGACCGTTATATTGGAGATGAAAAAAGAGAGAAAGACGCGTCGTCGGATGGTATTTTTTTAAAATACGAAACCAGTTTACGCGAACGGAGACGCGATTAATTACGGACGTAATTTCCTTGTTTACCACTCGCCCGTCGTTTTCTTCTATTCGTTCGATGGTTTCTCTGAATCGACGCGTTCCATAGTCGAATTCCTCTTTGTCCTTTAAAAAATACTTTGTGCGAAGTCTACTCGAAACTTTGATAGAGATACCGCGGAATTTATTCAACGAAAAAGGGGCAAGAAACGACCGGTCTTAAGAAATTCGTGCCGTTAATTGAACTCTGCTCCTCTCCTTTGTATATACTTTCGAGAATCTTCTCTCCGAGTTATCAAATACTTTGTAATACTTCATTCCTTCGGGATACGTTATATTTACGATATATTCATCTATCGACACGTCTTTGCAAGGACCAAGAGCCAGTACAGTCTAAACTTTACGAAACTTTACGAAATCGACGACTGGTCTCGAACTCTAATTCTTCGACTCAAAAGTATCTTCTAAAGTAATAGTAGGAAGATAAAAGAGTCCAAAGTGAACATAAGCGAATTTCCAGATAAAACCAACATAGTCGACTCTCGTCGAGATTGACGATTAATCTCGCGAATTGTCTTTCGGGAAATAAGAACAGGCAGAGATACAAAGTATATGTATATGTATATATATATATATATATAAAGATTCTCACTAAGGTTAAGACTGGTCTCATTCAAAGAGCGAACGTTTCCCCGCGTTTTCCAGCTGGAGCAGCGCACGTAAGCGCGTCGCACTCGCAACTGTTTCAGATTGCCGGCCGTTGCACGAGATTGTGCCAACGGATGCCATGGCGTTTACCTCTTATGGCGGGGATAATGCTGACACGGTGGCACATACGCGCGAACACGCGTGGCACGTGTACGAAACGCGTTGATTATTCGCGAATTGAATTTCGCCGGATGCGAAACGCAAGAACTCGCCGCGTTCACATTTTTCGCCTCACCTTCTAACCGTGTCACTTCAGAATCCTATTTTTCACGCAATACGAGATACGATAACGATACCGAAAGTGGCAAATTTATTTTCTCGATAATATCCGGTTGTTTGAAAATCTCGTAGCGTTTCTGACAATGCAGGTATATTCTGCGTTACATTTAACAGAACTGGAAGAGTCACGAATCTCTGCCAAATATTTGAGCGCTAAGTTTGACAATATCGTTTCTGCTTCGAGTAAGAAACCGGAATTGATCGATTAAAAAGATTTCGTTTAATTCGTCGACTATAATACAGTATGAAGATCGTACGTGCCAGTTTGCCAATTTCTTTTCCATAATTTTTTCGATGAATCGTCAACGGAATGGTTGATCGAATAGAAGTGGAAAAAGATGGGTCGATGGGAAGAATTCTAAGAGGCAATCTTGTTAAAATTCCTTCCCAAAATACGTAACAGAGTATCTCGTTAACGAGGCTTTTTCGATGACACTTGTAATTTTTCGAAAGGAAAAGTTTGAATGATTAATTGAGCTGTTGCGCAGTGACGTCTATTCTAAAATAAAGAGAAGCGACAATGTTATAAATATAATATTTTAAGGTTGTTTTTTGCGGCATCTTGTGGCCGTAACAAATTTATAGAAGTAACACACATACTTTTCGAGAAGACGAGCACGAACCGTGCATCGGGATCATAAAATCGACAAGTTCCAATTTTTCTATCTTTGACAGTTTCGTTCTACCTGCTAACATTCTGATAATCAGAAATTCCAAGGTAAAGTTTGAAAAGAAATTCCTTTTACCAAGCGATCGAATTGACCTTTTGAAAAATGTAAAACTGTCATTGAAAATTCTCCGGCCACTCGACGCAAGTCGCAGCAGATGTACATTAGCCTTCGATTATTGAATTACCATCGTTGAATTTGAACCTCTTACGACGATCAACTTCTTCCACCTTCTGCAACCTTAAAAATATTCTTCGACTCCTTCGTAAAGGCTCGTTCGTGCAACGTGTAATTTAAAAGTCGTCCAAGCGAGTCTCGAGTCGTTCGTTAACGAACAACTGAACCATCCCATCGAAAAATCTGTCGTTTTACCTGTTTTTAATGATCGCGTCGATCCTTCCAGTTTGTCGATGAAAAGAAAAAAAAGAAAAGAAATATAAAGGGTATTTATCGACGAATATCACGAATCTGTTGGTGGCGAGGGTTAAATAATTGCGGCGGGGTTTAATCGCGTGCGTGATCGTCGCCACGGGAGCAGAAGAGGGACGTTTCCGGTAGGGAGAGTGCAGAAACTTGCGCACGTGAGCATTCGAACCGCGATGATTAGGTTTGGTCGGTCGTCACGATGCGATTCTTGCGGTTGAATTCGCACGATCGGCAGATCTGCGCCAATAGATGATCCGTATCCGTCTTACCGAATAATTGGGTAATCGTGTTACACGCTGGGCTTGTCATTGCAGAAACTTGCTGCTTAGCAGACGTTCAAATTTCCGTCGTGGCAAACGCGTGCTTCCAGCAGAATTTACGAGTTTTAATGGTGAATGATGCGTGTAAGCGGTGGATAGCCCGAAATAATGAAAAATTGTTCTTTAGCGGATAAGAATAAATAATTTGTTTTATTAGGATGCGAGATGTCTGAATTTAGCGTATGAATTTTCTACGAATTCTTCCCCTTTGTGGATCATCTTCTGTCTTCTATTCTCAAGCTCTGAATTTTCTCTCTTTACGTGTGAATTTAATTTTTTTACTTGCACGTATAAAATCCCTCGTTACGTTACAACCTAAAAATAGCCTCTAGCGCTAACATAAAACAGAAGTATCGTAAGATGGAAGTAAAATTGTAAACGTTACGTTTACACCAATGTTTCGTGCGATACCGAAAATTTATATTTATGACTTTGCATACTGTTTGCGCTTCCAACTTGATTAAATTTGCTCGTATGAGTAGTTTCTTGTTTGGGAACAACTGGTAGTTTTCAAATTGCATTCTTCAACTCGAAGGAACAAGAAATATATTTTGAGCTGAAGTAAAAAGTAAAAGTTCGAGCTTGGTTTCTATATAATTCACGAAGAAGCGAAGAAGTCGACGTCTTGAGAAATATTCTTATGAATATACCGTATGTGTTACTATATTTGATAGTACTATGCGCGTATGCTATATCTGTATCATAAATATCATATACCATATATACAATATATAATATATCTGATTCCACGTGTATCGTAAAAGCAATTAATAAAAGGCGCGGAATTTCCAAGAATTCCAACTTTCTTCTCTTTCCTCGTTCTGACCTCCTCGTTCAGCTTTTCTGTTCGAGAACTTGTAAACCGTCGGTACAACAAATTGCTAATTGAATGGATATCAAGCCCCGAATTGAAGTTTTTAAATTCTGAAGCATTTAGGGAGTATTCGAATTATATAGAAGGAATCTAAAGATCTCAAAATTCAAATTATTTAGTCACTCAGCTGATATTTAATTCGCGCGATTCGAAAGAGAAAACGATAAAAGCGCCTTGGCCGTCGTACTTTTTCCTCATGGAACAAGTCCAAACGACTTTTTTATCGACCAATGATTTGACACGTTTGTTACACGTTAATTCCCATTGAAGCTGAATATAAATGTCAACGAAGCAACATGTATCCTATTGAAGAAACCACTCATTCACCTGCGTTATATACAGTTACGTTCATTGTCATTCGATCTACGGAGAATAAAGAAGCCGGCGACGTTTATCGATGATATCTCGAATAAAATAGAAAGGAGGCTGTTCTACTTTTTGCGTCAACGTGTACCAAAATTAGACAACCTTGAGGAAATCTCTGTTATCTTTCGTCACAGTAAGATCGCGGTGTCGCAAATTTCTTCAAACAAACGAACCCGACTTGCGAAACCTTCAAAATTAACAAACACGTAGGAACAGCTGTCGAGTAGCAGCGTGGAAATTAATACAACGTGCTCTGTCTATTCGCTTTCGAAGGATAAGCATTATCGTTAACATGAACGGAAAACGGCTGACTCGAGGAACAAGATCGAGATTCGAAATAATTACGAAACTACGTAGAAATTGCATAATGGAAAACATTTCTTGGAAAAAACTCATGATATTTAGACGATCGAAGCTTTCGTGACCACGGGGATCGTGCACGACAGCAGGTTTGATTTCGTGTCGAGTAGGAAAGAGGTTGACACGCGATCGGATGTTGGAAAATTCGCGTACTGCCGGCCATTAATCATCGATCATCTGACCGGCCGTTTCGTTGTCTTTCCGCCGTGTATCACGTGAACGAAACGATCGTCGTGCCGATCAATTAACGCATTCCCTCACGTCATCGACGTTTACCTTTCAAACGAACCAGTGATGCCAACGGCAGCCGCAAAAATCCATCCGATTCTTGTCTTATCCGCTTGCTCGAACCGCGGACTTTTCGCCAGGTTTTATCGATTTCCTCACGAAATTCAAATCGAAAAGGGGGAAACCCCGCGCGAAATTTCCACTCACGGCGTTGAAATTCAAGTTCGAGTCATCGACACGGTTGGCCACGTGATCTTCGCCGCTTCACAGATGTCGTTCGATCGACTGCGTCACTTTTTGAATTACGAATTTCCCGCCACCGCAACCACGCGCCGTTTCGCGATACTCGAACGGTTTCGCGGCGATTTTTCGCGCACGGATCGTCAAGATTTTTCTGCTCGACGATCGAAAAGACCGGAGTGCTGCGAGGTCGACGTTGAAACCTGGTGAAACTGCGATCGCGTTGCCAACGAGCGTACCGAGCAGCGAGCTTGCCCAGTGACGTCAACGCACCTTCCTCGTCCGCCTTTATCCCTTCCATTTTCTCTCTTACCTAGCCTTTTCCTCCTACTTCTCAACGAGATCGAGGATCGTTGATCAGCATTGAGTCACGTACACATTCGCAACGACGTCTTGCCTGACGACCTATGGCGTTGTCTCGCCTTCTTGTGTAGCGAGCCTTTATCCTCCTTTCTGTTTGTCGCGGCTTTTTCTTTCGTAAATTAGGCTTATTTCGTATTGCGAGTATCGCAAGATTTATCGTCCAGTGTTTGGCAGATGAAGTAATTTTTCTTTAATTTATACGTTAATCGAGTATCGCAGCTCTATTACACGCTAATTTACCGTAATGTTAGTGGATCGCGTGTGTGCGTGGTAAATAACATGTTCTAGGTTACAGAGTTCTACTATATAATTGTATGACTCTACGTGGAATAGGATAATTATGTAGCCTGTAAGTTGTAAATGTATGTTTGGAAATTTTTGTTTCTCTTACTAGCAAAATAATCGCGTTATTGCCATGTAGAGGAATTTATCGGTACGTTTTATCGGTAAGTTTCAACGACTTCCAAAGTTTCTCATTCGCTAATGATATTCTAGTTGAATCGTGCAAAAGGACTGAAGTATTAGCTCGGTAGAAATAACACTTGCATCGTTAATTTCCCTCGCCGATCGATCTAAATCTGTCTTTTATCTATTAACGAGAAATTATTCAAATTTATTATTTCGTGTCTTTTCTCAGAAACCTATCGTTTTTCTGACTCACGTATAAGCCAGTTTATGCTTATTCGTTAGTTTATTTTCATTGAATCAGTCTGAGATAAAGTGCCGTAATCTCTGAAATAAAGCAACAACGATTACTCGAAGAAATTCTCACAATGTCGTTGATCGAATCGTCGATTTACGATCGTTATTGTTCCACTGAAATTCGATCGGCGGTTTGCAATAAAAATAGCGTTAAGTTAGCCTAAATTCCACGAAGTCTGCGCTCGATCAACGTCACCAATGGTCCAAGCGAAGTTATCGATTCGTTAGTCAGACTTGATTCATAAGCCTTGACGAATTTATGAGAATTCATAGAAGCAGCGTGTCGGAGATGCTACGCATATTCGATGAGATTTAAACACGCGAACCGTGAATGTTGATTTTGGCATTGGCTTTTTCGACTATACTAATCGAGTAGTCCTCAATTACTCCGTTGCTCAAGGTATAGCAAGTCGTCGCAGCTGTTAGACGTCTTCTCCTTCGCCTTAAATTGTTTTCTTAGGTCTCGTTTAAATCAACCAACTTATCCGAATTCAAGCAATTAAGGACGAAGCCGATGGTCCATCGGCAGCTTCTAAATAAATACTTTCCCAAAATAAACCTCGTCTCAAGTTCATGAAATCGTAGAATCTACCAAGCAGGTAGAAAAGGAAAATACGAATTTTCGAAATTGCCATATTTACGGCGGCGATGTTCGAAGACGGAATTCAACGAGGCAGATCCATCGAAGAAGAGATTTCGGACGAGATGTGTCAACGGAACGTTGATTCTCAATGGGTTAAATAAAGCAACGAGACAATATCGTTCAATGAATCAACAATTTGCAATGATGATTGGCCCACTAAAATTCGACCGTGTAGGCTGGTTTTCAACAATGCTTCCAATCTATTATTTCATTCGCATAACGTTGCTCGTTAGATAATTTTTCGTTGATCGCGAGATCGTTTCGCGAGCAGAGCACGTGCGTTCACGATGCATCGGCTTGTGTGCACACCGTACACGCTAATGCGCACTAACATGGGCCAGTGTGTACACTGGTATCCACTAATAGGGGACACACTTCGCCGTGATAATAACCAATTACGTCAACGAGGCCGGAGGGCACGACCGTGACGTTTCGATGAGTGCCAGCAGCACTTTGACGAGCAACGATCATCGTCTCGCCTGATCCGTCCAAATCTTCCTGCTACCGGCCACCAATTTCCGCATTCTACCATGACAGGTACTCGATTCGACGCGACCGACGTCATTGGTATTTGAAAGTTTCATCAACGTTAGAACTACCGTAGTGGTGGAAGTTGCCAGTTTGTGTATATTTTTTTCATCGAAGTTTCACGGACTCGCAACGTTGTTTATGGTCTCGTACGATTCTTTCTAATTCTTCATGGAAGATTTATATACTTGCAACAGCGCAGTTTTGTGAAACGAGGCGTTCTTTGCTTTGAATGGAAAATATACTAGTTGGAATTTTTCACTGAATGCGTAGAGATGCACGGGGATGATATTGGACAGTGAAGGAGCACCGAGCATCGTCGTCCATATTTCAGAATATTCATAACTTTCGGCATGTCTCAAATAAATCGTATCGAAGGTGTCTTATGTTCAATAACTCGCAAAATTGAAAATCGAAGAGCCGGAATTCCATTGATTAAGAGAGGAAGGAATAAATCAAGTCGGGATATACGCAGAATACGTGCGAAGTAATTTCCAGAAATTTTAGAAATTTCGGCATCATTTGCATACTCGCCTCCATGGATGACTCACGACTTAACGAATTTCCTGGACAGCTGATTCACTATTGGATGAAATCCACGTGAGGCTCGGTAATTGAGAAACTTTTTGCGGTTGAATCAACTTAATTACACGTGCCCGTCTCTTTAATTATAACCGTAACGTCATTCGTTCGTACATATGTATACTTTCATGGAAGATTCGTCATTTTTCTCGTAAATTCCACGAGGAAAAGCGTGCAGTTGGCGCGTTGCTATCGAAATGCACGAGATGAGTCGGTTTCAAAAGTGTGACGACCTTCGAGCACGGCTATCTTTGTCACGATTGCCGTGAAAATGAGGCAAACGAGCGAGTAATAAAACTCTTTTTCAAGTAATCATTCTTCTTCTCGCCCTCGAACATTGACAATGATTTTATCGCGAGAAAGTATCCGTGTCTTCGTCGTGGCTCGTCGAGGTTATCATTTCTCACCTTGTGACACTCATCCTCGCCTTTTATTGTTGCGTCCTGATACTAAAGCGTCTCGTGATATTCGTCCGCTTTGGTTCTTTGACCTTTCGTTCGCGAAAATTTACGATGGAATTCGCGATGCGTTCTTCAGTTTTCGAACTACGAATCGTGCGATTCAAATTGTAAATTTTAGTTTAGTTAATTCAAATATACATATATACGAAATGTACGACATTTAGTTTCTTTTGTCGTTTAAAATTAAATTCGAAAAATGTACTCTTCGTTGGATCGGAGAATCTTCTTTACGATAAATACCGTGAATCCGTCAATTACTTTTCTGTTCTTCTGAAATAAAATCTGCAAGCTGATGCCTCCCGCGCGATTGAATTCGATATTATTGATAAAATTTGGCCACGATTTAAAAATGATCAGTATCGATAGAGTTTCTTCGATAATTTTAACAATACAAATGACGAATCGTCCGATTATCGTCTTATTTAACATAAACTCGTAAAATTACGAAAGAGGAGACTACGATCTGCGATTTGTCGCTTGTCTATTTCCTAACATCATAAATAAATAAATAAATGAAATAAATAAAACAGAAAATTATCGCGCAAGAGGGCTCACAGATGCGAACAGATCTGCACGTAATTTTACAGCTCTAAAAATTCCTAATAAGATCTTTCAATTAAACTTCTTGCATGATCTAGAAAGTAGTCGTGGCGTCAATGACCACAATAACCGAGGTTTACCAGGTGTAATTGGCATTGTCACGTTTTGCTATCGCGTTATCGCGAATCTCTCAGTTTCTTATTCAAAACAGGCATTGTCTGGGCGACAATGAGCAGCGTCTAGAATGACAGCACGAAGCACGAGAATAGAGAAACGACGAAGCGTATTACCTTGCAACGCGAATTGCGACATCCTTCTCTGGGACTGTCCTCGGTCTGATATACCGATTATGCGTTTGCACTGGCTCGCGAACACCGATTTGCATGTTTCTATTCACACCTTCAATTGCAATCGAGCTCTTCCTTCAATTAACACCGATCACGATCTTCCATGTGTCGCGTGGTTTAAAGTCGTATTATCTTCGAGCAACCAATTACTAGGTTTAAGTTAAGTTATCCACGAGTGGCTAATTATTCGACTGATATCGTTTCTCTGAAATTTAAGCCGAGCGGAATATCCGTCGATCAAATACGTAAATTGGAATATCGCTGTGGTCGATTATCATTCGTATTAAAGAAGAATAAATTTGCCAGGAGTCATGCATATTGAATCATGTATATTGAATGTTAAGAAGATTTATGAAAGTATCAAACTTGTGTTAGGGTTAGTAATTGTCACGTATAATCAAGATACTGGTGCGTTCTTTTTTTTTCTTTTTTTAAATGTGAGTTTGAATTCGAAGATAGCGTGGAAATTGTTGGAAAGTTTTTTGCATTTGCGCGAGATTATATAGACCTCTGTTCTACCTAGACAGTGTTTCAATACGTGAATAATTATTTTCATCAGTTAGCTGTCTTTGACGAGTATGCTCGTCATGTTGAAATAGCGATATTTCGTGTTACGACGAGTATACTCGTCATGCGTAAAAAGTAATTACGATTTGCTGTTCGAGTTGCAATCTTAATGAAAACCAAAATATATTCGTAAATTTTAAGGTGTTTTGAATATTTGGAGGCCAGCAGGAAGTAAAACGAACAAACGGAAAGATATAAATAATTATTACGAAAGAACTGTACATAGTGCGAACAATGCGACACATTTGAGACACACACTTTGAAAACAAGAAATCAGACCAGAAATCCAAATTTCAGGATAGGGTGACTATGAGACAGCTCTGCGGTATAAAATATATTTAAAGCGGAAGATATAAAAACAAATTATTGTTTTGTGTGGGCAAAGTGACTCATCCACTTTCGATCTCTCGCTTATTCGAGACACAAAGAAGGCACACGATTCGAAAGTTTCCCATTTCCGGAATTTTATATCCTACTACCTGTAGCAAATTAAAATTTCATAGGAAAGCCTATGGAAGCTAGAAAATAGAATATCAGGAAATATACTCGAAGCAAAACATATAAAAATAAATCGTTATTTCATCTGAACAACGATTTCACCTCGTCCATTTTCGATGTTTAGTATGCAAACTGTCATTTCGCGAAATTTTTACTCCGCTTAAACTGAATCTAAATTGAACTAAATTTCACAGAAGAAAGATCCGCGGAAAGTAGCGAAAAGCAACGTGCCTCCTCCGATATAAAATATACGAAAATAAATCGCTATTTCATCTAAATAGCGTGACTGGTTCGTGATTTTCGATTTCTAGATTTCGCGTGCGAGGGTGTTTCGAAACTGTCGTTTCCCGAATTTCCTACTCTGTTTGAACGAAAGAAAAACGAACATTTCACGGTAGGAGAATGTGAAAAGCAACATATTTTCAACATAAAATATACGGAGATAAGCGATCGTTTTATTGGAGCAACGAGACTCGTCCACTTTCGATCTCAGTTGCCTGGCGACACAGAAGAGTACATAGCTTGGAAGCATCGCGAGCTTGCGACGCAGGTGAAATGTGTCTGGAGAACAAGGACACACGGCGATGTACTTGCGCGAAGCTACGTGCTCGAGGAACTTGATAGCTGGTTTAGCGTGTTTCGCGTGGTGTCATGGCTCGTATGTGTGGAAACTTGGCCCAAGAAGTAGGGGCGAGGAGGGAAGAGGTTAGGCCGAGATTAAACAATTGACTGGCGTGATAACGAGGGCACTTCCCGCCACTAAACTCATCCTGTCGTGTCGTGTCGTCTAACCTACGTGGCTCTCTGGATCCACTTAATCCTCTGCTCATCCAACTGCCCTTCAGGCCATCGCGTGTTGCATCATAACGTGGAAATGCCTGCTCGTACACCTCGCTACGAATTACCTTCGTTCCAAGTGTCGTGGAAATGTAGCTTCTTGCACGCGACAATCTGGCTATTGCTAATGCTTCGTATTTTATTAGACGTACCTCGATTAATTCGGTGTCATCGCGTTGAAAATTAACCAGTTAGCTGTTTTTCGCGAGTACACTCGCCACGAAGAAACGGCGATATACTCGTCGTGCGTAAGAAATAGTTACAATTTACTGTTTAAATTGCAATTTCGTTAAATTGCGTTAAATTGCAGTAATAGAATTAACGAATAAAACAGTCGTTTCGTTGCAACTTCATTATTGAGAACACTTATTAGACATCGTACTCTTATTGATTTTCAATCAAAGAAAAATACTGCTGAAGCCAAGGAAATGAGAGATTTTGAAATGGTAATTTGGGTGTTTTTAATCAAGGGCGCCCAGGGAAACCATAAAAATTTGGAGGCGCAGAATTTGAGCAATTGTTAAGCGAAAACTGTGTCAGATTCAAAATACCGAGATAGTTTATATACGTAATTTGATGATCCTTATCGAACAACTGAAATTTAAGCTATAGTTGTGATCCGTTTTGGTTGAATTTTTGTTGGACAATTGTACCACAGGGTTTCGTATTTTATTATTTCGATAGACGCGTTACGCGCGTACAGGACGCGAAAGTTTAAAATTGGAACGATGGTGTCGATACCGGTTTTCCTACAGATTCGTTTTATGCGAGACAGATAACGAAGTCCGTGTCAGCTGATTCAGAGATACGATCAGTAAATGTCGATTAAATTTCACAGCGAGCAATAGGAACGACAGTCTCCGTAAAAAGGTCAGACAGCGTCTGGCCTTTGAAAAATCATTCAGTGATCGCGGTTAAATTCCATTGATTTATTTTCTACGATATTCTTTCCAATGATCAAAGGGCTCGTAATAGAAATTACCCTCGAACACGCTCGTTCTTTTGCTCCAGAAAAAAGGCGAAAGAATAATCTCTAATTTCCACAATGATCTTGTAAATTGCATCTTTCCTTTTAACAAAATATCGATCATATCGCGCAATTGAAGATCACAAATGCGAGACACGACATGCGACTCACTTTTCCTGTCTTTTAAATTTTCACACTCGAGGAAAATAAAATTGGAATCATCTTTTCGAGCGATTGTAAATTTCACGCGTAGATCACTTTTCGTAATCGATCGATTCTGTTGTTTTATACACCGAGTATCGGTACTTCTGGCTACTAGAATCATCGTCCAAAAGTTGAAAAATTTCGTGATTCGATTCTTATTATACTCTCATTATTATACCGCATGTCGTTACGGGAACAATGTTTCTGGCGAATTACGATCAGTGCGCGACTCGTTGATGCGAACGTGTACCAGAGAGATAAGGTTAAACGAGCCCGGAAATCGTCAGTTAAGTGACACGGTAGAACGATCTTAATGGCGATAAGGTAAAAGAAATTGTCCCTTTCATTCAATTTAAGCCTGCGATTCTCATCGAGAGAACAGCTCCGTGCATCCGAATGAATCGGATGCTTCGCATTCCAAAACAAGTTCACGAGCAGCCTCGTAATTTCTTCCCAGTCCGCGTGATATCGTAACGTAAACCTCCGAATATTCTTTTAAACAGCAGGTATCGGCAGGCGATACCGAAGAAGAAGAAGAAGAAGAAAAAGACGAATAAAGAAGAATCGAGGAAGACGAGTTGACTCGTCGCTCGGACTTGCCAATCTCTTACGTGTTCACGTTTTTGCTGTTCGATGAAAATGAGCCAACGAACTCAGGTCTGTCGTCACTCGTCCGCGAGTCGTTCGTGTCCTCGTGGTTCGATGCATCGATAGCTTAATTAGATAAAAGCGTCGATGACGATGACCGGTTAAAATGGAGAGCGAAGGCGATGGAAGGAGAGAAACGATGAGCGTAAAGAAGCGGAAAAAAGAAAACGAAAGGCGGAGTTCGTACTATCATCGATCGTTGGAATCGTGCAGGATGCTGGCCGGTTAGACGAACTTAAACGGCGCGTATGTATGAAAACTACGCGGCATGACGTCTTTGTGTCCCAGTTAGAACAATTTAGAGGCCCAGTTCTACGGCGAAGGCAAGTTGTTTTAAGAGGGCACGATCGTTGCAAATCGTCCGGCGAGTAATTGATCCTCCTCCGAGGCAATTTAGCCTCTAGAAATCTAAAGCTTCTAGCTCGTTTTGGTCCCGTGGTTCATCGATAACGAAACGGAAATCCAGTCAATTAGAAGATGTCCGAGATTTTCTGCTCCTTTCGCTTCCCCCTGGGCCTGCTGACGTAAATGCTACGTGTGCGCACGCAATGGTTAACGAACGAGAGGGATCGTTGATGATTTAATGCAATCTCGTTGCAGGTCGTTCAAGGGAGTACTCTAATTTCGAATTTTCAAGAAAACCATCTCTTTTCCTCTCTTTTACGAAGATGTAGGTTCTTGCAATTACACCTGCAAAAGGATTTTTTCCAATTCGTAAAATTAATTCTGTCATGCAGATTCAGCAAAGACGTTCTATTCGAAACGATATTTCCAGTTCCAGCAACGATCATCGAACGACTATTTCTTATCTTTCGTTCCACGAGACACGAAGGAAGTCGACAAAGTTTGCCTGTGTAATTTCAGAATGTCACCGTATTTTTAAATCCTTGTTTTTTAAATATTTCTTTCGCAGTCTAGTTCGTATATAAATTACGTTTATAATATTTGGAAGTTTTATGGTGTTTTCGATTCAAATAAGCAGAACGTACGACAGTCTATATAACTCAGTTGCTTCGAGCTATATCTACTTGAAGAAAATTCTTTATACTCTTGAAATATAGTCCAATATATAATCGAGGAAGCTAATATCCAACCTCTTGCGGTTCTTCTAGGAAAGAAATCCTCTAGACTAAAGTAAGTCTTCTCATAAGTCTTCTACTTGATTCCTTAACCCCTTAACGCACAGATCGTTCCTTGATTTATCAATGGAAATGTATTGCAGTATAATGGAAAGCAAGCGAAAATGCAATTGTATACATAACATGTTTCTTTATGACATATATGGACACTTTTAATAATTCGTATAAATTATCGTATAAATTAAATATATAAAATACTATAGCTTGAATGTATAAAATAATCGCTCAAACCAGAACCAACATGGATATCTTTATTTATAAGATACTATAGTTTCTCAATCCACAAAGATCAATGGCAGAAACAATTAATTCAGTAAAATCCAATCTATCTTCGAATACACATATCACGTTAAATACGTGCGTTAAGTGGTTAACGGTGGTCCACGTTTGCTCACCTACACTTGTTCCTGATGGAAGGCAGCGTGCCTAGGAAGGTGATTCGTCTTGGATGACTCGCCCTCCAACGCATTCCGAGCGGGAAACTCCTTCATAGGCTCCACATCTATCACGTGGTGTTCGACGTCGCCTAAGACGAAGCTGGTCTTTTTCTGCGGGCCCTTGTGATTCTCTCCCAGGCTGGACCTCGAGGAGGTGAGAGGATGAGGCGAAGGTTCGCGATACGCTTCCGAGAATTCAGCGAACTTGGTATGTCTGAATGGGTGAAACACAGATTAGCATCGTTTCTGTAATTAAACGCGGTCTTTGGGTTTTCATTGAACATTCGAACAGAAGGAAATGGAAGGTCAGATTCTAAGATTTCTAGGAATTCGCGATGATTTATCGTTGCGCCGCGCTTTTGGTTTCTCGCGAGACGATCGCGTTACGAGCAGACCGAGGATTTTTATGCGTTTGTAAGAAAATCTTAAAGCGAAAGGTCTTGAAATCTTAAAATAGAAAAATCGCATAGAACGCAACGTAATGTGAGAAAATATATAAAAATATCCAAAGCGTAGTGCTTTCTATGTATACCTGGTGAGCGAGACTATTTTCTATCTAAGACGAAGGCTACGTTTCTGTTCTATCCTCCTAATTATATTTCGTAAAATATGAATTTGCATAAAAATCCCCTGTCACGTGTGTCGCATTTTGCCTCAGTGTCGTGGTTCATGGAACGTTGACACGCAAAAGTTGTAACTCGTAACGCTGCTGCCTCTCGAGAGACATCGAAAGAAGAGACAGATTTGGATACCTGGGATCTAAATGCTGTCGCGATGGTGATTTCGATAGAGAGCTGATAATTGGAACTTGATCCATCGTCGTTCTAGAGCTGCATCTCTTTATCGTGTCTCTCGACTCGCTCTTCCTAGAGTCTAAGGTACATTTGGACGGTTCTCTGTGTATTCTTCTGTCTTCCTTACTCGGTGCTCGATTCTTCCTTAAGGTCGCGTTTATGTTTTCCAATACACGATCATAATCCTCTTGGTGTCTTAATTCCTCGTGGGAATAATGATTCAAAACGTGCGGGTCATTGTCCAGGAACTAGACACGGAATGAAAATATTTGTATATATAATATATCTATACGATAAAATTTTTCTAGTAATTTTATAGTTAAATCATTTTCCTTGGATTTAGATGAAAGCCATATTTTAAAGAAATTACGTACAGTTGAAGCTCTACTTAACCCTGCTGCAGTCTTCATTTGCTCTTTCAGAACTCTACTACTTGTTAAAAATATTGAGCAAGATTTTCACGAATACAACCTTGAGAATATATTAGAATCCTATTGTCCCTGTTCAGGTGACATTTTAGAAATAAAAATTCAGAGGTCAGTCATCAGTCATCGATACTTGGAAATACTTGGAAATATAAAATAACACTATGATAGTTCTATTCTTATCCAAAGTTATAATAATTGGCCAATAATAGTTTCTTTCGAATACGCTGCACGTATCAATATTGAACGCTTATATTCCATATCCGTAGAAAATTTAGGGACCGCGTTAATAGAAAATAATGTTACACGGAAAAACACATTTCACTGCGGGCTGTGTGTTACAGTTTATTAAACAGTTAAAAAAAGAACAAAAAATGGGGCAGATTTTACACACGTTTTTAAAGCAGAAAATAAGAGTTGGCAAAAATGCCACCAAAGTGCCAAGAGGTTACAAAAGCCACTATTACCATATACCTATAGCTTGTAAATAAATAACCTCGATAGAATGTACTGGTTCTTTCGAATAAAAGATGCAACGATATATTACTGCGTTTCCTTGATTCTCCAGTATAGTTAGAAAATAAAATCAGAAAGACGGATTTCACACGTAAGGATCACTTTTATCTCGAAGATCTTAAGCGTGTACTTGAAGCGGAGAACCGCAGCAGGATTAAAGAGACGACGTTCGTATAAAACGATCTAATAAAAAGAAAAGTAGCAGCTACATGTTTAGTACCTCGTTTTGCGTGTAAAATATGGCCTGTTTCAAGTCAGTTTGCGCGCTTTGCATGCTCTCGCGTCTAAGAGAACCGTCAGGGCCGGTGATCATAACTGGAATCGGAGTGAGCGTCATCGGCGCGTTCATGTGCAATCCTCCTGTTGACGACGCTAGGCTGGAACCGGATCCGGTGGTCAAAGAACTGCTCGACGCATCGCGATAATGAGCGAATCCGCTGTTGCTCGCACGTTCTGAAATACCTAATCGTGCATAGGAATTCAAAATTAATTTCAGAAAAAAAATTCTATTTTACACACAGCGTAGCAGGAATGGTTGGTTCATCGACAGTCAGTCGAGTCTCGCTGAAGCCAGTTTATTTAACGACCACCTTCGCGAGAAAAGGAAAAAGCTCGCAAGTTTGTGGTAAATACTTTTAAGATAAGAATTTCGAATATATCACGGGCTATATAGTCCCGCTTATGGATATCAAGTTTCTGTGTAATTTTCTTTCTTTTCTTTTTCTCTTTTTCGTTGAAGCACTTTTCTTTTCTTTCTAGTTAGTTCTCCGTTGTTGAGATCGACCGTGCGAATTTATGAAATACAATTACAACGCGCATCGATCTTTGTCCTATTCAAAAATCGTTTTCCCTTCGAATAAAAGCCAACAGTTCGTGCAGGCAGCGCGCTGCCGCGTTATCGTATTTGCTCGAGCGTAGTGCGCCAACTTCGTCTTTTTTCCAACTTGCTCGTTTTTGTATCCGTAGTCTCGAACGAACGTTTTCCTCGACTGTAACGACAGACGAGGAAACGTCGAACCAAACCAGACGGCAAGAAGTTCGCTCTGCGGATGTATGACTCGTCGTTCTTGCCTGAATCGCGTGAGTTGATGGAGCGTGTTGATGAGACGGATACAAAATCCGATAAAGCGGTAACTTTAAAAGAACAGAGAGAAAGAGAGAGTGGAAGAGACGCCGGCCTTTGACCGGCGTGATTCTCCAGGAGCGTTCAGAGCGAATCAGTTAAATCGTTACACGTAGATTTGCTAAACTGTACGACGCGAGAGGTGGATTTCCAAAAAAGTACACGCGTTGCTTCGGCGACACGAGCGAACGCGCGAAACAACGACGTTGGCGACGGTTGTACGAATTTCGCGCTAACGACGAGAAGCTAGTTTGATAGAAAAATTCGAAACGATCCGCGAGAAACTGTACGACGCGCACGAGAAGGAGAAAAAGTTTCCGGTAACTACAATGTCAATACAAAGGATGAGAATGTTTGGAAGATAAAAAGATAGCGTACAGTCAAATGACGCGAGAGTCGGTTTTCAATTGCGACAAAATTCTTATGTACGTGGAAAATCAAGATCGATGAATGGACGAACGAGCGAGTGAATGAGTCATGATCGATGAATCAACGGAGCTCGTTAGTAATGCTGAATGTCATAAAAGGACAAAATATGCCGATGCTCGCTTTCATTTTACTGAGCGACGTTCGTGAGATTGATGTGGTGATACGTAGAGACTAAGCAGCAGCAGCAGGTGACAGGTATATTTACTAAACCGGTAGCAAGACAGCAATTTGAATATCTGTAAGATAGGCGTATTAAACGAAAGTATATAAATGAGAGAGTTAAGATAAGATCGTCAAATATACCACAGGGTATATAGTCCCGTTTATAGGTAGCAAGTTCTTACGTAGTTCTTTTTTGGTTGACGCTCGAACGCTCGGAAAACGGCGAAGGCTTTCGCCTTCCACATTTCTTTGTCTTTCCACTTAGTCCTTTTTAGCTACTCGTTGTTCAGATTTGCCGTGTCGTACGAATTCATGTATCGATGCGAAGGAAATTACCACGTTCGTTGCGAATTAATAATAAAATTAACAGAAGCGTTCTATCCAACTACAAGCGAGAAGACGAGTTAAAAAGTGATCTCAAATTCTTAGCCGCTATTGTGTGTACTTTGAAAAGAAAAAACCATTTAAATTCCCAAAACTGCATCGTCCTGAGTTTACAAAATTTCTATGAGAAACTTTTAACAATCGATGATCCTAACTCCCTCGATAGTTTTAGCGTTTAATAACTATTTAGTAATTTCTTTCTAAAAAAAAATATGTTCCATCCGAACGATTTACTATTTAACAACGGTTAACGAATTAATCGGTGATTAATAGGCTCGACCGTACAGTGCAATTACAGTTTGGTTCTTTTCTTGGTCCAAGGTTCGGACATATTGGCAGTCGTCGGAAAGTGGAGTGCCAGATTTTCGACTCGAGGTAAAAGTATACAACGTATACGGCCGGTAAAAGATAGTTTGCGTCGCGGAATGCGTCTCATGTCGCGGACAGTATCGCCTGTGACAGTACAGATTCGATAAGCTTGATTCATGTTAATCGAGGTCAATCACATTTCACCGACAGCGTACAGTGGTCGATAAAATAGAGTTCTCTGTCGATTATTATCAGATGACTGCGGATATTTATGCAAATTCGTATTTTTATGAATTACTTGTAACTTGTAAACTTGTTCCGCCTGCTAAATATTATAACGTATACTGCGCTTTGGATATTTCACGCGTATCCTCGCGTACCATGCGCGTTCAATGGATTTTTGCCTTTTCGACCTGTCAGTCTGGTCTCTTAAATTAGAAACATTCGATTACGAAATTAAAGACGAATAAGGACAAAGCAAATGCGATTTTCAAACCGAAATGAATTTCTAAACGAAGCACTTATTACATATCTAAGAGATTTAGGATTCAAATGACGAGTTAACTCGTCTTCCCGGATTAACGCGTTTCCCGATGAATGCATAAAAATCCGCAGTCAGACATTATCAGCGACGATTCTTTCAAGAGTTTTAACGAAGTTGGGAATTCATGCTTGTTAGAATTTTCTACGATTTTGTTCGTACCTCCTTTCGATCGTTGCATCGTCCTAAGTTTGTCCAGATCAGCTGCTGAACATAATGGTGTATCAACCTCGTAGGTATTGTTGAACAAGGAATAGTTCACTTCGTATTCTCCGGTCTCCTTTTTGAACGTGATTATGTGTTCAAATCTGTGTCCCCATAAAATTTCAGACGGCAGGTACGAGCTTCTGGCTTGAGTCGTCATGCCAGTTGATTCGATGACACCTGGAATTGACGAGAAATTGTAGAAACTTTGCTTGTCTTCTTGATTCATCAAAAGCATAAGGTTTCCTGAAATTTGGTTCACAGCTGAAGTTAATGCGAAATTATAGAAATTTGTCTTCTTGATTCGTCGAGTGTGTTATGCAACTGATGGTTCGATTACTCATCATACAGACTGATTCGACGTTGAAGAATAAGTCATACGAAGTCTGTCTTTCTCGAGAAAATAGAACTCGATCGATTGAAAATTAGTCCGTAAAAGTGTGTCAAGTGATAAAAATCACTTAACAAAGAGGAAAGATTGTCTCGAATTTTCAAATTCGATTTTTTCATAAGCCAGAGTTCGAACGAAGGTATCTTTTGTTTTAGATTTTGAACTAATTCTCGCATGTGAAATAACCTATCGCCGATAATTTGCTCGTATTTAATCCGAAAGTGGTTTATTTCGCGCGATCGAACGAAAAGGTTTTGCTTCGTATTTTCGACTTTCACCTTGGCGCATGGGACCTGCGTATTAACTTACCTTCCAACATCACGATAATCTCGAATCGTTCCCTGAGCATATCGCTGGCTGATATATGATAAAGGGGCGACTTTTCGTCGATCTTGTGAACGATCGTCGTTGGCCAAATAAAGAATATCTTGTCTTCCTCGCCGTCGCCGCCCACTTTCAATTCCGTTTGGAAGAACGGCAGCAGTTCTCCTTCTCTGGTAACCTAAAAGTGCAGTTGACGCCCTCAGATCATTATACTATTGATCCCGGATGAAAGCAATAAAATGGAATCTCGTGGAAATTGACGTGGAACGAAGTTTCTTCGATCGAGGCGAGACAACTTTATATGGAAGAATTTAAGCGCGTGAATAACAGAAACGAAGTTTCTCTTCGATAAAAAAAAAAAAAAAAAAAAAAGAAAAGAAGAAAAACGGGCAAACGTGCGTTACGCAACGTCGTCGTTTTGCACGTTCAATTCGAAGGAAATAGAAACTCACCTTCCTTTTGATCATCTGCGCTCTGACGTGAGCCTCGATGATGTGACTCTTCCTCATGTCACCGACACGGAACATCAAACAGGGTTGTCCATCCCTCTGACAGATCACAGCGTTCCTCGAAAACAGCAACGTCTGCGTTCTCTTCTTTGGCCGGGACAGTTTCGCGAAAACTATACCGACCATGAAGGCCTGCAGGATCACACCTGTCATTGACTGGATGCATATCACGAACACTGCCTCTGGACACTCGTCTGTCGGGTGTTTCGACCCGTACCTACGACATTCATCGTTGTTAGAATGGCCTCGTATCGAGACACAGGGAGAAGCTGAGAAACGGAATCGCAGAAAATCGAGTTTAAGCGTAAAGTGTCCATTACATCTTCCACATATACTTCAAATATTGAAGCTTAGGGAACTCGGTAGCATAGAATCCTTAGAACGGCCATGGGAAGAAGATCGTGGTAGAACTTCAAAGTTATCTAGAGATCGTGGAATCGTCTTAGACTGACGAAGATTTTGGGACGTTAGGGGACCGTAGGTTTGAATCTTCGAGATTTTCGGTTTTCGACCATTTTACGAGAGCGATTTAAAGCTTCCCTCGGCGAATTTTAATATTTCGGGGCCGTAAGAGTTTTGCAGTTCCTAAGATCTCGCGATCGCGAAAATCTGCATGGTGCGAGATTTTCAGAATTTTTGAGACTTTGAAAACTGTGCGATTTCAAGGATTCATTTGGCGCTAAGCAGATCTCTGGATTATCTACGACCTACGACCTCAGGTCGGAGGTGCGACTGGTCCCAGAATCTTCTGGCGACTACTTCTGGCTACTGTCGAGTAGCTATAAAAAGATCACCACTTTTAGGTGTCTAACGGACGAATTCGCGACTTGCGAGTGATCCACGTGAATTGACAAGTTCCATTTAACCTGTAGAAAAATTCGCTTATCTCGTCGTCTGGTCGATTGCAAACTGCGGCTCAAGTTCTCCTGATTATCTACATCCGTGATCTACAATCTCTAGATGACGTAAAGTGGTACTACAATCTCTACGCGACCTAATATTAGGTGCCGAAGGAATTAATCTCAGATGAATTTCGCCAGTTTGCTGGGTTACTCTAGGTCAGAGTTCTCCAATCTTGCCAATCGCAATGCTCGCAAGCTAACTCCGCCGTTGTACCTCGAATGAAGGTTACGAATACCTCGTCTGTACGATTTTAAATAACAGGAATAGTCTGCTCGTTCGCTAGATTTCTAACAAAATTACCGACGATCGCAGCGAGCCCCAACGTTATCGCACGAGCGGTTAACTCAACTAATTAATCAGGGGAAGGTATACTTCTTCCAAAGCGGCTAATTGTTGCTAATAGCGTCTGAAATTCGTTCGCGTCACTAATCCGATATAAATTACGCTCGATAATAATAGAAGATAATTGGTAGTCACCCGATCGTGTGCTGCGTCTCGATGGAAAACAGGAAGGAGCTGGTGAATCCACGAATCTCCCTGATGCACGGGGTGAACGTTATGTTTGGATTGTTCTGATTCTGTAGGTCGAGGTCGCCGTGGCTGTACGCTATCAGCCACCATATCAGGGCGAAACCGAGCCATGACAGTAGGAAGTTCATGGAGAAGACCAGCAGTGTCCAACGCCATTGTGCGTCCACCAGCGTCGTGAAAATATCCTGAAAAAGTTACATAAAAATATAGCTTCGATGAAAATTTGACATTGACTATACAGGCCGAATGACACGTACAAGCGGCCACGCGGTGATTGCTTATGAAAAAATAAGAAGAAAATAAGCGATAAAATTTGTTCGTTTAAGGTTTAGTTTTGGAGAAAATCGAGTTTGCAAATTTATCGAGTACACTTGAACGTGGCTAATTTCCGACTCGATATGAGTAAGCGATCGATAGGACGTTATCGTAGAGGCGAAAGTAAGTAAAAAGTATAAATTATTTTTCCGTTTAAGGCTTCACTTTCAAGAAAATAGAGTTCGAACGTGTTTAGTTAAGAATCGATCTAGTACTTAGATAAGATAAATTTGAAAATTTATTTCTCCGGAAACAAAGCGTGGAGAAAAAATTTTACTACGCATTTTGTCCTTATTTTTTCATCATCAGGAATGCAGAATCACCTCGTTCCTTTGACGTGGATATTAAATTGAATATTAAATTGACGTATAAAATATTACTACGTGTTAACACGTAGAAAATATTATTTCAGGAAAAGTTGAATTTAACGAGTCCATGTCAGTCATTGAACTGTCTATCATCTTATGCCTGCTTTAAAGTAATATGTTATTTTTCTTCTGTTTGAAGTCTAAATTGAAAGTATCGATTAAATTTTTATACTGTTGTTAGATTGTTTTCATAATATTGCCATCCATCTCAAGGGATGTATCGCATAGTGGTGGAAAATTCCTTTAAAAGGACGATAGACATATCTGGGTCGAAAGAGAAGAAACTCGCGCTACAAATTATTTATATCGAATGTCAGAATGATTTATAACAAAGATACTGTGACCTCGTGATATCGACTGTCGTGAATAATTCCTACGATTCTTGTACGAAGCTTGCGATTTAGGAAAAGTGACATGGAAATTATTGGAAACATCTTGGTATAACGAGAATTTCATCTAGAGAATTTTTCAATACGTACATTGTTCTAACGGAAACCGACAAACCAAAGAATCATCCGTTTAAAAATGAAAAAGGAAAGGCAGCAAAATTTATAAGCCTGGAACTGAACATGATTTCATGAATCTAGAATAATCAAAGTGCGTGGTTAATCGTTGAGAAAGTGCATCGAATAAGAAAAGAAAATTACTTCTGTCGATTAAAATCGATATTTTAAAGGAACTGCGTACAAGAGAAAATCTTATTCGAGACCACAACGATTCATCAAGCTAACACAAACTTTCGATAAAACGATATTACCGACTTAAGAGTAAATGGGCCGTTAAGAAGACCGAGAAAGTATAACAATTGCGCTAATTTTAACACGTTCGATAAATAAACGTTTCTAGAGGATCGGAATATAGAAATTACACGAAAACATCGACTATAGAGAACGGCGAGAATTTGGCAAGTAATTGTACTCGGAAAATAGGTGGAGATAAATCAAGTTCGCGTTTTTACGCTAAATGAGGCGACAGTTTCGTACGCTTTCGGATAAGCCCCGTATAAAAAGGAAGCGTCAGACGCGAAGGACTTGTAGCGTGATCGCTAAGTGTCGTTGGCGGAAATTCGTGACATCGCCTTGGAACGTTGTATATGCGTTGTTAAAACGAAACTGCTACAGTCGTACGCTTTTAGAAATACTTTAAAATTACCTGAAGGTAACGGCGCCGTCTCTTGGCGACATTTCCTTGTACGACATTGCAATCGCCGTGCTTGAAAACCACTCTTTTGCGTATCCGTCGCGAGCTGAATCTTGTTTGCCGATATCTGAAAGCAGAAAGCAGCGTTGAGTACTTTGCGAGTATTTAAAAGTCGAATTACGGTGTTAGTCAATTATTTCGCTACTTCGATCTTATGAACATGCTTCTATAATCTGTTAGAAAATTATATAAAATGTTACATAACGTGTTAGAAAACTCGAAATAATTAGGATCGATCGAACTATCTTTATTTTATTTTCAGACATGTACCTCGTTTCGTTGCTCGAACTTGGCCTATCAGGGACCAGGTCTTTGCAAAGCGTTAGATGATTGCATAAAGTATTATATAAAATATCCGAAAACTCGAGATTATCGAAACGAGGTACTTTATCTTTGTTTTATTTTCAGACACGTACTTTGTTTTAGCGGAATTGAATTTATTAGAGGGGACCAGGTCTTTGTAAAATATTAGACGATTATATACAGTATTATATAAAATGTTGGACAAACTCGGAATAGACAAAACAAGGTGCTTTATTTCTATTGTATTTTCAGATATGTACTTTGATCTATTGGAACGTAAGATACTGCGGACCAAATATTGAAACGACGCCTGAAAGTCGTATAAACGCAATAACTGCAAAATTATTTGCACACTGTTTTATCAGAGTACGAGAAAAATTATTAGAATACCTAACAGGTATTTTCCAGAACTTCGTTATATAAATCAGAGACACAAACAGGATAATGTGCTTAAATTTCTTCAAAATTTCATAAAATTGTCAGGTGAAAATGAAAAAAAAAGAAATATCGAATTCTGAAACTCTCTCTTACAACCGCGATATCGGAAAAAAACACAATTCCACGATACGAGACAAACTAAAAAAAGACTGGCAAATGAAAAGTTGACCCTGGATCAAGTTGGACGATTAGAAATTCAAACAGCGCGCTATTTCTGTTCTCCAAATTTCTCGCGAGAGACCGAGAACCTCTGTTCTATATCAGGCGGCGGTTTTCTAAGAAGGTCACTGACATGCTTCGTTCTTTTTTCGTCTACGTCGGATCGTTTCTACGCGCACCTGATGGAAAGAAATCGCGTTCTACAGGGTTGCGTTCCGCGTGAGACGGAAAACGAGACGTCCAGCTAAAAACCTCCCACGGCTTCTCTAAAGGCCGTTTAAAATGGGCGTACGGTCTGCTTCGAAATACACTGAGGCTAATGCCAAAGGACATAATTTACCGTCGAACGTGTTTCGTACGCGCCAGGATGGCCCGATTTAGGGCAATCTGCCAGAAAATCGACAGACAAACGAGTCCTGATAGCCTTCCGTCTCTACGTGAATCACTATCTTCGCCCCTAATTGAGAGTTTTAAAAGAGCGAAACTTTCAAAAGCATCGTTTTCTAACCAATAATATTGCGCGCGATAACCATGAATCACAGCTTCGAAGAATTATAGTTCTACTTAAGCCCGTCGTACTTGTTGAATTTTTAGTTCCTCTTTGCGTTTCGAAGAAGACAATTTTCATATTTCCAATGTCAAAACTTCTATCTCCAACATCTCCGAGAGTCAAAATTCAAATTGAAACACAATATTGAATTATAATAAACACAAATTGATTGAAATACATCGCTGGTACCGTAACGTTGAATTTTTCTGAAATATACGATATTGTATTTGCGCGCGCTTTTCTAGCGCGTTACTGTTCGCGTTGCCTCAGTTATCGGCATCGGTGAACATTTCTTAGTTCGTGAAATTTATCGAATTTTAATATTTGATAACGTGGGCCATCGATGACCACCAGTCGAAAGTCAACGTGTTAAGGTTTAATCGTAAAATAGCGAAGATACTTATTCGTCAGAATTTTTCTACAAATCGCGTAACCTAACGAAATCGGTGGTTGCGCTGAATATTATTTTACGCTCACGCTCTTTTTCAGGCAACGAATCACTCAGCTAGTTACGCATCGAGGTAATCCACTTTTTGCTCTTAATAGCTTCGTTAATTCTGCGTCATTCGATAATCGTACTTTCTTATTAGTTAACAAATTTCTTAAAACTCTAGTATACAAGGGGAACAGTCACTAACACGCGCAATTTTCATTCAAAGATCCTCGATCTTCTCTTGTATTCTTTAAACATCTTCTTCAAACATTGGAAATCTTGTTCTGCGTTGAAATGAAAAAGATCGAAGCATAAGAGATTTGAGCAGAATGGTAATACCTAGAATCGCATATAATAGTAATCAGAGATTGAATTTTCAAAACCTAACCCCAATCTAAGTACGATTTGGTTATTCAGTTTCTCAGATTGCTTCGTCGAACAGAAGGCAGCGAAGGCTCGAAGAATATCGAATATTTTCGGCGACGCCTAGTTTTCATATTTGCATGGTTGTTTAGAAAACTCGCGTGTCCTCCCGTGGAATATCCGTTCCGTGTTCGAACTGATACTACGTCGTAGAAAAGGAAACGGAAGAGGCGTTTATCGAATATCGTTTTACGGAATTCAATAATCTTATCTTACAGCAGCTGTTGTCATCTCGCAAACATCGGTAAATTCGATTGCTCCCTAAGTGGTCCTGGCCCCGTAGGCCTTTTCGCCAATGTGAAAATAAGTATTACGAAACCTGATATCCAAATATTTGCTTGATCCTGTTTTATCCGGGTCACTGACGTTACCGTGAATATTTTACCGAAACGTTCATAGTGAACTACAATCTCAATAACAGGTATCATTATGTATTTTTCTTCTTTTCACGCTGGATTCCATCCTGCAATCAAACTCTCCCACCAGCTATAGTGCCTATCCGATTATTGTATTATTATTTAATGGCTAAATTTATAGCACGTACTATCGATCGTTTTATTACTGGATTTGTAATTATTGTAACAAAATAATTTATACGTAACGTAACTTTTGTAAAAATTTATGGCGTGATATATCGTCAGAGATCCCTTAAATTTGTTACAAATCTTCTTAATTCTTTATGTGTCAAATCATAAGAAATCTGAAATCTATCTTAAATATATAAGAATCTTTTCGATGTATCTTTAAAACTTCTGTTCGGAGAACACACAGAACGACTTCGTCAAAAGTTTGAAGGTATTTCGAATATGAAAAAGCGATATGAAGATAAGTAGAGATCTAATACGCTGATTGACTGTTATCGAACATTTAAACAGGACGTTCCCAAAGCCAAATATTTCAGGAAGTCGATTATCCCATTTTAACTATTCAAATTTTACTACGTATTCGAATTCAGCATAAGAAGTAGAATGAAAAATTATGTTAAAACAAATGTATTAAAAAGCGCAGAGTATTTTTACAAATTCGCGCATACTCTTCTGCCACTTGGATCGAAGCTATAACGTAACTCGCGAATATCGCAATATACTAATATATCTCGATAATAAAATAATAATTCTCAGCTGTCCATCGTTAAAACAAACCAAGAGCAGTCTGAACAAGGCAAACTAATCGGTTGATCCTTCCTAAAGTTAACTTCAAGCATTTTGCTAAAAATACACCGATTCTATCTCCGTGAAAAGTCATTTCTGCTCACGGTACAGGCCCATTCTATTCGCAGATTTCGTTCGTCGAACGTCAATAACGCTCGTATTCCGAAGAAATCGATAGATTTCACACAGATTAAGGTCAATTGTAATCCGAATGATAAAGATTCGTTTGATTTTGTCCGACGAGACACGATCGATAAAGAAACGATCATCGAGAGATGTCATTGAAAGAGGAAGATTTATAGCAAGTTTTGGCAGAGAATTGGACGATCGGAGACAAAGTGGATGTTTCAAGTGGATATCAACGTTAAGCTAGATACATTAAAATTCTGACGTTAGCTGAAATACAGCGTAGAGTACGCAATTTGGCAACTGATAGCGTCTCGGTATAAACGAATGCTCCCTGTGACGAACGAGGAACACGGCTCGCTATAACGTTCGATGATGCCGCAGAAAAGAAATAGAAGATCTCAGAATATCGAGGTGATACTAGATTTTATAATTAGAGCGATATTTCGGTGTTATAAATACTAACGCGGAACCCTACCGATACTGATCAAATCAAGACGTCTCCACTGCTAGTCTCGGTTAGCTTTTAGATCTTAATTCTGGTCAGGTTTGAAAGTTTCGAGCCTGTATTTAGGGCAGTCGGAAATGTACAAGTTTGAACTGGAAACATTCACAGATTCTTAAATATCAATATTAAGCGTTAAAATGTTCAACAGTCCGAGTCGAGGACGTTTAAAAGTTTGAGAAACTTCTAAAATTAAACAATTTTAACTTCAGAACGCTGGGAAATCTGAAACCTTGAATTCAAAGTGTTGGGAAATGAAAAATCTGATGTTTGAAGCGTTCGGAAATGTAAACATGCGAAATTAAAGCGCTCGGAAACTCCAAAGTATGGATTCAAAATACTTATAAAATCGAACATTTGTGGTTCGAAGCGCTCAGAGAAATAAAAACTTTGATTCGACGCGCCCAAAGATTCGCAAAGTCGAATTAAAAGCGCCGAGAAATACGAAAATTCGGAAATTTGAATTCGAGTCGTCCAGAAGATTCGCTTCAAATTCCTACGAATCTCGACCGAATTGTCCGCATTCTCTCCATTCCTCGATACATTTACCAAAAATGAATCTTCCAACGTTACCGATTCCGAGCTAGCTGTGGCCAAGTCACGGGAAGCCGCGAGTTCCTCGAACTTCCAAATCCCAACTGGCTAAGTAATTCGAACTAATTTCAAGCTACTCGACGTAATTAAGCAACTTTCGCGACTGTGTAACGCGAATGGAGAAGATCTCGCGTCCGCGGCTATCCAGAGTTTCCGGGCTGATGTTGTGAATTCCAAGGACAGTAGCCAGACGACAGGCGCGCGTATTTCTGCTCGAATCAGCCAGAAATAAGCAGACGATGGTGCGGAACTGGGAAAATTCGTTCGGCCAGACAGAATCGAGATTTAGGAACAGTGTTTACATAGACGCGTTGCGTAGTCACGGATTATTAAAATCGAGAAACTCGTGCGAAAAGCGCTAAGGTTGTTGGCAATGTCCACATGATCTCTTTGAACTTGTCTCTTTTCCCTCGCCCCTGATCGACTTCGCCACGACTCAGACGATTTTCTTCGTCGAACCGACGCGTCGCATCGCGTCCGCCCGACGCGCGACGTCAGAGTCGATACTTGGACGTGGACGCCGAGTGGTAGACAGGATGTTTGTCTTTCGGATGTAGGAAGATGATGAGAGAGGTTCGTTTGCTTTGTTATCGTACATTAATAGAGGTGTCTCTAATGTTAGGAATATCACGGTTGCTCTTTCTTAACGCTGGAACCGCTGATGATTAAACGTGGATAGAAATTCAATTATTCGAATATGTGTATGGAAATTCAATGTGTCGAAGAGATATTAAGACGAAAACCGCAAGGAAAAAAAAAGAGAGCCTTTACTCAGATACTTAGTCGAAAATAAAAGATGCAATTTTATGGGAAATATTCTTTCTGAAGCGGATTGAAAATTTCTGAGTTGCATTGAAAAACGAGGAACTGGTTATTTCGACCATTTCCAATTCATTCCTGTTCATCCATTTAATACACATATTCGTCTTATGCATATTTAAAAATAATCGTCGAAGATAATTTACCATTATTTTATTATTTATTTATTACCGTTATATTATACCTCCGAAAAATTATACTTTCTAATGGGAATTGCTCCTTTGTTAATGGTTCAAAACGATCCACGAACGTTGAAACGATCAACATAACTTGACTTATCGTTATCCGTATAGTTTCCGATGAATATTTTCGTAGAATGAACGTTCGAAAGATTCTCTATATTTCTTTTTCTCAGCTTATTTTTCTCTTTCGAAGATTCTTTTGAAGGATAGAAATATCTTCGTGGATGAGAGATCGGAACGAAGAATTATGGTTCATCGGGTGGTTTAAGTGGTTAGCTAGATCTTCTAACTTCCGCAGACGAACGAGAAAGCGTATAATCCGATGGATCCGGACTTTTGGTACTGGTTTTCTCGAAGAGACCTAGACCGCGGTTCGATTTGGCTTGGTCCGTTCGTCTGGCAAACGACGTTCTAAATTCGTGTGGTTCGGTTCAGTTTCAACCCTGACATATTGACCCGAGATGAAAATAGATTAAGACTTCCACACCTGTTCGAGCTGCTGTTACCGACGAAGCTGGAAAGTCGGAGAGATTTCCTCCCTTCGAGAGGAACCTGTCCGCTTTAACGAATCTCCGGGAAAACTTGGTAACTTGAAACTCGATACCCTTCGACTTTGACGCTCGTGGAGGATTCGCGAGATAATTGCTCGAAGGCAATCGTGTGCTCTCGTTTATTTAATTTCTGGTTACTTTCTTCCCTTAGCTTTTCCACCAGAAATCTACTTGAATTTTACTAGCCGAAGAAAGCTTGACACGAGGTGTTTTGTAATTGGCGATACAATTGGCAACTACTATACGTGAAAAAGTATTTCAAAAACTGTTAAAAGTATTTCCTACTCTATCCTTTATTTTACTGAATTTTACTCGCGATGAAGTTACTTTTGTCAGAAGACAATAACGTGTGCCAAATGCAATAAGTGGTATTGTTGTTAAATTGTTAATTAAACGCAGACGTAAATTAGAAATTTCAATCTAAAGAAATGGCGATTATGGTCAGATACAGTAACTAAACGCAGACGAAGCGGGCAAATATTTCGAGGAAGCTTCGTCAAACACGAATCCTCCTCTCGTGAGAAAATTTTATCCGACATTTTCGACGTATTTCTTCGCATAGAGTCGCCTTTCCGCCCGATTGAACCAACAGTTACATCCTGTATTATATACTTCATAGCCTGGAAAACGAATCTCGTTAGGTAGTTGGATGTTTGCGTCCAATTTTCTATGAGTCTATTAGAATGAAGTGTTCATAAAGGAGGATATGAAAATCTCACAGCTAATTGATTGATAAAACGATCGATTAGGAAATAGAGAGTTTGCACGATGTTTCGAAAGGCCGACCCACGCGGTTCGTAAAACGGAGCGATTTAGAGCAGACGAGAAAGTGCCTGTGATTATGATAACTAGCCGCAATAAACCTAATGATATAAACCGTTCAGAGAGATTGTTGTTTAAAGAACGTTACTGACTGAGATGGTACGAGCCTTAACTCGGCTATTGGAAGTCGTCCTTCATTCAGACTCTTTCATCTTGATCCGAGACGTTACACCAGACGATGATGGTCGTCGTATCTATACCGTTTTCAACGTTATCCGATATTTTATGCGTTGCAGCCATTTAGCATATTTATGCAAAGTGCAGTTTGTGCTTGGACGCACGAAAGCAACATTCGCCACCACGGAAGCGTAGATTAGAAACTTTGCGTTCAATTTGCATCGACATAGCTACCGTTCAGCTACTTTTCCTCTTTTTTACAAAACAGTTTACAGATCAATATCGAAATACGATTTTTTATTAAGACCGATAACGTTTGCTGTTACTTACATTGTGTTCTTGTAATTCTTTGTTGGAAATACAGTCAATCTCGAAGGTACTTCGTACATGCTATAAAAATACGTGATTTCATTAGGACAAATCATACGTTCGTTGCAATAACTGTTTTATAACGAAACGTACATTATTCTCTAAAGATATTTCAACAAATCCGAAGAAAAAGAATTACGTTCGTACGATCCTATTATTTCGATTGGTAGGTTTTGATATTTCGTAGAGATTTTCAAAGTAGCTGTGAAGTAAGTCTTCCTGGCGAGAAATAATTTGCACCTTGCGGTGAAACTTCGAATTCTATTTCGATCGATTTAACGTTGTTAGAATACGACGCAGACGAAGACTTTCATGACTGACCGTATTTTTGAAGTTTTCTCAACAGATTCGTCGATATCATAAGACCATTATAATAAGAAGAAAGCATTTTTTAATGTATCCAGTTTTCTTAATGAATATGGCCACTCTTACATAAAAACACGCGTAGAAGCGACATACTTCTGCAATTCTTCCCTCCAAGCAGCTTCCCCCGACGTGGTCGCCTTAACGACCAGCATCGACACTTGAGACAGCGCTCTCCGTAGGCCGGATAACGCCATTCCCTCGCCCAAGTGGATCTTTCCGGATCCCGAGGAACTCGGTGAAAGTGTTTTCAACGTCGATCCATCCATCTTTTTCTCTTCCTCCGCTCTGTTCTCTTCCAAGGACATATCGGATTTTTATCTCTCACACGATCCGTGCAGATGATTATTTTAACTGGTCGGCTCGTTAATCATCGATCGATCGATCGATCGGGATAAATATCATCCTTCTCTCTGTTTTCCTCTCTTTCTCTGCTTTACAACGTGACAACGAAAGGTCGGTGATCGGTAAAAATAAATGCTTGTAGATCTAGCCACACGCGTGGACTTCGCTAACCTATTTAGTGCCAGCTACTCGCGATATATGTTATAAATAAAAAGAAAAAAAAAAGAAAAAAAAAAGAAAGGAAAGAATACGAAGAAACGGGAAAAAAGCTGCGTTTCTCGAACGACTCGGTGTTGAGCACGCTTAGAACTCGACTCGTATTTCGGCCCGAGTTGCAGCGGAATTTCGGCGTCTAAGTTTAAGCCACCTTCGAGCGGGGGGCCGAGAACCGCACCAGCGGATGCTCTTAAGACACAACGAATAAAGAACTCATCGTCAGAGCCAAATATCGCAACCTGTCCAGAGCCATTGGAAAATCCAGATCAATCTCTTGCACCACATCCGCTTGTCGATCTTGCCGCGTCTTCTTTGTCCTGCGGCCCCTTCGGATCACGACACCCTCCGATCTTTTCGATCTTCTCGCGCACGCTCACTCCTATGTTCACCTCGCTATATCACTTTTACTCGAAATAAAATCTTCGCCAAATCGTTCACTTCGCACCAATTCTCCTTCTATTTTATCCTAATGTTTCTCGAACGCACAATTCACCACCGTTCGTTCTCATCTTTTATCGAGAGAAGGCAGGAACTTGTTTTCTGGTCGGAAAAAGAAAAAGAAAAGAAATTTCTGGAGTAACTTTCACGAGGCAACGGGGCACTGATTTACGCACTTTGCCGGACTATTTATAAGAACGTCGCGTCACCGGGTGAAATCATTGAAAAAAATCCAAGGTAGCGCGGAAGAAGAAGAAGAGGCAATGGGGCGCTGGCGATCGACGACTAAAGTCGCTGAGGGGGCTCGTTCAATTATAGGGTTCGTTAACGAACCGAGGCTCGGCCAACACTGAAGCGATTCGATTTCGACCCTTGTTGCCGGCGATTTCCCTTTTGTCTTCGCACAGGCCAATTTGGCAACGTACGGAGAATCCGCCAGATTCGTTCCATTCGCTAGAGATGGAGCCTCGATGACAAGAGACACCGTCTCAAAGCAAGTCGTTGCACCGGTGCATGCTGATGCTCGTGATGCTGATGCTCGTGATGCTGATGCGTTTTCATGACCGTGCAGATTTGCCGGTTCTGTGTAATTGAAATGGACTGGGGAATATTTATGCATTTTTGGCAAGTTTAATTCATGCACGAGTTCGGTAATTTAACGAGTAATAAATTAATGTAATAGATAAAAAGCAGTATATTTAACCAGTTAGTTGTAAAATACGTCGCATCGTTCACGCTATATACAGTTTTATATATTTATACTATATATATTACGCTATATATATTACACTATATATTTTTGTTCTTCGTTTTATTTCGTCTAGGTCTCCAAATATCCAATCACAGATCTTAACATTTTAAAATTTACGAATGTATTTTAGTTTTCACTAATATTGCAATTCAAACAGCAAACTGTAACTACTTCTTACGCATGACGAGTATACTTGTCAAAAACAGCTAACTGGTTAAGTAATAACAAGTAGCAAATACAAATAGTTAATTGATTCTGATAAAATTGATCTTGTGCATTGTACAGTAATAAATGCAAATAATAAGCAACAAGTACTAAATACAAATAATGAATGTAGTAAGTAACAAATATAAGTAGTAAATTGATTTGAATAAAATTGATCTTGTGCATCGTACAGTAATAAATGCAAATAACAAGCAACAAGTACTAAATACAAATAACGAGTAACAAATAATAAATATCATTAAGCGGTAAATTGATTTTGACAAAAAGTGATAAGTACAGATATTAACTAACCATTGGTTAATACAAGTAACGAGTAATAAGTAATAAATTGATTTTGTGCTTTGTGTGTAATGTAGGCATCGAAAAACAAGTAATAGATGCAAGTAACAAATAATAAATCGATTTTGATGAAATTCGTCTTGTGCGTTGCATCCTCTTTATACAAATGTAAGAAGAGATGTATTTTAAACTATCGATAATTGACCTGACCTGCTTAGACCGAGCCGCTCAGTAAATCGGTGTAAATGAAATGCAACAGGAAAAGCAGAAATTGTTCTACCAAAGGATTGGCCGAGAGTAAATGGTTTAAATCTTTTCAGGTTCCAAGTAAGAACCAGTTGAACCCGAGGCATTTATAACACCTTGTCTGTTTCTCTAAGATAGTAGTTCCGTTAGAAAGAAGGTATTCAGAGGCAGTAAAATATGGACAGAGGCTATGGATTTAAGTATGGAAACTTTCACACATTAATTAAAATGGATGCTAAACTCGTGCAATGATTCTTGTAGATAAGTCTACCGCGATAGTCGAGAACGCTAGATGGAACTAGAGACAATCATCGATAGATGCTGTTACCTCCCGTAATTTATGACATACCAAAATCCATCCCTCGGTCAAGACGGTCACCAGCTATACAATATAATTATTCGGACCCGCAACAATCCTGAGAAACTGCCGTGAAATTTAGCATTTACCCTTTAGGTCTTTCATTGTTAGAAACACCTTTCAGGTCGAAACGTTCCTTAGAATTATGATTTATTAGGGTAAAGCACGGGAGAATTGAGTTTTCCCCTGTACAATACTCCATTTTCATCCGGGAGCGACCGTTGGCGAAGGCAGGTCAGTACCCGTCCCTAGCTTTGTGTAAATATTGTCGTCGCAGGACATACCCTTGCTCTGTACCGTTCGCTGAAAACACTTCTGCGCGCACCAATCACATTCTTCAGAGTTGTTGCAAATAAACGGTATATTTGAGCTGTTAAATCAGTGTTATGATTATTCAACCACGCCTATTATCTTAAACGAAATAGGGGATTGGCTGATTCGTCGCGTCGATCATCGTATTAGATTCGTATCGAGAATTTACGATTCTCGTTGGCGCGTTATATTGCGTTATATTCATTTTTTTGTAGATATATGATAAGAAATAGAAATTTGAAGAAGCGCTTATACATCTTAGAAAAGAGCTATTTTGCTTATACGACGCGAATACAGTTCGTACGATAGGATAGGATAATCTATAATATACGTATAAATTGCATCTCTGTAATGAAATTTCGTAGCCCCTTCGATCGAATTAAATTCAATCGAAAACGGCCTTTTTATCACGAGGCCAGCCACGTTGTATGTGTATTCTACCTTTCGCGTTATATAAATTATCCATTTCTAAAGATTTACATTTCTCATAAACACACAAACATCTCCGTCTAATAATTCCTCTGCCATCATAAAGGAGTGAACAATCAACATTTCCCAGCAACAAAAACAAACTGGCTCTTTGTATGCAATACAGTACGATTAATCTTCAAAGATCGAACAAAACCATTCGTACGACGCGAGGGCGGAGGAAGAAACCGTATGGTACAGATGCGTTGCTTAACAAACATCTCGATTAACCTGAAGCGAAACGTCATGGTTTTTATCGTACGAGCGTACACGGCCAACGACGCCGGCGTCAGGATTATCTGTTTGAGGCGTCTTCCGCAATTAGACGGTTCTATTCTCGTCGCGAAAAGCAGGATTTCTGCCGATCGTGGCAGGGAAACGGGAACGACGCTATTTTCGCGGGGTCGCGAGCCACGTATTGTGATCCAGTTTTCACGACGAACGACGACGCGTCGCGTCGCGTGTATTTTCGACGGCGCCGCCGAAAATCGCGTTGCGTCTTCCACGCGCAATTATCGCTGTTCTCCGATGGATCCTCGGGAGATCGGTTCCAGATGGATTCCCCGCTGCCTTCGATGGCCGTGTGAATTATTTTTGTTTTTGCCACGTTCGAGTTTCGTGACGTTAAAGGCGGAACGTTTCTAACGTTGAATAAGTTATGCGTGCTTCGGAGGATTCAACGAGAGGATTATCGCAAAGCATACAGTTCAATAGAATTTGTATAGTTTTATTTCTAACAGACCTACGTCTAATAGTTTTCAAGCTATCCCTTTATGGGGATGTTCTGCAAGTTTTCGAGAAAATATCTTTTCGAACCAGAAATTTATGGGCTACTTATTTTCTCTCCTACTGTCGACGGAAAGACAAATCGGTCAAGTACTTTTTAAATAAGTTTTTGGAAAATTTCGTCGAAATCGACGATCAACGGTTGAAAAATATTTCTTGTTAGTACGTGCATTCTCCGAGTGTACCTCTGAATGATTTCTACGTTTTACTCGACGCTAGAACCAGAGACGACCAACGTGCAAAACTCGTATCGTTCGAATCAGATTGAGAAGTGTACGAACGAAATATATAACACGAAAAAAGGAACGAGCTTCGTTTACAGTTGTACGCTGTTATAAATCTGTAGAATTTTTGTGAAAAATTACGAATCAGTTATTTAGACCGCTTCGATAGCATTGGTAGAAAAACTCAGACTTTTTATTGTTATATAAGTTTTTTATTATTCAAATCCACAAAAATGTAATTCTTAATTCACTCCTTCAAGTTCAAAATCCGTAAAAGAAGGTCCATTTAAAATCTGTAAAATGTCTATGAAGAATTATGGACCGATTATTTCTATTATTCTAGTGGTTCTAGCTTTTTATCAGTTTTTAGTTGCCCTTTTATTTCACGATCTTTTCAATATCTTCCAAAAGTTTCTCTCGCGTGGAATCGCTCAAGCAGTTTGGTTTCTTCGAATATTTCGCGATTCTAACAGCGGAAGGACCAGATTATCGTAAAGAGAGCTCGCTAACTGCATCGTTGAAACTTACGATATTGCTCGCCAAGCTCTCATCCGCCTATATCTCTCGTGAAAATAGCAAAGTATACTTACAGAAAATGGAGAAAATGGGGAATTCTCGGTTTTCTTAAAAAATCCTGCGTTTCCATATTTCGAGTTTGACCAGGAAATACGTGTCTTCCTTCCTCTGACACACTTGCGATTTTACATTTTTACTGTCAACGCGAGTGAGCAGACGAGTCTATGAGTATAGCGAACACTGGCCTATCGTCGCTAAGTTTCGCAACTTTTCGTTAAATTAAGTAATTAAGATAAATATCGTTATTTCTATTTCGCTTAAATAGTTTGTAGACGATAGTTTAAGTATGTAGGCCCAAGTTCAGTGGCGGATGTATAGATACGTACAAATCTTTGCATATATACGGAAAGATATTTTTAACGTTCTTCGCACTCTTGCAACAATTTGGTGCAACGTTATTTTTCAACTATATCAGTCGAAGCAGAACGTAGATACACGTAGGAAGAAGAAAAATTAGAAAATTCGTTTGTTCGAGGAAGGACCCTCTCTTCGAAGCTAATCCAAATTATGAATTAATTTCCTATATTATAAAATCATGCGTCAACCATAGATACGCATTATCGAAACATTTTAAAAGACCAGCGCGTGATCCCATGAACGATACAAAAGTTAGAAAATCCATCTGGCCAGTAGACGGTCAATTTTTGTCTTCAGACCAACTCAAGCTATAAATTTCCTTCTGTATTATTTAAAAAACCTCATAAACTAGAATATATACATGGAAAGAAGTTAAGAAGTCCACCTGCTCAGTGGAGCACTATTATTTTCCTTGGAACCGATCCAACTTACCAACTAATCCCATACATAATATTATCCTTCGGTCGCATAATTGAAATATTCTTACGATATATACACGATTAATGTAGAGTTGATATAATAATATAATATAATCATATTAACAATAATAACAGCATAATACATCTATATATTGCCGAATAAGAGATAAATAAAAAAGAAATAAAGAAAATGACCTGCTCAGTAAAGGGCCGGTCTCTCCCTTGAAGCTGATCCTGCTGAATGTCCTTCTCTGAAAGTTGCTGAGAATGCCGCGTTTCTGCTTCTCGTTGTTGCCTCTTCCGGCCTCGTCCGTGGAGTCATCGCACACTTTTATTGCAACCGCGGTCGTAGGAACCGTCGAGTTCACCAATAGCTCGTCCAATGGCACTGTGTTGTTGTCGGTGGCGATCGTATGCTCGTCCGATTCCTCGTTGGTTCCTTCTTTCGTCAGAGAACCCTTTTCAGTCATGAGCATTTCGTTCAACGATCTCGATTCCCTCCCGTGTCTCTTTTCTTCTCCTATTCAGAGTTTCTTCGCCAAATTCACCGACGCGATGTAAAGAAGAATCTCATGCCGCGTTCGAACAGAATCTCTAGAAACCGTCGGTTCCTCTGTCTAAGCGTAGGCTTGCACGATATTCAAAGAAGCCGCAGAAATCTTCGGCGCCTCTGTTGAAACGCCGTATCCCGGAAAAATTCAAAGAGGCTGCAGAAACCATCGATCCTTCTGTTAAAGCGCCGAGTCTCACAGAGCTCAATGAGGATGATAGAAATTTTCGACTCTTCGTTTAAACACTGATTCCGCGATGTTCGAAGGAGCTGCACGGATCTTTCACTTCTCCGTTTGAACGCTCTGTGTTCCGCGAAATTCAAAGAGAATCTAGAAACTATCGGTCCTTTCGTTAAAGTGGCGGACTCCACGAGATTCAAAGAGAGAAATTCAAAATTCAAATCTAGAAGTTTCCCACTCTTTCATCCGAGCACTGGATTCCACGATATTCCAAGCGAATTTAGAAATCTGTCGAACCACTGGACCCGACCACGTCCGAAGAGAATCCAGAAATCGGCCACTCCTTTTACCAATTAATTTCGCCTCCTTCGTAAACGTTCCTCGCTTATCCTCTGCTCGATCGTCGTACGAGAACCTCATCGAAGGTTTAAAGTCGCAGATTTTTTAACACCGTTGAACGACGAGACACGAGACAACGTTTCTACGGTGATTTTTGTCGCCAGCGTGACTGATTCATAGATAGTAAATCGAACGATAATCTGAAACACGTTTCTCAACGACTAGCACCATCGCGTTGTACGTCGATTGAATTTACGATTCGCCACGAACGCCGCTCATTGTACGCCTCTCCCCAGCGAAATCATTTCGAGTGATTTTTCTATTTCATAACCATATTTCCTGATTAATGATTGTCAAACCGGCCAGCAGCGTCAATTATATTTGTTGGATATACGATAGAACCGTCGATAACACCATCGTACTGTTGCACAGGTTCGTTCTACAATTACGTTTTAAAGAAACGTTCTTTCATTTGCAATGCAAAACGAACACTTTTTAGATTCACGGTAGTGTCCCGAGTTTCACGGCCACGTTAAAACGTCGTACGATTTCTCGTACAACCGCGACCGTATATACATACGCTATCATTTATTCTCGTCCCGTTTCGTCATCCTTATCACTGTTCCGCATCCGTCGACCACGATCACCATGATAATAAAGTTGCTATTCACATTTGCGCGGCAATATTTTGACGGATAAGAAAGGAAAATTAATTTCCGTTACCGGCTCTATACAATTAAGTTTCACTGTGGATACTTGCATGTACTCCTCGTCGCGAGTGAACGATAGCACGTCGACGGTACACAGAGAACAAGAACCGTTCCTCGACACGACGACTCTCAGATCGACGAAGAAAGAGAAATTTCATTAACTTGCGTACACCGACTAATGTATCAAGTTCCGAGGATAACGAACGTAACTGAGGTTTCTTCGACGAAGACAGCACCTTGCTTCGCAACTAACGAAACGAGTAACAAAAGCACTTTGCGCGACGATCCTCGGCTTCATAAGAGAAACAACCTCTAATTTTACTAATTCACTGTCCTACAATGTATTAAGTTTCACTTTGAATAGTTATACAACCGGTCCGAGGTTCCTCTTCGTCACGACTCAACGATAGCACGTTGGTGTAGAGTAAACGAAGCGAGCAACAAGCGTATTTGTCCAGTTGTCGGCGTTTCCGTGCGCAGATTGCACGCTATTTCCAGCAACCGGGTACACGGGGCGGCTCGCGATCATCCTCGTTCCGAGGATCATTCATAATTCTTCGCGACGGGTTCTCCTCTCCTTCCCTGCTCTGACGTTGGCCTAAGCACCGGCAAAGTGTGCACTACGTCCTGCACGCGTTGCATAAGAATTTCCTCGCGAGTCACGCGGCTTCGTATCCACGAACACGATCGTTTCTCCTTCCTGATGGGTTTTATGATGTTCGATATGGATCTAGAAATCCTCTTCGACCGCTGGATTGCGCGATATTTCAAGGAAATATAGCAACGAACAATTTTTCCAAGCACTGGATTTTCTATCTGCTAGTCGTGTGTTCTGTTAAGTGGATCTGCGAATTATCGAAGTTTCTGTCAAAATATCGCACAATTGGGTCTTGCTTCTTGATAATCACCATCATTCTCGTTCCGCCGAATTTCACGCTGAGAATAATTTAGAAACTCTTAGTTGAGGTACCGTACTCGACTATATTCAAGAATCATCTAGACATCTATGATCTCTTTTTAGAAACGCCACGATGTTGGGAGAAGATCTAGAAATCAACGATCTCTCTCTCCAAGCGCTGCACTTCACTGGTCTTCGGAAAGAATTTAGAACTGAATAATTTCTCTGTCCGTGCAACGTTCTAATCGAAAGAGGATCTAGAAATCGACGGTTCGTTCGTTTAGATGTCGAATTCCACGATGTTGGAAAAGCATGCAGAGATCGAAAATCCCATCTTGCAAGCGCTGGATTCCGCGATGTGCGACGCGAGTCCAGAAATCTTCGAGCCTATTATCCAGGTTCAAAGTGGATCGACAAATCGTCGAGGCGCTGAACTCGTCGATCGTTCGATTCCACAAAATTCCAAGAACGTTCTCGCTTCTTCGATTCTCCTGTCTAAGCGTTGGGTTGCACGATATTCGACAGGGATCCAGGAATCGTCGATCTCCCTGCCAAAGCGTCGAATTGCAGAAAGTTGAAGGAGGATCTAGAAACCATCGATCCGTTGTCTGTCGAAGCACCGAGTTGCAAAAGGTTCCAAGAGGATCCAAGAGTCGTCGATCCTTGCGTCGACGCGCGTCGGATTCCACGACGTTCGAACGAAGCGGAAAATCATTCGAAGCGCGAAAGTCAGACGAGGTACGAGGAGGATCTAGAAATCGTGGATCCTCTGTTCGAAGCACTGACCGATCGGTGGCTCGTGGCCGGCGAAAACTCGCTCGGAACCTGTCAACGCGAGAACCACTTCTGAGATTGCGTGCGCCGCGGCATAAGCGAAAATAATCCACGCACACGCGCGCGCGTTCGCACACCCACACTAGCCAAGTAGAATGTGTTTTAAGACGGTGTGGTCGAACGTGTACGCTACTTTACGAGCATTGTTCGATGTGTCACGTGGACGTGTGGAAAGGTAGGCGCGAGCGCGCCTATCAAACGGTGAATGTATATATTTAGATGTGTTTATGCGTGTGTACGTGAGAAAATACGTCACACTGATACGCGTGCCGCATGGAAATAGAGCCGTGTGCGAATGTACTGCTAGTAGAAGAACTTGACATGTGGGCAGAGCCGGAGATAAGATTATACGAAGCCGCTCTAGCCAACGTTTTCGACCTGAATTTTTATTGCAATTTTTATATTATTCGTATCGTGTGCGGCACTGCTTTTCCAAGTTTCGTCGGTGTATTCGTCGTTACGTACACGATGTGAGATTGGATTCTATTTTGTCGTTCGATAGATACAACACTCTGCTACTCAAAATACGACCAGAGTCGAGAAGATTTCACCGTCGAGGCTGAGAATTTGCCGAGTATATGCGAATTTACTTAATTCTCAAATAGACGGAGTATAATTGACAAGGAGGTTGTTCTACATCCAAAAATAAGTCGCAAACGTGTAGTACAATTTTTTCGTCGATGGCTTCGTCTGCGAGAAAATCAAAGTCTCAAACGGTATACACCAGCGTTTTCTGTAAGACGAGGCCACGAGTGAAAAAATTGTGTTCTACATTTTTATATTTAAAGTAACCTTCGACCAATCGTCCACCTCTTATCGGTCTACTATCAGCCAAGAATACATAGGTATACTTAAAATAGTATACTTAATATACTTTTCAAATGTAATTACCTAATTCCTGAAGCCTCGAGCGTAATTTTGTTATCCTTCGTTTTATGTCGTTTCACAGAATCGCCTCTGAACTTCTCTTACGCCGCGAACGTTAAAAATATACACAACGAAGCATTATCAACGACGTTACAAATGAAATAACAAAATTGCGATGAAGATCCACGTGAAAGGCTCGATTCCGGTAGAATCTCTCCGATTTTTATCACAAATTTAGGCCCACGATGTATACGAGTTTCGAGGCTCGCGAGAGCTTCAGATTGTAGTAGGTTTCTACGTTAAGAAACGATCCTGGTAATCGGTGCGTGGGTATTGCTGGCAAGAACAATTGGATTGTTGTAAGAGGATATTTTTATAGCTTTATGCACGGCATTTTTAATACGGATGAATAGGAAATGGTAAGTGCTGCGGAGGTCGGTAGTGGGAATTCTGGAAAATGGCTTCTATACGCGTAACTCTGAGATTGGCCTTTGTTTGATGACCGGGGAAAATCGGTGGCTGTGAAACCGTTTTGCTTGTTACAACAAGCAACTTTGCGCGCTCCTATACGCCTCTAGTTAACACGTGCGCTCTCAGAGCTACGGGCTTTGTTGATCCGCTACGTCTTCTTGGTAAACGGTTCTAGAAGGAAAGCGTATCGGCGGGAAATTTTTGAATAATATCATGGAAATATTACGCACATTTCGCAAAGAAATCATTCACAGGCTCGATTGTATTTAATTTCTCGCCACCAGCTATTTTCCCCGCTCGTTTACATAATTACTCGCTCACGCTAGCAATGACCCATATCGTTTCCGCTCTACGAACAGTTTCCTCAGTTTCGTTCATTTCTACGATAAAGAGAAATCTCTGCAAATAGATTGGAAATGTTCAGATTGCGATAATCCGACTGAGTTAATTATAGGAGAAATCGAACGGTGCGTTTGTCGAAGTTCTTCGCTAATTTCCACGCGATTGACGGCAAAAATAGGAAAAGAAGCGCTATATACGCCTTCTTGTTCGCCAACACGTCAGTACGTGTCACACTACATTCTCCTGACTGGCGTAAGCGGCACAAGTGGCTTTATACATACATATGTATGCAATGTAAATAAGCGTGCACGTAATGTAAGCGACGCGCAAAAATACCCGTAATACTAGATTATCGGTACAAGCGGTACCGAACTGCGTTGCCGATAAATCTGCACTTATTTTAATTAGTCCCGTTAAAGAACGTGAAAGTCTTGCCGCATTGCCAGCACCGAGTCCCCAGTCGAAGCGTCTTAGGTGCCGATTGGAATTTAATTCAGACGAAAATACAAAGTTATTCGCCCGTGTAATCGTGTTCTGTTTCATTTTTAACAGACGGTCCAAACAGAATTTATTATCATCGTTGTGTCGCCGCTCCTATTATTTCTTTCTTCATACCTGTTCGATTCATAAGCGTCATTATATTTTGCATTTTAATCTACGATTTCGAACGGTTGTATAAGTCTTGTATAAGTCTACGGTTGCATGAGTCTGTTTTATTTTTTAATGGGGAAACTGGTTACACGTCCTGGAATCTCATAAACGGAACGAGTTGGATAAATAGCAATAGAAAGCACGAGTTCTCGAGCGAAGATCCACGACTCGAGATATTCGTTATTTTTGTTGCAATTATAAAGATAAATATTCGTCAAGCAGCTTTCGTACATCTGCCGCCATCTGGGGAAACGCGATAGACATTCGCAGATGGCGCTGCAGTAGCTACTACAATTTGAAGCGGTTCGAATTCACGGTTTCATAGTCGGGATAAAGCTTCTTGCGAAAAAAGCGCGAGTTATTACGAAACATTAACGAAGTGGTTTGCAATTGTGACAAATTGTTAATCTATAGATAGAAGAAACACATAAGTAACTTTAAAACAACGAAAATTTCCAGGAATAATACATAGGTGTGTAACACTTACATATATATATATATATATGTACCTTTATCTTCGTGTAGCCTATTTTGATTATATAGTAATTGGAAGAGATTCAAAATTGCAAGACCAGATTAACGAATAGCCGATTAAATTAACATAAGGATTTATTGTCTAAAATTTCATCATTTTATATGTACATACATATATACAGTATTTTATACAGTATTCTTAGTCTTTAGTGATATTTCTAAATCTGAGTTCCATGGAGAGAAACGCTTTCATGTTAGGATCTTGTACTTTGTCGATGATTAATTTTTGCACGTCCACTTCGCTTTTTTCAAGTACCGCGCTTAATTTTTCTGCGTATTGAATCCATACGCAATTTGCGCATCCGGACATGCAACAATTTGTGGGTTCTGTCAAGTCGTCTATCGACGAGACATTATTATCTTCGTTCTTATCTTTTTCTTCGGATGATAACACTGATGGTGTTCCACTGATATATTTTTTGGATATGGAATATATTTGTTGACAATTACATTTTTGGTTTCTGGCAATTGATCGAGAAGATCGAGCTAGATTCATTCCTGTTTAGATTCTATCTTGTAGATATAACTAGTTGTAAAAAGAAGGAATACGTAATAAGTATTTAATGATAGGATCGATGTCAGTTGTGTGGTTAGCATTAACGATGTATAATAAAATGTTTTAACGCAATAAATTATTAAATAAATTTGTAAATGGTTGATCGAAATGGTTAGTAAAACGTTGGACATTATCTCCTAACCTCGATGGCCACTGCAACCATAGGCAACAGATAACATAGACTTACTTGATGAATTTTTCGTGTCGCGCGTTTAAGAGCCCTCTTACAATTTTAAGATGACTTTTTAACATTACCGACTTGGTAACGAAAAGCATCGGCTAAATAAAAAATTCTGCACCTCGTTTGTGTTACAAAATATTATATAAATTTAAATTGCGACATAAATTTAAATTGAGGCAGATAATAGGGAAAAAATTATTATATTGAATAATTCATACATTTTATTTTATAACTATGATTTTATAGACTTAATATTCAAAGTAGCTTATTCGTATTCACCTTTCGAGAATCATCGTAGTAATATTCATTTGATACGACGATGCAACGTCTGAATAATAATTACGGTGTTTCCGTGAACCGTGTTTCGTCTTGTATATACATACATACAACATCTGTTGTTATTTAGTACATCAAGTCGTGAAATATATTCGTTGTTTCTATCGTAATTATGTAATAACTTTTCTCCTATAATCCTCCAATAGTCTTTCTTCAATTTAATAATTCGCTGTTTAATTTTTCACTCGATTAATATATTAAAATATTTTCGTTGATTCGTTAGTATTAAAATAGTCAAAACTTAAATTGATCATATTTAGTATAACTGCGACAATGTTATATTATCTTTATCTACAACTTTTTTTTGTTTTGAGTTACATGCTATAATTGAAAATTAAATACATATTTTTGTGATCAACATTCTGAATCAAACATAAACTCGCGGTGTTCAAGCAGACGATGCGACGCTACTGTATCGACCACGTGAAGGTTGTGTCTCGTTGTTTATCGAAGAAAAATGGGTCGGAAAATCCCAGGAAAAAAGCACAGAGGTGTAAAAGATCCTTTTAAACAACAGGCAAAACGACAGGCAGAGTGAGTTGTGCGTTAAATATGCTTTATTCTCGAATTATTTACATAGGTTAGTGAACTGCCTATTATAGGTTAGAAACAAAGATAAATGCACCGCCAAAAAATGTGGAAGAACAAGCTATACCGAAAACTTTAGAAAGAGTGGTAAAATTGAAAGAGGCAGTGAAGTCAGGGAAGATAACCAAAGTCAAGAAAAAGAAAAAGAAGAAAAATGCTCTCATATCTGTTGGCAGTAGGTTGTGCTCTAAGCCTTTACATCCAAAGGCTAGACCAGATAAAGTTGTTCCTGTATTTCAACAGAGACCTGGCGAAAGTGAAAATAGATTTTTGTACAGAGTTAGCAGGGATACTCACGCCTTTATTAATGAAACTGCCTTTGAGAGGAAATACAGTGTTCAAGTCAATCGAAATCCAGATACAGGAAAGATAGAGGGGCTTTCGAAATGTGAAAAAACTGAGGTAGATGAAATCGAGATGTTGAGAGCAAAGCATAAAAATATTAAAAAAAAGAAGAAGAGGAAAGATACCGATGGACCTAAAATGAGTAAATCAGAAAAGAGGAGAGAGAAATTGAAATCTAAGAAACAAAAACAAATGGAAGAAAAAGTAGACGAATTTGATAGTTTTAAAGATCAAGTTAAATTTGGAGAAGTTGCTCATGAACCACCTCAATTAAAAGTCAGGCCAAAACATGCTGACAATATAAGTGTTTTTAAGGTAAAGTTTTTAACATGATGTTTTAGTTATATAATGTTATTAAAATGCTAATAACATTTGCTTCTTTTTTGTTACAGCCTGGGAAAAAGAAACTGCTTCTTCATTCAATACTTAAAAAGAGCGAGAAGACAAAAACGGGGACTAAGAAAACAATAGCCATAGATAGGTCAGGAAAACGCAAGAATCTACCAGTTGGAGAAAGGAGACAGTTAGAAAAACAGCAAAGTGATATCATAGCAGCATATAGAATGTTGAAAGCACAACAGTCGGCTGGTGTTAACAACTAGGGTATGTAAATGATTAAAAATTATGAAATGTCGGATTTCTATGTATAAGTTCCTTGTATCGATGTATGACTAGGATGCTATGAATCATTTTGTTGTAATCGCGAATTTGTTTATTTTTATTTTAATAAAATGTACAATTCTTTCATCATATATGTATTTTTGAACTTAAACATCACATTCTTTTTATACAATTATACAAGTATTAGGGTTAACATGAAAATAGATGTATATATATATATATATTCTCATAGTCTAGATTTCTGTGCAACACGTGTATAGGTACTAGAAATTTTTTCATAGGGACTAGTAATAAAGATTCATTGTTATTAACAGAAGAAACAAAACAAATTTCTAACAGTTCTTGCATTGAGTCGATTCAGATCATCTCTTAGCACCAGTGCAGTGTACTTATAAATTTTCTTAAGCTACCGTTCAATATACTCTTTAACATTGATTTTATCCAGTAGTCCATACAAATGGTTCTAATCTATCTTCTACTGGTAAAAGATTGTTCAAAGTTTCAAGGCTCTCCAAAGTTTGATTCAGAAGAGAATGACATTTGGTTAGTTGTTTACTAAGCTCGTGTACTTTGTTCAGTTGTTCAGCAAACTTGGCAAACTTCTTTTGCCTTTCTGTTGCTAAATTAAGTATCTTTGTCACTTCTGGTTCAATGTTGATACATAGAGTGGATTGTTCAGCGGCTATCATTTGAGCATTAGTATTAAGATGGTGTTGATACCGAGCGCACAGGTTAAACAAACCAATGGGATTGAGTCTTTCCAGCACCTCTGGATCTCTGACACCTGGGGGCAAATTGAGAGTGCCACGCATGATAGGTAGGAACATGGGAATACTTTGTAATTTAACCAGATCAGGATCTTTGTCAGCTGTTGGATCTTGCATAGCTGGTTTCACTACTACTATGTTATGGATTTTATCAGAGGTAGTTTTTCTGTAATTAGAAATTACAAATTTATCATTCAAATAAAATATATTACCGAAAAATAAACTTTAAGATAATGCGTTACCTGTAGCTACTGGAACTTAAACTATTTTTACGTCTAGATATATCTTGCCCACCTAAACTTTTGCCTCTATATAGCTGTGACTGTTTATTTGTCATCTTTGGCGAATCTCCGATAGGTCTATTCACGGTGTAAGATATATATGGTAGATCAGAATCCGAACAAATGCTCGCACCAGGGCTGGTACATCTCGGTGGTGTGTCCTCTGGTACTCTTTCACGATTTGGTACACTTTTTCCACGTCTCAGTGGTATATTTCTTGTCCTGTTAGTGCTGGCGTTGTGTGTACCACCTTGAGAGCTCTGTTCCGATCCCATCCTATCTGATTCTCTTAAAACTTTCCTCTAATTCTTTCTTAAGAATCACATTAAATATATACACACTTTTTTCAACGATCTACATTAATCTCGCTCCGCAATGAAAATTTCGTACGATTATTTTGTCATTAACGATACAGACAATTGATGTCAGGAATAATTATATAAATAATCGTCATGTTAGGTTTAAGGCCATCTGACGTTGCTCGTTCTTGTATGATGTTTCAATTAACGCCGTGTTCAAAGTGTACATTTTTTTTCATTTCACAATTAAGGAAGTTCATAATAATCAACAACAGCAAAGACGATTTTCTCGATGCATAATAAATCTTTGATCCTCCCTTGATTACGTTGTAGAATATTACGTAAATAGTAAAAATATCGAATGCCGCGATAACACAGTCACTGCGAAATCAGTTTTCCGCTCCTATTGTCAAAAAGTCATTTACTTTTAGTCATTGATTGTTCATGCTGCTAGATTTCACGTGTCGTGGCTATTCTTACGACGAGGACGCCATCTGTTGAAATCATTCTCCAAGTTGAAAGCGTGGCAATTGTTTTTGCCTGATAACGTAATTTCCTGACATAATTTTCACGGAAAGAATATATGTAGAAGAATGTATGTATTGTACGTTTTTTTTCCTTTTATTTTTGAACGAATCTTTTTCCACTTTTAATTTTAACAAGATACTATTTATATATCGAAAGAGTGATATTTTAAAGAGTAAAAGCTACAGTACATCGACTACACGATTTTGTTTTCGTTGTATATTTCGAAACTTTATTTAACGTTTATTTCATTCCCTGGAAGCTAGTAAGTGCTGTTAACACAAACATACGTTTTATTATCGCTGGGGCAACGATATATGAATCGCTGGGCCGCTGACACGGTTGATCATCGATTTTATCGGTTCCATTTTCGTATTTCCGACAAGTGTTGCCTAAATCTTTGATAACAGCCAAACACGTTGCAGCTGCCTCATGAATAGATAATAATCCTTTTTTTTGTAGCTATTTCTTTTCTACACAAAAAATAGATAAGAGTATTCATCCTCTTTTCGTTAAATATATAAAAGCGACGATACGATCTCCGCGAGATAATTGAAATATATTCGAAGATTCGCTGCATGGTTTTATTAAACCGTAATATTGCCCCGTATTGCGGATGATGGAAATTTTCACATTCTACTATGGGTGCAACGATCCTTATATACCAGGTTTGGATTTTATCCAGACTTTCCTTGCCTCGTGTAAGTTCGCGCGAAGATATCAACATTAAATTTACATCGATTCTCGGCGTGACGCCGTGCATACCGTTAGGCTTCATTTTTCCCTAGCCTGACACCAGGAGTCCGCGTTGCTGAAGCGAATTCTTGTGCAATCGCGTTTATATGTCAACGAACGACATTTTCTTCGCCGCTGAATCGCAGAGTTATCGGGCATTCGCTCTTATGCCCCGTACGACTATTACGTATTCCTGAATCTTTACATTCTCTTACGCCGTCTTCCGTCTATTTCGTAACGCTTCTTCGTTCATAGGATTCAGTTTACAATGGAATTGCCAGTAACGCAGTTATCGATATTTGTTTCGTAGAAAAAGTTACAAGCATTAGGTTGTCCGGAAAGTTTCATTCGTTTTATCAGGAAACAACGGTTGCACGACATTTCTCGTTTCATATTGTTTTATCGAATTACGTATGATCGTACGATAATAGAAAAATAATAGAAAACGAAAAATATCGTGCGCCTATCGTTTCCTTATAAAACGAAAGAAGCTTTTCGGACAACCTAATATGTACATTTTCTATGCGATATCAGAAACGTGAGCAATCCTGAGGGTAAGGAAATAAAATTCTGTCCTCCTCGCAAGGAAAAGTCGCCAACGTTGATCCAGATCAACGTCAGATTTGGATCAATTTTTGTAGACTCGAGGAATAGGCGAAGGTAGTAAATCATCTTCGTTCGAATGTTCGTGCGAATTTTCGCCCAAACGTGCATCGAAATCGTCGCCATAACCTTAACATTGGGCGAGGATTTGGACGAAGGAGATCTAGGCAGAGGTTTCGGTGGGAAAAGTACGTACGTATCTATTTTTGGCCGTTCCTCAAGTCTGCGAAGTTTCATCCAAGTGGGAGTCGGACCTTCCGCGATCCTCCCTTGTTAGTTAGAATGCCCTATCTGGCATTCTTCCATTTTTCAAGATACATCGAAACACTCGAAGTTCCTCGTGTCGTTTATATCTGCAGCAAAGTTATATTCCACAGGCCGTTACGAAGCAAGGTCTAAATATCTTTAATTAAACGAAGAAACACGAAGGTGGCACGCAGGAGCTGTCGCGACTCTGCTTCTTTTCAGTTTGGAGTCGAGAGGGGGCAGAATTATTTTCTAAACGAATTCCGGATTCTTCGCTTCATTGTACCGTTAAAACGTTCAGTTTCACGGAGAGACAGGCAGCATAAAAAACTAGGCATAGATTGTCCGATAAAACGTTCGGATTTAGTCGATGGACAGACAGCTGATACGTTTATTTTCGACTTTCGATCATTCGCTTGCCACTTACGTCGCGATTCGCGCTGGCTATTTTCGATATTAAACAGCGGGCGATCGGAAGTGATTTAGAAAGCGCCGCGGCTTTTACAGAGAAAAAAAGAATACGAAGCCGGTGATTTTGTATTCGAGTAGCGTATCAACTGAGCGTCCGGTTGATATAACGATTCCTATGTATTCAATAGAAAAGCGATCGGAAGCGCAGTTAGTAGTAGATATACAGAAATTTCTATCAAACGCGCGACACGCTTCACGTTTCATCGCGGCACTTCCTCTTCGTCGCTTCCCGTGATTTTTAACGAGCACTCGTTACCAACCACTTTCTAACTTATTGACGTATCCGAGCATTATCTTCACGGACCACGACACAACCATGGAAACGGATGGCCGCTCGTGTTTCTTATCGACGTTAAAACGAGTGTGCAGGAATTCGAAACGCTGGACCATGATTGTCTAAATACGGGCCCCGCAGCCAAACTTCCCGCCTTGTTGTTCCCCTCGTAGCGTAAAAATTCGGTAATTTGCTGGCAAGGTCGTTGACACCTCGTCACTGAAATTTTTGTCCGCAAATTTGCCAATACGCTGCAAAGTAATACGTTTGTAAATATTCATTTGGAATAATTTGTAAATTTGAAGAGACGAGAAGATCGTTTCTTCCTGTTGGAAATTCCGAGGTTCTAGGGTACTTGGCTCGCTGAAATAGTTTTCTCGACGTGTGAATAGTTTTTTATGCTTTCTATATTATTTGCCCAAGATAGAAATAAACAGTTATTGGTTTCCTCCAACGGGCCAGCGTTTTTTTAAGATTCTATGATAAATACCGAAAATTGAGTGGGTGGAAGGACAGAGAAAACGAAAGTGCAAGGTTGAATTTCAACTGTCCTTATTTAGAGATATCTATTTCGCGAAGCTTTTAGTCGATTTCCATTCATAGGATAGAAAGTTCTTAGATCGACAAAGGGTCTTGCAATTTGCCACGGATATTGATTATATTTCAAGAAAATACATAATGTAACCCTGATGTACCGATCTTTACTAAATATTACTTAAATCGTTGTTGTGTCATTTTTAATAGCTGCAAGACGACTCGCGTTAGTCCATTGACCCGAAACAGAAAAATCAAAGATAATTTCAACTCGTATAAATGTAGTTACCACCCCTACTAGAATAAAACAAATGTGTCTTATTATATTAAAAAAAAGAAAAAAAAGGAAAAAAAAGAAAAAAAAAAGAAAAAAATAGCAACGACAATATAAAAGCTTCAACTCGTTCAGACGATAGAAAAATGGAAACTATCGCAGATATTGAAACAACTTTGCTACAGACGATAGAAAGACACGAATTTTATAGCGCAACGCGATACAACGCCAGACCCGTTTTAAATGTACAATTTAGAAGAAATCTGTTGACTCATTATTAAGATATCAAGGCAGCGAGTATTGCGCGCTAGGAGGCACGAGAGCAAATGGAATATGCATGCATAAGGCGGCGATGTCCCGTGCAAGCTGTTTCAGATTCCAATATTCCTCTCGAGTGTTGCTACAGCTACGGCCAGACGCGGTACAAGCCCGAATTCTCGAAAATTTCGAACTTCTTGACGCGTCCTAGCTCGTGGTCCGGTTTTTTAATTTCACGTTTCTGGCAAAGGAAAGAGAAAAAAATATACTTGACCGGTGTTTTCGTGGCCGGGATATTCCTCGTGAATAATTCATCGCGGAATTTCGTTCTGCTTCGGAACAATCTCGCGATATATGCATACGACTAGCGGGGAGGGGGCGAATCTGAAAAATTCTTATTTTCCTTTACTGTCGCGAGCTTTTCTTCTCCGTCTCGTATCGTTGCCATTTTTCCTCCGATTATAACTATCTAATCTTCGTTCCCGAGCTACAGTTGCTCGCAAATGTACACAAACGCTTGCAGAAACTGCTTACAAACATATTATGCGTCCTGTATGAAACATTTGCAGATGTTTCATTTTTATACTCGTGCAACTTGCAACCAATCCGAAAACGTGTATGAAAGTTCTATGATATTTGATCTTCGTGGTTATAAACTTCGCACGGATCGTCGAGATATCTGTATAGTTGATTATTCGTTGTATTAACGAGCCTTAATATTTAATCGGACTATCTTGAGCGATAATCGAGTCGTTTAGAAGCCGTTCAGAAAGCACAGCCACTACGTGATATATACTCTACAAATTGAAGCGGAAAAAAGTGGCGAACAATCGTTCAAGCCCTGCTTGTACTTTCCTATTATCCGTGTTATCTTCTCGTTATAAATGAACTTTCAAATTGAATATTAATCATGTACCTGTGCGAAAAATTTAGTAAAAGTGGAGTTGATCAACCGCGGATCAGCCAAGAAACTCGTATTCTACATATATTAGGTTGTCCGGAAAGTTTCTTTCGTTTTATAAGAAAACAACGGATGCATGTCATTTTTTGTTCCATATTATTTTATCGAATTACGTATAATTGTAACAATTGTAATAATAATAAAAACAAAATGGATGATACGTAATTCAGTAAAATAATAGAAAACGAAAAATGTCGTGCGTCTATTGTTTCCTTATAAAACGAAAGAAACTTTCCGGACAACCTAATACATACGCATATTCTACGTATACAGTGACATTTTACCAAGCGTATGTTTGCAATGGACATCCTGTGACTTTTAGATGCATAGATTTTCAAATTGGCTTTAAACTTTGCTATTATTAATCGTGATAATCGTAGCTCGTCACGATAATAAAATTTCAGAAAGTTCTATACGTATGATACATGCTTGCGCATGAAAATTTTCCCTTTCGTGACTGGCCAAGTAGCTGTTGGTTTATCAAATTGAAAACAGATAGTATCTTTTTGAGCAACGTCAACTTTCTCCTGCGGGCTAATGGTACAGCGAAGAAAAATTTTATCGGAATAAACGGCTCGTTGAGTGGTTAAACACTGTACGTGTAACAACAGTGTTTGCCATCGTAGGAAGGTAAATTGCACGTTACTGCATCGTCCACGATTGTAGTAATACTTTTTGCACGAAAACGGTGCTTGCGGTGATTACTGAAATTACGCGTGTACTTGTAATCGCGATACGTGGTTTTCATGCTTTTAGTTTGTTCTATGATTTTCGCTATTCCCTTTGCTTCTTTCCGTTTTTTTCTCTCCTACCGTTCGCTCCGATGTTTTATCATATTTTCTTCCTTTATTTTTTTTTTTTTTTTGGTTTTTCAAACATTCCGCAACAATCTTTCGTTGGAAAGCACGAAATTCAATTATTAACGAAATGATTTTGAATTTCAATGAAACGCGCGCAATCTCTTGCAATTCTTCGAAACGGCCAGCGTATAATTTGATGATAGTTTCCACGTGTAAGGATCCCTTACAAGGACTGATAAACTGTTAATTCATCGTTTAATCGTCTATCGTTTTATTATTTCATGACGCAACGCGGACTAATCTTCGCACATCCTCTTTTTCCTTCTTTATTTTTTTTACGTCAACTTTCATCTCAAGTTGATCAGCGCGTTATTGTTTGTTGGCACGTGCATGTTATTTTTATAAAAGGCGACTTCTTGGACGCGTTTCACGTGTCGACGGGCAGTTTCACAGAGTTATTCGCAATCAGGCAGAATAGAGGCAGTTCTCGCGGCCATTTCTCGCGCGATCGTTTTTCTTTTCTATGGCCAACGATACGCGCTACCTTCTTTCGCCAGTTATTTATTAATCGCGCGCACGGTAACGCGAATTTCAAGAAAGGAGCGTTTCGTTCCACGTTCCCGCTTCTCCGCCATGGGGACACGTTTGAATAAACAATCTCGTTTGCCGACGAATTTTTCTTCCTCCGGAACTTGCCACGTCGGACCGAATTCTTTCTCCGTGACAAACGTTCCGCAACGTTTCTTCTAGTCTCGGTCAATTTCGTCGACACGCGTTCCCCGAAACGTTCAACACCTTGAACTATTTAACTAACTTTGAATTATCGTCGTTGACAACAGCTTATCTGAAATATCGTCGAACGAAACTAGAGTACGAGCAATATAAACGTAACTCGAAGAAAAATTATAGTTTCCGCAGTCGATAATAGCAATGATTATTGCTGGGTTAGAAGTTTTTATGCGCTATTACGTTAACCGGCTAAGAAATTACTATCAACTCTTTGCAATCGTACGTCTACACTCAGTCACCGTAGCAGACAGCTATTCTCGTCGTATACACCATAGTATTATACTTAACTGTAAGTGAACAGGCTTTGATGACTCGTCGCAATCTTCCTAGGACTTTACAATTTCTTGCAGTTGGATAGTTTTACTTCTCGAAATATCTAGCGAGGAATTTTTTAAAATAACAAAAAGAAAATTAGCGATATGCGTGTACGTAAAGACGATGATTTTCATCCTGGCTTTATTCACATTTCTTTCGAGTATGATATTAGCGGTGGAAAAAAAATTAATCGCCACCCGTATGACACTCGTATCTGAACTTAATACGATTGTAAAGGGTTCACCTAATTTGTATTATTACATATTCTCCACATATTCGTCTATTTCGATGACACTGCTTCATTTTCATTTTCAAATTTTTGCAGTCGTACGAAAGTACCAATTAATTAACCAGTTGGCTGTCGCGACCTCTCTGAAAAGCGTGTACCTAAAATGCGTGGTAAAAAGTAAGCGATGACTCGTAAAAGTAAACGAGTATACTCGTGTTATAATATAAAATCGAGTTGCAAAGAACTGACTGTTTTACACTTTAATTTTATTACTGCAATTTACTGCAATTGCTAAATGGCAATTCGAACAGCGCATTGTAACTACCTTTCACGCATGACGAGTATACTCGTCGTAACGAAAATACTGCCATTTCTTCGCGACGAGTATACTCGTCGAAAGCGGCTAACTGCTTAAACGATAGGAAATGTAACATTCTCGAAGTTAATTAATCAATACGTAGGTTTCCGTAGCCACTGAATTTGCTGTTGGTTGAATGCTCACAGCCTCGAATTTTCTTCATTCTTCCCGATCTTCTCGATTCTTAGAACCAACATCCGTCCCGAGATTCGCCAAAACGACGAATAATCCAATAAAGCCTGAAATCACCGAAACACCGTAATCTCGGTAGAGCATCGTCGCGCTTCGCAGCATCCGCCCGAGGTCTCTCAGAGACGATTTCCGTGTTGAAATCTCACGTAGGATCCCATATCGTTTGCCCACGACGCCGCTGCACGTGCGTTGAAAAGGCAGCTTGGAATAAAAATGAAAATTTCGGGTCAAGGCGAGTGTTTGTCGGACAAGGGTTGACACAGCGATATCTAGGTGGATCGACCACGGCTACCGGCAAAGTCTCTTCTTTTAAAAACCTAAAGAGCGGTCGTGGTTGCTCCCTTGGAAGTCGCAATCTCCGGATAAAGATCGTCAGGAGAGAACGCATCGACGTTGGATGTGGAGGGCGGGAGAGCGCGAAAGAGAGAGAGACGACGAGCGAATATGGGCTGGAGAGCGGAATAAGAAAGAGAGGGCGTGAAGGGTTGCGCGTGGCATAGGGGGGTATAAAAGGCGGCATTAAATTTAAATTGCTCGTATCCCCGCGCGTCTAACGCGAAACTTTAAGAGGCGGCGTCATCAAAAAAAAAAAAAAAAAAAAAAAAAAAAAAAAAAAAAAAAAAAAAAAAAAAAAAAAAAAAAAAAAAAAAAGAAAAGAAAGGAAAAGGGAAGAAAAAGGACGGGGAGCCGACGACGTTTCGTCGTAAAAAGACAGTCGCGATGCGTATCCACCTGTCTCATTCACGAGAGATTACAGCTCGAAACGCGATACCGCTATCGAACAGTCAGATCGGAATCACGATTTTATTCCGCTTGCTCGAAGGATTCCTTCCTCTTTGTTTTCCTTTTTCTCGAGCAAACGGACGATGGTCTGCATCCTTTCTAGGAGTTCATTGGGAATTCTTCCTGGTTGTCTCCGGTGGATCTCCGTACAGTCGTGGCGACGAGTAAACTTACAAATTGAAGGCGGGAATATTTTTATTTATCTATTTATTTGTTCGATGCTGGTCGATGGCCGAAGAATTTTGACATTTAGATCGTTACTCGATTTGGAGCGTAAATATGAATTACGATGGAGATATAAGAACGATGATGTTGTATAATCTGATTCGTTAACACGAGCGTTTCCATCGATTCTTTAGGAATCTTCTCTTTGAGTAATTTTCGTGCCAGGTCAACATACAGTGTTTCTTCGATAAAGCGGTTTTTATCAGGTTCTGTATTTCGTTTCCGCAGTGTCTTTCGCAATCGTATGAGAACACTACGAAACGATACGAAATTTAGCATTCTTGAACGTCGTTAATTAACACGTAAATGCTGTAACAAATACAGCGATGCGTAAATATTTTGTCTAGCAATTGTATTTATCGTTGGTCGAATTTTCATTATATCTTCTGCTGTATACTATCAAATAATTCCCCTATTAAATGTGTATGCTATATGTGTACGAAATAATAATTTACAAAATCCATTTCCATATGTAAATACTCTCGCAAAGCTTGTCACGTCTGCTTTACACCGAACGGCTATGAAAATTTCTTTTTTCAAATTTCCTCATCTTTCACTTTCGTGCATATGGAAAAAGGGGATGTTCCTCGGCGCCAGAACAAACTTAAAAACGAAAAAAGCTTACATACAAAATTGTCGGTTTTAACTTTCACACCCTGTACATATATGGATCGATATTATACAAATATTATAAAAGCAGACATACATTCACGTGTCGACTGGGTTTTAAGACGTCAGGTATGAAGAATTAAGCGATTTCTCTTGAAATGTTCCTCGATCTGAATGCTTATCATCGATTCGCGGAAATTTACACGTCGCGGTACGATTCCGTGGTAATTCCTACCCGTGTCATAATAGCAAATACTCATAATCGAACGATTGTTTGCGAATGCCAATGAAAGAGCGCGTGCCTCTCGCCACTTACAATTTTTATCTCCAAGATCCATCCAACGATACTTTCGTTCTTGTCCTTTTCATGTTCTCCTTTCCATTGCGTTTCCCGCCTTAGTCGGATGAAACTCTTTTTCATTATTACCCAGCGTTATCAGTGTGTCAATTTTTATAACGGATCGTTCCAGAAAATATTTTAACGAGCGTAAACACGGTGTTTATTCGCGTGACGAAACATGCCTGGGAAAATTTGTATCCATCGGTACCTTCCTCCTTTAATTGCCGTTCCCATTATCTTCTTCCTTTCTTTACACGACTTTTATATCCCGTTCTCGAAAGAAGCAACAATTCGTACAGCGATTTTTGTTGGGAAAATTTCATACGGCGCTCCGATACACGCACAGACCCACGAAACTATACGAATGTATTATGTGTGTTGTACGCAACATTTTGAAATTTCATTAGCGCTAATACGAGACTCGGTTATCGCGGTTATTTCCGTACAGTTTCGAACGAGTCTGAAAAAATATATATAGAAATTACAAAATATTTAGCAGATACCGCAAAAATAACTTAAATAGTCAATTGTTCGTTGTACTAATCCTTTGAATCTTAGTGACGTATATATATACGTTCGATATATTTTTATCGAATCCAGCCACTGTTTATTCGCGGTTTTGTTGGCTAATTCTTTATTTCAATCATTTATCTATGAAGCGCAGGCAGGAACTCGGCCTTGGAGCCGACACTGCAGCTGCGCGTTCATCGTCGGGTTCTGAACGATACCAAATTAATAAATATTTGTTTGGAAATTTTTGCGGTTCGTCGAAATTCCCCGGATTCAAAGGGTTTATAAGCCTCGGTATTCAGTGGGACCATTTTTAACACCTATTGCATAGTTAAAGTGGCTGTCGGTGCTGCCTATTATACGTACTAATTTCTGCTACGCGGTATACTAATTTGTTTATTAAATATGTGTCTGCGATGAATATTTCGTAACTTCTATATAGCATTCTCGAATTAGTTTCGAAGCTGACCGATGTAATTATCAGAGTCGTGTCTCGTTACAGCGCTAATGAAATTCCAAAATGTTTTCTATGGCACACGCAATAATTGTCGAGATACTTTCGGCAGCCAGTGTAAGTTACGAATGCTTCTAAGTGGAATATGGCAAGCAGATTACCGTTAATTGGAATCGCAAGCAACGTGAAATACTTTTATTGGAGCGGAATAACGTTGGTAAGATTAGATCGCGGTAAAATTCGCGAAGTTTATGCGCAGTGCGCGTTCGAACGTCTGTAGGGAATCTTGATCGCTGCTTGGTATGCAGACTAGTTTGAGCAAACATTAAAATTTCGTCGAACCGGTCAAAAATTTGGCCGCTTAGGGCTGTTTGCCTGGCAGATCAGCATAAGAATCTGTCGTTCGTGCATCTTCTACTCCTTTCTTCCTTCTATCTCTATTATACTGCTTGAAACGGTGCCTAAATGCTGACTCATAATTTATGGAGTTAGTACAGCCGATGTAATGAAATTCTTCTCCCGAGGAACATAAATCAGTCATTCAGTTGGAAAATGTTGACGTCTGTAATAAAAATAATCACGCGTCAGATCGAATAACAAATTCATTCGCGGTTTCCTAAAAGCGCACATTAAGCGTTATTAGTAGTTTGCGGATGTTTGTATTTCACACTTTCACGAACGTAATTAAAGAAATGCAATCTAAGTGGAAACTTGTTTCATCACCTATGCATCCTAATAAGCGATCTACATGAAATATTTTATAGATTTCTGTAGGTTTCAATCTTTCTTCAAATTATCATAATTATCAATTATCATTTCAAGAATGCATAGAAATCCACGGCCCAGTTATTATTCCTTCCTTTGAATCTCTATCACAATCAGCTGGTTCTTTATTCCTCTGTTTGCCTATATAAGTATACGTGTCGTAGCTTTCGTACGAACAACAAAATTCGAGTGCACGCGTCCTCCTTACGCTCTCTAGACAATTTTTACGACGTTCTCGGGAACGTGTACCGTGATAAAATGACAACGAACTGATTACTCGGGCGAATGTCAACGGTACGAAGCCCAGTCGGATCGCTTTGGTAGGAAATCCCTTTCGAAAAGCTGCTCTTTGTCCGATTTCGAGCGTGGAAAAGGACAGGAAGCCGGTGTAACTCGCACGTAACGATCATGAATCGTCGAGCAGAAGAACAAAGGAATAACGCACGAAGAATGTAGAAAGAACGGAAGAAACGCGAAGAGCGCGAGATGTCTCGATCGCATGGCACTTAATGGCCAGCTGGTAATTGAATTTGCAACCGTGCAGGGAGCTCGATCTTGCACGTTCCTTTGTACGGCTCTTGCACTCTTGCACCGGCTCCTGCTCGAGTAGACATTCCGTTTAAGAAGGTTTGTCCGAGAGAGAGAGAGAGGCAGACACGACGAGCAGGCTACGTGTCTTGTCTCGATTCGATCTTCGTCGTTCGGGTCAAGCCGTTTGCATTTACTAGCAGCTCTCGCCGTTCGAGTCGCGTTTCCATCGGCCAGAATCGTCATCCGGCCTCGAGTTATTCCTTCGATTTCGTCGTCGGTGCTGCTGGTCGGCTAGAACAACCGCTCCGGTATTAATTACGCGGCCGAATCATCAGCTCCGTGCCTCTTCGTCGATCGAGATTGCGAGCTTAAATTGATTAACGACTCGCGACTGGATATACCGGCGGAGATTGTCTCGGTTCGCTCGGGAGTTGAGCAGGATTGTCGAGTTAGGGGATGCAGCTGATATTGTTTGTTCGAATATACCAGCGAAGATTGCAAGAAGAATCTCAAAGGGCGAAGAAAATCCTCGCTTTCTTCGCTCTTTCTTTAATTGTTTCAACGCTAAAAGACTAGAAATTTTTCTTAGAAAAAAAGCAAACTAGAAATGGATACCTAGAAATGGAAGAGTATGTTGTATGCATATTTTACGAAAAGTCATAAATTACGAAGCGATATGATAACGTTTAAATATGGTAAAATTTGTGTAGAAATTTCAAAGCAGGTTTAGCGTTAATCGTTCATGGCGAGGAGCGTTTGTATGGTTTCGTTGTTGTAGGCTTTCGAGAAATTATTCTGAAAATATTCTCGGACGCTTGTCGAGGTCTTCGCTGCATCGCACAGCCAAACATCTGAGAGTTTTCCAGGAGAAATACAAATTCATCTGTGTAGGAAGATGCGTATCGTCGAACGTTACGTTAGGAGAATCGATTCTTTCGATCGAACGATCAATACGGATTTTGTAATATTCTTTTCTGAACTTATCGTCCTTATATATTAGCAGCAATGTCAGTGTATATTATTTATACTAGTGGTATTAGAAAGAAGTATATTAACAGCACTTTCTCATCGAACTACTAGTACACGTAAAAAAATTCATTTCACGCTCGTGCACGTTCAGCGACGGTTGTAATTATTTTCTTCGATCGAAAACATGGATTTTAGGTGAACCATCCTTGAAATTGGAGAATTAAATATGCTTTTGCATTTTATTGAATTTATACCGTTTGCGGCGTACACTTTTGTTAATTTTTGCATCGCTCGTTCATTAACCACGAGCTTTGTATTCATATGTAACATGAAAAATATGAATATCAAAGGGGAGAACGATATAGCTTATAGAATATATATATATATATATATTTTTTTTTTTCTCTTCAATTATAATTTGTTGATCAGGATTAGAAATTTTCTGAAACGAAGATCGTATAGAATATTCTATATATATATATAAAATTCCAAAGCCTGATCAACAAATTGTCATTCAAGATAGAAATAGAAACTGTAAGCCGCATTTAAACATCTCTCCAGCGTCCTATAGTAACCAGACTACGAATATTTACGCAAATTCACGAGCTTCTAAGTAGAATAAAAGAAATGGAATAGAACTAAAAGGCCGAAACCTAGATAGAGAATCATAATAGGTACGGTACTTTGAATACTTTATTGCCATGTACACCAGCACGTACGTTCTGTGCATTCTGTGTATCTTCGAACCTTTGAATCTTCCCTTTTCGACGCAACAATTTGATAACTTTCGGCATAAAGTATCGACTATTTTCGATAAATGCAATTCCAAATCTAAATTATCAATAGCCAGGCCTGCCTTTCATCCATTTCTCTGTGCCATAAATCGCGGCGTTTTACAACGAAAAATACACTACGACTGCTCCCCCTCCCGCAACTAATAAAACCGAGAAGTAAAGCAGAAAAAGGAAGAAGGGTGAAAAATATTCCCAATAGATTCCGATTTATTCGAACAATTCGAAGCCATCGTTGGCGATGAGTTATTCTACGCGGGCTGGCTGCTGGGGTGGGGGATCGGAGCTGGGGGTTGGAGGGGGGAGTAAGGGCACCCTGCTCGGCGTCGCGGCGTCAGTGAGCAGCGAGCTCTCGTCGCGTGAACATTGTCTTGCTACGGGTCTTCCGAAAACACTGCTGCCACGTGCTTCGTCGCGCCGCGTTACTTTCACCCGATTATAGTTCGCGCGAATCAACTCTCCGGGCATCGATTCTTTACCGCGCCGAAATATCGCGAACAGGTGCATCGACGCGTCCATCGAGTCGCGTGCTCCAGTGATCCCTGGAAAAACCGGATCCAACCTTTCGTCCAAGTTTGCGAATCGAGCCGAATTTACGTCGAATCACGGTTCGTACTCGCTTTCTTTTTCGATATGTTCATTTCCTTCGATTCTCCTATCTGTCTTGCTAATACGATTAAGCGTCGGTCCTCTGTGTCTCGTGTTGTTGCGTTGGCGCGATTAAATTACGCGCATTTATTGCTAATTGGAGGTTTCACGAGCGCGAGTTAAGAAGGAGACCGAGCGGAGATTAGAAGTTCTCGCTCGAAGCGTGGTATTTCGTTATTATTTAATACTCGTCGTTTAGTAGCAATTAATGGTAACGAAGATAATGATAGCGCACATAATGATTATAAAGTTCAACATTGATATCCGTGTATATTACGCGTCTTTCACTACGACGGCTATCTGCTCCGGGTTATACATCGTAGATTGTATTTTCATTCGTAGCTGTCGCGAAATGTAATTTTATTTTCTAAAATCTTTGAAACCTTCGGTCGTTACTGTAATTTGTAAAGATACGTAAAATATTGAAAGTATTCTGAAAATATTGAAAGTAAGCACTCGACGTATGTATAGCTCCACGAATATTTTACGTATCTTTGAAAATTTATACGTATTCGTATATTACAACGTCCACGAACATGTAAACACTCTCAGTGTCTGTACGGTTTACGTCGACGCAGAACGCTGAAAGAAAACAAAAAAAAAAAAATCTAAATCGCTCTGTTGCGACGAACGATGATCGTTAAGTGGAACAATATAAATACCGACCTGGAGTGTTTTCATTTTTTGCGTTGCTTCATCGTTACGATCGTTTGGGAAGCAATATTCGTGATAACGCTTATCTGGGCGATAGTCTGAGTGGAAATAATAAGCGGTCGCGTGTCCCTTTGTGCCAGTAGTTGCATGACTTTTCTCCAGTCTCGATCGAGATCGATGTTTGCTTCTACCTGTTTACCGTTTCGTGTTAATTCACGATCGTTTTCTGCGCGCTAGCTTTGCAAGTTATTCGTGACGTAACAGTTTCACGGGCTCTTATTAATCCGATAACACGATGGATTACATAAATCTGCGAAATGTCCACTAACGATGTTCGCGACGAGCGTTCAAGAAGCGGCGATTGGCAAGGAAAACAAACTTGAAATGTAATTTGAAACAATATTGCTACCGGACGCTTCTATCTCCTACATCGTTTACGAATATTTCCGTTCGTTGCAATCAGAACAATCTAGAACAGCGCAATAGACAGGTATTTCCATGAAAGGGACATTAGATCGGTCAGAAGCTGCTCGCCGATTCTCGGTGCAAGAGCTGCCGGCAATTATAGCGTGCATCTTGGTTCTAGCACAGTAATTGGAGTTACAGGTTTGAGAAAGAAAAATACTACGTGTTCTTATTAGACTACATGCTCGTTGGATACTAACTTGAAGAATTTACAGCAAGATTTAAGAAAGATCCTAGGATTACGTATTTTCATAGATTTATCGAGTACCAGATTCTTGTTGTAGTTGTAGCAAAGTAATCGGAAGCACAGAGTTGTTTCAGAAAGCAAAAGACTATATGTACAGTGGATTTTCATTAGATGCTAATGTAGAAAATTCGTAATAAAATTAAAAAAAAAAAACTGAAGCGTCATGTACAATGTTTTTATGTAAAACGTAGATGTATCGGATATTAGATGCGTATTGTGTACTGTGATTGGGAGAAATATTAGCTCGTTGAAGAGTTTGTAGCGAAATGTGAGAAAAATTTACAGATAATGTATGTTTATAAAATAGCCATTTTATTAAACAGTCGATGTCGCTACTCTGTTTCCTTTGTTTTCTGTTTTTCCCAGCGATGAATAATTTTAAGTGGATTTTTCTGAATCGTAAAGTATTTTACTTTTTGTCATTCATGGTCTTGTGAAGACTGGCATATTATGTGATAGATATGCGTATGCATGTACATACATCTATACAGATACATATGTATGTATGCCGTATGTGATAAACGAGACAGATAGAGTTGGCCATTCTATCTGAGATCTAACATTTTCTTTTTTTTTGCGATCTTCATTGATATACGAGGCTTTTAACGGCGCCTTGTTTGATCTAGAACTAGTCTAGAGTTTTCCTCGTTAACATTCAGTCGGAGGTACTTGCTTGTTTGAGAAGAAGTTTGCAATAAAATAATAATCAGGTTGCTGAAAATGCTACGAACTTTCGAAACAAGCTAATAATTGTTGCGTGCGTTGCGTTCCGAATTTTACCAATATAATCGCGATAGTCCGTGTCTCATTACAGTGATAATGAAATTTCAAAATGTTTCGCGTAACACACACAACATGACGTTGCACGTATCAGTTTCCTAAATCTTTTTCTCTATAAATACCTTTATCTTTACGGATTGAAAAGTAACACTTGGGTAAATACGGAGACTACGATCAGCGAAACTTGGTATTTTCACCGGGAAGCAGCATGAAAATTTGTCACGTTGCACCAATATCATCTTTGTAATTTAATTTTCCGGTTAAACGTACATTGTTTCATATTCCTAAGAAATTGCATAAATATTGCTTGTCTCAACGGTCGCACCTTTTGAACCTAACAGTTTCTCTTCGCTCTCGGTTATGTCATCAGAATTCTCCTCTGTAATCGTAAATTACCATTAAAATCAGAAATTTACTCGTCACGTATCTCTCCTATGATCTTCGTATATCATAGACACGTGTACATTTTACGATTTTTAAAATATATTTTACAAACATCTTAGAAGCGAGATTCGGCAAATTTATGAATCGTCAAGACTTTCGTACGTTTCACATGTTACAGCCTATCATTTAAATAAATTTTCACGCGGCAGTCGCACGCTGTTATGTAACTCGAACGCGTTAGACGAATTCAACCTTTTGGCAAGGAAAATGCCATAATTTCCGCAAGAAATTGTAGAGTAGTGTTATTGGTTGATTCGGTACTTCTCGTGCTAACGTTGTCGTAAAGTAACGGAGCGCTTGGTTGCGTAATGACGGTAATTTTCACGGCATTTGCGTGATGATAAGACGAGACGTTGCCGAGATGCGCTCGGACGTTTCGAAAATAGAAACAACAGGCAACTAGCTGGAATCTTCGAAAACGAAGCGTTGTGCGATGCGCGCGTTAGCGCGGGTCATGGGAAAAGTTCTCCTAGAGCACGAGGAACACGACGAACACGACGAACACGACGAACAGGTCTCGAGTTTCGGAAAAGTATCTCGTCGGTAAATCGAACCTCGTAAATCGTCGAATCTCTCTCCGGCGAGAACTTTTTGACCGGTCGCGTTGTAAACGAGCTGATTTACGCTACTTTTTTAACTCCGTGCTCCGAATGCTTCTTTACACCCTATACTTTCGCAACTTCCCGCCCCCCCCCGTGTCCCCCGATATTCTCCGCTTTTATTACACGATATTTTATTTACACGATGGTATTTCTTCTAATTGGAACGTTGGATGCGAAGTCCGAGACAATCTGAAAATTTTATCGCAAGACGCTTGCTTCGAACGATGGTATTTCTTTTAAACGGACTGTTGGATGCGAAGTTGCGGGGGCTGGTCGAATTGGAAAATTTTCCAACTTTATTAGGCGCTGCTTTTTTAAAAAAATAGTATTTTTTAAAGTTCGATCGTTGGGTGAAGTTTTGGGGTAGCCGGATCGGAATATTGGCTTGGTACGAGAGTAATATCGTTTTGCGGATTTTGTGGAACGTAACAAATCGCCGGCAGAATTTCTAAGTTGTTCTTTAATTGCAAAAGCGATTTATATAGTAGTATAAATGAAACTTATTAAAAGAAAGTGGTTTCCCTGAAATCTAATAATTTACAATTCATAAATTCCTAAAGAACGACATTTCAATCACAAAGTGCTGTAAAATTCGATATTCTCGTCGCCATTCTGCTTAATTATTTATTTAAATCTCCAATCGAGACTTGTAGCGGGGAACAGACGAACGTAATTTTTACAACCAGATGCCAATTTTTGTCGTTGAATAATAATTTGAATTCAATGACATTTGTATTCTCATAAAATTCGTTAAACGTGCTTGTACTTTTCTCATTTGTACGATCATACTTGTATCTAAGAATCGTACACGTTGATATCCGATTCAGAGATTGAAGAAGGATGTGTGCAATTGGAATTTGTCATAAATAATTACGCGAGTAAGTCGTTTGAGAAGATTTATCTCTATCAAAAATCTTGATTACATTCCCAGCAATCCAATGCCACATTCCGCCGGTGTAAGAGCTTAATATAGAAACTTAATATAAATTTTTCTAAAGATCGTGCGATTGGATGGGTGTCCGGTTTGCATGTAGCGAAATGCAACGTGAAACAGCTTCGTCATTCGCTCATAGCCACGTATAGTCAGTTGCATAATGACGCGATTAACGTCAGATGGTGGCGCGCACCATTGTAAGTGTTCGTGAAAGTCGCATCTCTGCTGTAGCACGCGACTATTCTATCTGACGGAAAAGCGAAAAGTTCTAAAGGTCGCATTAGCTCGGGTTATTTAGTCGGGCGTTGTTTAAATGCTAGCCATTGAAGCATTATCTTACGCGAGTTATCGGAAAAACGTTTCCCTCGCCATGCTTCGAACCTTCGAACGACTTTCGATCTGACTTGGAAAACGTGTTTGAAAATACCACTTGCTAACACTTGCTAACACTTGCTGGTCAATTAAAATTTTATGGAACTTTCTTTCATAAAACTAGGATGGCCATGATGCGGATGTTAATTTAGAAAATTCTGCTCTGCCAACGAAGTTATTTTATTTTTATTTATATCTTCGATTTATTCAATACTCTATCTATTATTCTGTGATGTATTAATTATTCCATAACGTTGAACGACTGGTATATCGTTGTATTTATAGTTATTCTTATACTATCATATATATCGTACCTATTGTTTGTTTAATTATTGCCTATATTAACGTCGTACGAACGGACGTCGTGTATACTAATGCAAATACTAATACTAATACATTTTCTAACATTCCAGTAGTCGTAGAAACTTTGCGAAAAACAGTATCCTCGTACGTAAAATGATCATCCATATATTCAAGATCATTCTCGTCTTCTTTTGCAGAAAGGAAATGCGGTGAACGTTGGTGGAAATCGGAATAAAAGGAAACGCTGGAAAACAAGCTCGTCTGGTAGAAGTCTCGATCTTCGAACGATCGACGTCTTCCGTGATCGAATAATCTACGTGACTGGCCACGTGACTGCCGCTGTGCAAACAGGTACGTGAATGAACATTCTCTCTGGTTTTTCTTTTTACTTGTTGTCGTGGTCGGTATTTTACGAAGTTTTACGAAGAGAGAAGGACGACGTTTCGCGCGATAAAAGTGAAAGCAACGCAGCGGACAATCGTGAATTCGACCGATCGATTGGTTTTTGCAATTTGTCGCGCTCGATGGTTTCCATTCTTTCCTTTTCTTTTTTTTTTTTTTCTTTCTGTCCGAGTGATTTTGCTTCTAATTCATTGAATCTCCTTTTTACCACGATTCGATGCTTCTCGATCATCGAGATACCAACGAGAAGCGTCGAATCGAATTCTAGTTCGATTAACTTTTCGATTCGAGGCTTTGTTGTTTCCGTAACGAATTGCAATGCATTTGTCGCGATTAATGTGACTTAACACGTTTGTTTGATTGTTTGACAAGTTGATTTCCATCGCCATTGACAAGTTAAAATGGCAAACAATTTCGAGCGTCAACAAGCGAAGACGTTCGATAGAAACGAGCGTATTTCTATTAATTTTATCACACGAACGCTACGGATTTTCGACGTTTAGTATCTTCAGGTTTGATTTGAAGAGAGAATGGACTATAGAAAACCTATCGCATTAATTAAATCTGTTTGCTCGCGTATTCCGTTTTGATCTTTTTAAATCATCAATTCGCTCTTGCAGTCAATCTTTTTCCATCTTCCTATCGCGTATAACCTTAACATTATACTAGAATAATCAGTCCTTAATGTGCATTTAAATATACTCTTAGATGGCTATAATTAAAGTAGCATAACGATAAGGTGAAATAGTTACTATATAAATAAGTACAGGAATTTTTCTAAAAACTCGTATGTACGTAACTTTGAGTGATTGTAAAGAAGCGGAAAGAAGCTAAGCTTCGTCGTTCTAACGTTAGAAGCTAAAATAAATTACCCGAGAATTTTTAATCTCGCATAGAATTTACGTTATTTCTTACTAAAAAAGATCGGTTCATTGTTTATTCTTTCCTTTCTTTTTTTACAATCTCATCGTCTACCATCTCAATTTCGGAAGATTCGATCAGTTTAAATTTCGCGTAAATACATGAAAATCCCTAGTCTACTTATGATGTTTAACGAACGTATTGAAGATAGAGGCAATTTTTCTAATGGCTCCTTCGAGCTCGATGTCAAGTTAGAACGATCAAAGATAATCGACGCTCGAGAGAGAGTTTAACTCGGTTTCATTAGATCCCTTTGTCGTTCGAATGGCGCATCACGAACAGTCGACGATTATTCGCCACGTTAATTACCAGCCATTAACAAGTTTCAAGTACAGCCAGCAAATCAAGGTCTTTCGTTCTACTTCGCTCAATTTCCCTCCCACCTTTCTTTTTATCATCCTTTCCCTCTTTATTTTGTCGAACGTTCTTCCTTTCACACGTTTCGTACACGTGTCTTCGATGTTCGATAAATTGGATTTGCAACGAGCACTTATCGAGCCCACCTGTCGAACTCTCACCTTGAATGTTTCACACTTCGCAAAATTGACGTTGCTTTCCATCTTTCTCATTTTTCTTTTTTTTTTTCCTTTCCGTGAAACGATTCTATCGATCATCCGTATTTCCATTAAGTTCAAATATGTAATTCGCAGATTGTGTTTTATACGTTGTCGCACGTGTAGCCTCTCTTTGTTCGAAATTTATTTACGTTGTCTTTGTTTCCTTTTAACCGGTTAGCTGTTTGTGACGAATATACTCGTCGCGAAGAAACGGCAATATTTCGTGTTACGACGAGTATACTCGTCATTGCTTGCTTTTTGCCACACGTTTCAGATACACAATTTTTTAAGCGGTCGCAACAGCCAACTGGTTAATCGATTTAAACATTCGATGAAACGCTTGACGATCGAAGGCTGTGTTTCGTATATTGTACGATCAACTTGTCGAAACGAGTACGTTCGCGCGAGACACGCGGACAACATCGTAAGGTATTTCTATCAGCGATCTATTTGTTCTAGTCGTTGAAGCAAGCAACGATACATACGCGGTATTTTGGGACAGGACAGTGATTCGTTAATCTTCTGCTACGAAGCTTTACAAATCATCGAGTCTTTTTCTAGGTTCGCAAATATTTCTTAAACTATGTTACACTTGTGTGAATTATATACGTTAATGATCGTACAGTAGTTTCACTCAAACACACGAAGCTAATTATGTTTCGAACGTCGGAGAGACATGTAATTATTAAGAGCTTAAGAAACAATTTTTCTCAAGGAGACGAAATTATTTACGCTTGGAATGTTAGCGAGAGAAAAATGTGAAAATTGTTAAAGGGCTGAAGGCATAATCCACTTAGAATCCACCAGAAACGAGGTTAATTATTTTCTTATTCGAAGCTTTACATGTTAGAAAGAGAAAATTGCGATTATTAACCAGTTAGCTGTTGCGACGTGCTTGAAAGGTAAGCGACGACGAGTATACTCGTCGAGCACAGAGTATGCGCGACTCTTGTAATATAGAATTAAGTCGTAATGAAACGATTGTTTTATCTTCTTATTTTATTACTGACAGGGCTCGTCGACACAAAATACTGCCATTACTTCGTGACGAGTATACTCGTCAAAAACAGCCGACTGGTTAAAGAAACTGGTTGAACAAACAATCCACTTAATAAAACAAGATCGATCGATTTGAAGCGTAGAAAGGGGAAAATACGAGTATCAGGACGTCGAAGAAACAATTCGCTTAAAGAAACAATATCGACCGTGTTTCGAAGCGTAGATAGAGAAAAATGTGATTATTAAGGGATCGAAGAGACGATCTACTTAAAGAAACAAGATAAATCATGTTTCGAATGTTAGAAAGGGAGAAACGTAGTTATCGTGGGATTGAAATTACAATTCACTCGAGAAACAAAATTGATCGTGTTTCGGAGGCTAGATCGAGGAAAATGTAACTACAGTTGAAACATCTATCAGACTTTGGTGAATTACGAGCAACAGATAGGAAAAAGTTTTATTGTGTTTCCATAGTTTTATCATCGTTACAGGCTGCTGACGCCACCGTGAGCGTGTGTCTTTCTTTCTCTATTTTCCTCTAGCATTTTCTTTAATCTCGCAACCCCCAGCGCGGCCACGCGTATCGTCTTTATTATCGCAATATCGGGAAATTTCTTTGAACCGACGATAATCGAAGCGGCACGCTCCGAGTAAAATTTTTATCGCCCCTACCCTCGTCGCTTGGCTCTACCAGAATCTGTTAACGCGTTCTGCAGATCGCGCGAAAATTTTACCGACGTTCGACGTTTCGTTGTCAGTCACCTCTTGTTACACTTACGATCGTTTTCTTCCTCTTTCCTGTCCTTTCCTTTTTTTTTTATCGCTCGTCGCTGGACATTCGCGACGACTCTCGCAGGTTTTTCAAACACCTGTAACGACGAAAGAGTGATCTCGAAGAATTTGAATCGTCAGAAATTATTAATAGTATCAACCGGTAAATAAATTATCAACCAGTTAGCTGTTGCGACCTGTTTGAAAACTCTGAAAAGCGTGCACTCTAATTGTGTCGCAAAGAGTAAACGAAGACGAGTGTACTCGTCAAACACAGAGTATGTGTAGCTATTGCGATGTAGAAATAAGTCGTAACGAAATGATTGTTTTATTTTTCTTCTACTCATGACGAGTATACTCGTCAAAGCGGCTAACTGGTGTTAAAAGCTGTCATATCGATTAACTACACTCTTTATCGATACTTTCTGTTTCCATTCTTGAGAATCTCAATCGTGCGGTACTTGTATAGTGAAATTAAATGTAGAAGTAAATGTACCGAGGAAAATTCTCAATTTCAAGTAGGTTCAGTCATTGCAAGAAGGTGACGTTAGAGAAGATCTTTATAGCTTTAAAAGACATCGTTTGTAGCATCACTCCATTCTACTTTTCAGCTTATCACGTTGATCGATGTAGCTTCTGAAACGAAAATGTAATTTCATACGTAACTTTATACAGCTATTCGTTTTCGTTATATCGTTTTAATTAGAGTCATTTCATTGGACAGATTGTTTGGACAATATATTACGGGATCGTAATTCTAGCGTCGAGCCAACCTAACGTTTCGACTTGCAATTAGTACAAGCGTTGTATATAGCAACGCGTTCTCTGACAAATTTTTGGCCGCGTTACCGAAGATTAGAACCAGAGAAGAAGCAGAGAGAATTAATGTTTCAAGTACACTTGGAAACTTGTCACGATAAGTTGGACCAACAATTTCGATACGCCTTTACGCTGGCAAATCAAATATTTTGTTTCGATAAGAAAACGAGTTATTTTTACAATTAACAAAGTACAAAGATCAAGGTAGATCTAAAAATTCTCCAACTCCTCTTGCACGCTGTTTCTCAACGAACTATCGGTTTCCTCACACGCGTTGATCGAACATTTGCATCGTTGTTCATCGTTTCTTCGTTAGTCTAACTCTTCGAGAAGAAGAATAACGTTAAAAAAAAAAAAAAAAAAAAAAATAATAAATACCCAAATTATCTTGCAATCGTATTTTACTAAGAAATTTCTAGACTTTCGTAATTTGAGAGAATAAGAATCGTTAGATAAATTGAGAAGACAAATTTGGCGGACGGTGTGATCGTGTCTCGGTAAATTGCTTGGAGATCTGTTACGTGGTATTGAATATTCGCCGGTAGGTGCACGTGTTCAGCGTGTTCGTCTTAATATCGACGGCGTGGGTAGACGAGATAAAGTATAATCAAGAGGATACGTGTGTTGCACGGTCGAAAGTGAGACATATTGCTGCTCTTACATAAACGTAATCGAGACGTAAATACGTGTGTCGCTGATGCAATCGTGCAAACGTGCAAACACGCTCGTAAAGTCGGCTGACAACTTTTTTTCAATCAGTTCTTCGTCCACTGTCGTTACACTTTTATCACCGGATACTTTTAATAAAAACTTATCTGTCATTCGTAACGAGCAGACTGCGGCCATCTATGCAAATTCGTATATTTACGAATGCGAGCGAAAAGAATGGAAACGGAATCTAAGCGGGATTTTGTTTCCCTCGTTAAATATTACAATAGACGCTGAAGTTGTTGGCGTATTGTGCGGATTCTGCGCTTTCTTGCACCTTTAAATTTCCCATAATTCCGCTAATTCCCATAAATGCACAGAGATCCGCAGTCTAACAAGAAGATACGTCTCGGTAGAAACTTTGTCATTTACATGGCAAACACCGCTACTTAGTAACGTAACGACTTATATATTTTCTAATGTAATAGATTTCCTAATGCTACGCTTAATGCATTATGCATGCGAATATATTCGTGCTATTACGTATAAAGTATCGACGTAAGCGAATGGATGGAGCGTCTGTCACAAATAAATTATCTCTTCGTTTTCTAATCTTCCCGTGCTATTTCCAATTTTTACTGTTATTCGCATTTGTTGCGTTTCTTCCTTTTCTTTTTGTTTATATTTAGAGCATTGAAAAATTAAAGTACCGTGCAAATTTCGCTGCACAATGGAAGAAACGAGCAATTTCGTGTACTACTGGAACGATAATTAACGTATCGCAGCATCCTCGCGATCACGAAATTCGAATGACGAATGTCTCGCGACGATAACATTTTGCGTTCGTCGATAGCAATATATCTACGTATAATGAAGCAATTAAACTTTCACTGGAACGTCGTTTATTGAAAAAAAAAAAAAAAAAAAATATAGCATTTCGTCGTGACAAAATGTAAATGGAAGTTTGAAGAAACCGTCGAATCGAACTCGACAATTACGACGTACGAATACTTCTACGATTATTAAAAAAAAAAAAAAGAAAAAGAAAAACAAATGCCAGCGACGTAACAGCGATTTTCCGGCTTACAAAGATATTTTTTTGACTGGCAGGAATTTTTCGAAGGAAAATCGGCAAATTTTTTGCCCGGAAAAACGTGAAAAACGCGAAAAACGCAACGTTCAAAAATTCGATCAATCTGTAGGAAGAATTTGAAAATTCCAAGAATTTCCTCTGCAATATTTCACAAAGGTAGAAATATTTGAACGTTGTGAGAGAGGGCTGGTTCCGTGGGAACGGTTGGATGATCGAGGGAACAGTTTCGCCAGCGAGCAAAGTTGCTCTGTTATTCTTCTTATCACAACGAGCCGGCCACTGCTTAGTCTCCCCTTCCGGTTTCCTTCCGTCTTCGTCGCCAAGTTTATCCAGCGGCGGTCGCATATTTCGGCGGTTGCAGACGTATTAAGGCCGTTCATCTCAATATTGGAAAACTTGGCCGAATAAATGAAGTTGTGGCGCGAAACAGGAATTCTCTCGTCAAATTGCGAGTGGCGGACGGCAGAGTTTCTTTGCACACGGAAACTTCCTCGCTATCGTTTCTCCTCCTCGTTTCTTCCCTTTTCTTTTCATTTTTTCTTTTGCTTCTCTTTTTTTCTTCCTCAACGCGTGACCCCGCTATTTCGATGAGTTCACCGGCTAACAATCCCACTGTGCACTCTGCTTTGTCCTCCTTCGGCTTCCTCCTTCGCCAAGATAAGAATCTGATCGAGGAAACGCGTTCCCATTCGCCAATTAATTGCGAAACGCGCCTCTTTGCAACGCGTCTCTGTGGTAACCCGTTTGAAAAATGTATTCCTATCTGTGAATCTTCGTATCAGTCGTTTGTTGCGAGTTTACTTTGATTTCGTTGCTTTAACCGGTTAGCTGTTCTTGACGAGTACACTCGTCACGAAGGAACGAGAATGTTTTGCGTTACGACGAACCTTGTTAATAATAAAATTCAAAAACGAGATTCAGCTGATTTCAGCGTGGTATTTCTCGAAGCAAACTACCGCACGAAGTGGCACTTCGCAGGCGGAGCACCGGTAACGTGCTCATCGTGCATGCAACATCATCGAAGCGGATTTGCTTTTTGTGTAGCTGGTATAAAGTTATATAAGCTGGTATAAAACACCGAACAATTCGGGGAATAGCCGATATACGCGGCAAAGAGAATAATCAAATAATCAAACTTTTTTTTATAAAATACGCAATAGGTTTACTGCAAGTATAAAGGAAACACACCACTAAATGTCATTTGTACTAGTTTTTACTGAAATCCTGAGTTTCTATAGTAAATGGTAATTTTCTATTTCACGCGACGAGCATACGCGTCAACCGCGGCGAAAGAAAGTTTTGCATCGACGTACGTACACGTCGAACGCAGTTAACCGATTAATACGCAACAAGTATATACATCGATTGTTTCGCGCAAAGTTGAAAATTCAATTTCAAGAGGTCTACTATCTAATTCTTAGGCGACTGGAACAAGCGTCACTATACTTTTTTTTTTACCGGTGTGGCGGACAAAAAGGAAGTAGCGGGAAGTTGGTAAACTTTCGTGGACGACCACGGCGGTTTAAATCAATTCGAAAAGTTTTCGCTCGACGTCGAAAGAAATTTACAGAGCTTCCGGACGTGGGCTCAAAAAATTCTCGCGTCGCGCGTGCAGACGCGAAAATACCGTTCCACCACGGGGAAAACAAGCGAGATTAATATCCATTCTACGTAGAAAAATTCCGTCGAAATTTCTTTTGCATTATCCGCCTTGAATACGAAAATTTTCTTACTCGTCTTATTTTCTTTTCCTAAGAAAAAAAAAAAAAAAAAAAAAAAAAAAAGGAAAAGAAGAAAGAAGGAGCATAGAGAAGGAAATACAAAACCATGCACGATAAGGCAAGCGATTCTCTTCCGTAATGAAACTTATATCTTTTCCGTTTTCCTGCGCGAGATGGAAAAAAAAGGGATGCACGTTAATCTAAGAATTTGTTTCTTCGTTCGCTCCACCGCCACCTAATTTCTTGCGCGTTGCTTTTTAATGCCCGGAAAACCGGCGAAACTTTTTCCACCCGCACACGAGCCGCGATTTATTGGGCGATGAACGGTTTAATAAGATTCAGATAAAAAGAGGCTTATGAGATGTCTGGTGGCTGGTTGCACGAGAAATCCGCGCCTCTCGTCGCCTCCTTTTTACGTTTCCTCTTTGCCTGCTGTTCGTATCGCTTTCTACGTGGATTACATACGGAAGTCGGCTTTATTAACATCGCTGCCAGGTGGACGAGATAAGAGTTAATCGGTGGAACGTGGCTTTATCCACGCCGAACGGAGACGTAACTAGTTATCCAGATAGACGTTACATTGTCACGTAAAGCAGCCCTTCATCCTGCTGCTCTTTTTTGAATCATGCGTCTTTCCAGCGGTTGAACGTTAGAGTTATCGACGACTAAAACGTCGAGCAATTCGCCTTGTAATTATTTCATAGATTAAACAGGCCTCGGCATAGAGGCAGAAAGAGAGGCTCAGAGTAATTAGCACAATTAGTAATTATTTAATGGATTAAACAATCCTTAGCACAGAGAAGTACATAAATACAGCGTAACGTTACGATAAATGCGGTATATACGAGTCTGACGCTTGATACCAAATAAGAAATTATTCAACAAACGATAATCTTCGCGTGGATATGCGCTGTTTGGGAAAAAAATGGATAAGAACTTGTCGGTATGAATTTTTTTCTATGTTCTTGCATCAAATGCGTTAGATTTCACTGAATTTTGTACTGTATCGTAGCACAGCGAAGGTGAAAGAGAAGCGAAGAATGTCGAGAGGAAACCGCGTTTGTGAAGGTAATTTTGCTTCGTGTAAAATTAACGTCTTGCAACTCGTTTTTTATCCGTCGCACTGCCGACGCGCAGTCCCGTAATGGATCATTCTGGATCCAGACGCTGGATCCACTGCTCGTTCTTGTAGCGCTTTCGCACGTGGACTTTGTCCGCTTACGTAGTCCATTATTTGCAATTTTAATAATGTTTCCTTTTTTTTCTTTTTCTTTTTTTTTTTTGGAAGACACACAGAAATAGAAATCGATATCCTTTTACGTTATTTTTCAATGAATCATAGATACGAATATATCAGGAGCGAAATATAAATGAACAGTATTTATCCAGCACAGTTACAACGTAACGTGGCTGTGGAATTGAAATAAATATTAGATTGTTCCTTTATTAGATTGAAAAGCTTCTTTCGTTTTATAAGGCAATAATAGACGCGCCACACTAGACGATCTAATTTGTAGTAATAGAACACAATTCAATAAAATAATACAAAAAAGAAATATTATTTCCTTATAGAACGAAAGAAACTTTTGGAGCAACCAAACGCAATGATTTTTTGGTAGATCTCACGTTCGGCCAAGACAAACCCTTCGCGGTTTCCCGAGGGATAAGGAAATGTAAAATATTTATTACTCGATAAATAACTTCAGACTTATTTCTCCCGCAAACTAATCGGACGAATCGATCGATCGAGACTAAAGGGGATAAAAAACAAAATGTATACAAAATAGTTTTTGCACAGTTAATCGAACCGGTTACGGGTTGGAAGAGAATTCTCGATGAACCATCCTCGAGCGAGAAACAATCTCGGCGTTGAAACAGAAAGAGCAACGTCATTTGCCGCCGGGGTCAAGGGTTGAGAAACTCTCGAGGAAATGGTTTTCAGGGAGCATCGACGACGACCACGGGCAAAATAAATTTATTTAGCTTTACCACTCGGAGGGAAATGACGCCCGCTGTGTCTACCACGTATTCTCCTTGCACGATTACACCCTCGAATGCCGCGTGTGTCTCCATTCGCCGACGATAACAACACCCTGTTTGGTCGTATCTTTAGCTGTCCGCTCACGCGGCTCGTATTAAGACGAACGGTCGTGGCAATCGAAAGAAAGACGAGAATCGCGCTTAAAAAGTTTTTAAACATTACGAATGTAGCGAAACGACGCGTAGCGGATTCGAGACGCGTGGCAAGTTGATGGAAATTCGCGCGACAGACAGAAACACATTGAAGTTTACTTCGCCTATTTTATGTAAGATTAATCGTATCGGCCTATTACTTCAAACACTCGCTGTCTTTCCTGGCCAAATCATCGAAAATAAATTAATAATTGTTACGAAGATCGTTCTACGGATTTTGGAATCCGATTGTATCGAGCTTTTCGGCGAAAAAGCGACGATTCTAACGATCCAACACTTAGCCACATGGCGATTCCACTGCGAAACTTTGAACTAACATTTGGACAGTTAGCGAGTATGCACTGTAGGCTGACCAGCGATCAGTCGTCTTTCGCAGATCTCTAAACCGCACCGCTCGTCATAGTCGTTCAACGAAATACTAGTTTCCAGATTATTTTGTCCGCTCATTTTTCTGATTCGATTAACCAGTTAACTGCGTCTGACGAGTATACTCGTCGTACCGCTTGTATTTATTTACGCGCTCCACGACCGAGCCCCGTGAGAAGCTTCCGAAACTGAATGCCGCTGTTAGCTGGTTAAAATAAAACAGAAGGATTGTATAAAAATAGGCTGAAGGCGAGGAACGAGATGCGTTAACATACGTTTGTCAGCTGTTGTTCGAGATAAGGTTTCGCGGAGTTTGATCGTGATTGCATTTCTAATCGCAAGATGTTAAAATCTTGGACAAATTGATCACCGGGCAAGCCAACACCGATATCTAAAGATTAAATTTGATAAAAATTATCAAGTCGCCGCAGAAACGGCGTTGTTTCCTAATCGCAGCAACCGTCTCACCGTCGACATTCCAGCGACTCCGAACGTACAAAACTTTCCGTGTAATATTTTTTCGCGATTAGAAGATTAAACGCAGACGCTGCTATCAGAATCTGCGGACCTTCCGAGAAATTCGGCTCGAAATGCAGTAGTGACACGGTATTAACAACGTGATTCAAAGCTGGTGTCGCATTAAGTCGCGAGTAGATTCGTAAATCTTAGGAACTGCCGGCGAGCGGGCCAGTAGATAACGAGGCAAATATTCCAAATACCGGAGACGCGTAATTTAATCTTCGTAGATTCGGCCAGCGCACAGTCTGGAACGCGCAACGTATTCCCGGCAGACATTTTCGGTGTTGCTTTTAAAGAGCATCGTGGAACCAGCTGCTTCGACCGAACGATGTTCTTGCCAAAAAAAAAAAAAGAAAAGTTTGCTTAGGAACTGGATAACTGGAAACGGAGCAATTTCATACAATTCCGCGTTCGCAACGCGTAACCGTACGGAGCAGGAAATTGTATACACAGGCGAATTAAGCAAATGTCGAGTCGTTTGCTTCGAAGGATTCGTTAAAACGCGAAAGACTCTCTGAATCGAAGGCGAACGCCGAGCGACGAATAGAATTATCGGCGCAAGAGAGATTTTTCTATGAGAGATTAGGTAACTTTGTAAAATTTCTAATTTTTCGTTCGACTTTTTTTGCCAAATGTAACTTCCGTGTCTGCAGCTTAAACGTGTCGCAAGTTACGACGATTGCAGGTGTTTGTGCAAATTTATCTTTTCAGGAACGTAATTGAGGAAGAAAGTTTAAACAGAGATTTGTTGCGCGTTCTAAATAATAGGTCGAATATTTTAGTTTATTTATTTGTCGTATTTTTCCACGTTATGCGCTTTCTGTACACTGTCGCATATTTCATTTACATCTTCAAGATTCATCGAGGTATATACCTAGTCATAGTTCCTATAATTAAAAGTAGTTGTATAATAACATCGAGTTTCATTTTTCATTTCAACTATACTTTCAAGCTTCGAGAAACTGTTCAGCTGAGTTGACTGGCAATTAGGAAATTAAATAAATAATCGCAAGAGCAGCGTCTCTCGAACAGACATCTCGTAATTTATCATTTGTTAAAAAGAAAAAACGCTTCGATAGGAACACGCATTTGCTCGTTGAATATATTAAGCCGCACGCGCATCTATCAGCGATATCCTTTTAACCAGTTAGCTGCTTTCGACGAGTATACTCGTCATGAGGAAACGGCGATATTTTGTGTGACGACGAGTATACTCGTCGTCGCTTACTGTTTGCGACACATTTTACGTACACACTTTTCAAACAGGCCGCAACAGCTGACTGGTTAAACGATCATATTTTCTACATCTTTGATTATGAATCAACAGAAGAAAATCTGGTTGCCAATATGTTCGTTCGCCTCTGTACATTCGTCGAAAGACAGGACAAAGTACTTGTACGTACGTACACGTCGTCTCGAATTGCCTCGATCGCCGGTTGCTCGATCAAGTCTGTTGATTTTGGTTTCTGCAATTCTGTTTGGACAGATCCTAGCTCGCCACTGTCTTTTCCGCACTGCTTGTTGACTTGTTTTATCTTATCTCGCGGAGGATGCTTAAACTTAATTCCGACACGATGATGCCTCGATGGCAATAAAATTGTGCGTGAACGTCGATCGACCGCGTTTTATCGGTCTGGCTTTATCAGCCTGGCTGGCAAGAAACTCGTTACCTTTTTCTCGATTACCTTTCACTTCGTCGTCGGATCGGAAAATCTCGTTCGCCTCTCGAAACTGTCGCTAAAAGCTGTGTAACCTGGTTACCCGACGGCAGAAGGAAAAGGAATATCGTTTAAGTCGAACGACACCGCCCAAGCGATGACAAATTTTCCCGTTTCTCCCCTGTTAAAGCGTTTGGTGAGACGCGACTCGTCCCGTATCTTTCGGCCGCGATAATTTTTTAATAACCATAATCTTCCTTATCTATGAAGAAGGGAAACTGTAATTCGTGTCACAGTTTCTACGATTCAATCGGAAACTTGGAAGCTAACGACCAGGCTGTGAATTTTTCCGCATTTATGGGATATTTAAAGGTACTAAGCTGCGCGGAATAATGCACGTAATACGAAAAACTGGATAAAACGTGGAAAGTAGGATGCTCGTTGGTAACATTTAGTGGGTAAACCGGTTATCAGCTCAGGTCCTATTTTATTTCGCGAAAATATGAATTTTCATAAACATTTATATAGGTAATAATCAATGCGATGCACAAATAATAATGCAACCACTTTTTAACATATTAATAACAGCGTTTAATTAATAATCTTGAATAATCTGAAAGATACAATTCGAACAGAATCATTAATCTATAATATTATGAAACGTATAATATTTTGGAGCCATATGAATCAGTTTCTTCGATTGACGAGTAGAAAAGAATGACGACGTCACGAAATATTGTTTCTTAAATTGTCCACGGAATTTACTGTTATTTACTATTATTTGTGTCATCTTCTCGTGATAAATCAGCTTACCAGAAGTAAGTAAGTTTTTTCTCCAAAATTGCGTATTAATCGCGTGCTTGCGTAACGAAACCGAGAAGTCGAAAAATTTAATTAGCCTGTAATCGAAGCTTCTCTCGATCTTGAAACGTTCGCCTCGATTTCGATCAAAGCACACATTAACAAAATCGTGTAGAATCAACATACATATATAGTCTAACATATTAGGTCGTCCGTTTTGCAAGGAAATAATAGACGCACGATACTTTTTGTCTTATATTATCTTACCGAATTATGGTGATGTATTTTCTTCTATTAAGATAAAGAACGCGATATTTGACAGATTAGGTTTCAGGTTTCTATAAAGATGCATTGTTGTAAAAGACGTGTGTGTAAGAGAAAGACGCTTTTCGCACGACCTGATAGAATACCGGATTTACCTATTGGAAGCCGAAAAACGATAAAATTTTACCCGCACGCCTGCTATTTCCCCGTATCAGCGAAAGGTAAATCGAGATAATCGCAGGTCTTTCAAAAAGAAAAGTATCAGAAAGATTTCGAAGGATCGGCGGACTTTACGACTTTCTCCTAATTACTTTCTATTAAAATTCACATAAAAAAATACGAGGGCGAGTGGAACGACAAAGAAATTTACGATTCGCTGGCGGCACGCAACTCCCATCCGCCGGGGCAGTGAAATTTTAAGGCCAGACACGGAATTAATTAAACGACACTGCGTACGACCGTGTACGCACGGCAGCACCGATCAAAAAATTTCCCCGCCGTAATATGGTGTGCGTGTGTCCATGTTCCATTGCAGAAGTGATCGACGATACCCTGAGCAACGGTACTTGCGCAATTTCTGATTGTTAACAGTATCTACCCAACGATCCTAAATGAGCTTGGACGCGTCGATTTATTCTCAGAACGTAGAATTCGCAACCCAACCATATGCAACTTCTGCACGGCACACCGTAAACTTAGGAAATCTTATTATTTAACGGCCATTACTCGGAGATTAATTTTACTTTATTTAGTATCCTTCGTTACAAAGCATGTGTGTGTCTGTGTGTGTGTCTGTGTGTGTGTGATATAACAGGTTCGTAACGAAGTCACTGGAAAATAAAAGCAGCAGAAGCCATCGAATTTGTATGGAATATCGACAGGTGTCTTAATACTTGCGGCGAGCGGTATATCTGGAACAAATTTTAAGAGTTTCAACCTAGACCAGCGCTTCTTAAAGTTTCTCCATTCGCGACCGAATTTGGCCCGGACATATTTTACGCAACCCTAGTTACGTGCATAAAGAGCTGCAGAAAATAGATACGTACAAATAAAACATTGAAAATGAGACTTTGAATAATGACAGACGATGCATGTGTTTCATTTCACCGGTCTGTGGCGGTTGCAGAAATTTCCACCACCCCATGATTCCTTTATGCGATCCCGTACGGGCTTCAAGAAATCCTAATTTAGACCAAACGAGTTTCGCAAGACGAGGAATTGTAAAAATAGATCTTACGATTGGACAAGCTCTGTTGACAAATTTCCGGGTTCAATTGTGACACAGTATGAGTCACACAGAAATAAAACTGATCATCTCCGTTACAACGAATTACTCGATTGTCGAAGAGCTAAATTACATTGCCCGTTAATCCTTTCTATTTTTCATCAAATTCGCTCGATCGAGCAATTTAATTCATCGACACGAAAAAGTTACAGAAAGCCACACCAGATTGAAAGATAGCGAGCAGAGACCGTAATGAAATTTTCTCGTTTCCATTCGACTCTTTCGCTATCCTCGTCTCTACATTTGCACAGTACCTTTCTTGCTGGTTCTAAGTGTTTCTTTGTATTGTCGTCTCGCAAAGCTCGTAAGCTGTCGTAAATCGAAGAACGGTCGGTTAAATAGCGTTTGTCTAATACTCGCCGCGAGTTGCAACAGAGGACAGCGAAAGGATATTCTCGTTGAAATGCAAGCGCGATAATAAAGCAGCTTGTTTGCCAGTCGCAGCTTCCGATGTATCTTACTATTTTATGCAGTGACGAGTCGTGCCGTGTTCGGCCGAGTCGTTCATGAAAATAGTCGGTTTGAGTCATGAAATCGGCGATCGTCACGAGCGGCTTGGATTCCGCTTTTGCAACTAAACGATGCGTCGTTCTTGGCACGTATCGCGCAAATGTTTAACGAGGTTAAGTATTATCGCGGCACGCCTTGGTTTTTCCATCCAAACCGTCGATAAAACTGCCTCGTACTGACACGTACATTGTTTCTTCGGATAACGCGCTTTTTCACAGAGATAATTAGCAAACGTGCTGTTAATTCGATTTAATTAGGAAATAATCACTTCGATATCTTTACTATTTATATATTTACTGTTAGCTTTGTACTTTGTATTTTATGTGTTAACTTCAATTATATTTTACTATTTTTTAAAATTATTTATTATATATATTACTGGTAACTTTAATTTTAATTATTCGTATTGTATTTAGAAAATTATAACTCGAACACGTTTTCCTATATTTTCGTATTTTTCAATTATTTTCTGTCGTGTATTCTGTATTCTCGTTATCATTCGTCTGATCATTCGCATGTTTCGAAAGTGTACTTAAGAAAACTTAAACAAGTTCGCCAGGAAAGGACGAAAAACTATTTGCAAGCTCACAGAAATTATTTACTAAACTATTTGCTAAAAAGAAAAAAAAATAATTTTGCATGCTCTTAGGTTAGTATGCTTTTTTCTTAACGCAAGGTCGAATTATTTTGGGTTGTAACATTCTCGAAATAAATATGCAAATATCGAAGATGCACGAATTTGCGGCCAGTTTATTACATAAAGTCGAGGCTTTGTTGCGTGTAGAACGAAGAGTACAATTGAACTACTAACCGCAGCTTTCGTATGAATCATTTTTTATTGTCATTGAGACTAATAAATTCGCTGCTATTGACGCATACGTTGCATCTATGACATTTTATACAATTATCCAAGTAATACAGCTGACGCAACTAATGCACTTTTATTCTTGTACGTTTCGATGAATTCATTTATTTACGATATCCGGTTTTAACTTTGTTCAATTAAAACAATTTCTCTTTTTCTTGAAACTTAAGCAGTAAGTTGTAGTAAGTAACACCCTTAACCAATCAGCTGTTCTTGACGGGTGTACCTGTCGTGAAGAAGTGGCAACATTTCGTCTTACGACGAGTATACTCGTCATGCTTAAGAAACAGTTACAATTTAATGTTTAAATTACTATTTAGTAATTGCATTAAATTGCAGTAATGAAATTACAAAATAAAATAGACGTTTCGTTACAATTTAATTCTATATTATAACCGTATATATACTCTGTGCTTGACGAGTATACTTGTCGTCGCTTAGTTTTCGCGACACATTCTACGCGCAAATTTTTCAAAGTTTTCAAAGAGGTCGCAACAGCTAACTGGTTAATAGGATTGGAATTGAGACAATAAATTGAAATAATCGAGACAACTAATACAGTCGATTTAACAAACAATGCAACAAGTACGTATCCACGTTTGAAATATTTGATTAGTTCAATTACATTAAAAAAAAACACTTTCAATTAAGAAAAAGGCCGATTTAACTCTGCGATAATGACATTAATAAATGATATACCGAGTTCTCGTATCAGTTCAGTTTACTCTACAAATTCCAATTCTGTTCCACTTCATCCTGTTCGCTATAAATCCGAAGGAAAGATCTCTCTTCCTCAGGAAGTCATCGATTAATTCCATATTCGCGCAGAACGCAGCCAATAGACTCCGAACAAAGAGACTTTCATCGAAATCACAGAGAGTGGTTCGTCAATTTTTCGGAATTTACTGTGTTCTCTACTCCGCCTCTCTTTTTAGTTCTTCTTCTCCTTCTTTTTTTTTCTTCTTTTTTGTTTTTTCTCTCCTTAGGAGGGAAAAGTCCTCGTGTTGACATCGAGTAAACTTTCTTCGCTCTTGGCTCCGCTTCTGAAAGCGATCGGCCAGCACTCGATGCCGAGTAAATAAACGCCACGCGCCTCCGACACCCCGCGAACCATTATTAGCGGCGGCGAATTTGAAAGTGATCGATATTCCGTCGTCACACTGGGCCCGGCCCCTTTTATCGGATTAATGAAAGTCAAATTATCCACCCTTTCTTGCCCCGATGTTTACCAGCCCTTCTTTCAACGATCAATTTCGATTTAAGAGAAAAATGGAGCCGCCAGAGAATCCTCGTAACTCGCAATTTCTTCCACGCTCGAGGACCCGATAATTATTTTATTAGACAGCCATAGCCTCAGAACGTTGTCCTCTGTTCTAATTAATTTTCCTCGTGTTCCGCAGCCTCTGTGTTTTTCATTTGTTCGGGGATAAAAAGCTTCTCTCAGAAATGGAGAACAACGTAGGAAACATCCTTTGTCATTCGCCATCGGCTCGACGAGATGATCGAATGTCGGATAATCATCGTACGATATAGTCGCTTCGATACAACGATCCAACGTTCGCGCGTCGCTGGATTCTCACTTTATCATCTTTGGACGACTCTCAGGAATTTCTTTTATCTGTATGGAATTCACCACGTGTTTGCCGTTACGTACGTTTCTCGATTCTGTGCTGAGATTTCATCACGTATGTGTACCATTATCGTATCACCATGACTAAACCACATTCTTCCACGTTGGTATTATCTGGAGTAATCCTAAAAATTAATTATCTCGCATTTTACGCCACCGTGCGTAACTGGATGCTCGGCTACCAGGTTGACGCGCGAGAAACCGACGCACATTTATCTGAACTTATCGGAAGGCAAATATAATGGCGTTTAGATTATGGAATTTAACCGCCAAGCGCCAAGTATTAATCCAGCCGGTGATAAAAGTTTTCTGCCAATACGCGAAGTTCAGATAACGTAGATGATCAATTTGTATGGCAGATACGGGCCACTTTGGCCAATGACAATTCTCTTTACTTTTACGATTGTCTCGCGAATCTTATGTCCTATTGCGTTACAAAGAAATTTGAAAAGGACTGTAAACCGAGAAGAAAGGTGCCCGCGTTTCTTGCATTAGCCGACTTTCCAATAGAGCAATTAAAGTGGAGTTTCGGTCATCCGCGTCTCGTTTAACCGAAGTTTCGTATTATCCGAGGTGCTTTGAACTTCACCGTAACTTCATCTTTTCTGTCTGACACGAAATTTTCGCACGAAGAGTACGAACGTGTGAATAGTCGGGCGTCGTGGAAGCAGTTGATCAAATTGTCAGTCGATAAATACTCAAATACTTGATAATTAATAATTAAATAAAGAAGATGAAACCGTTAATTAGACCCAAATACACGCACAATATTATCATAATGTTTCCTATGATCTTATCGTACGATTTACGAACACTGACCGATCTTTTCGTATTATTCGAATTTCCTATTATTCGAAAGACATTTCTCTGAAATTTACATTGCAATCTGAACTCGCTTTTCTAATTATCTCAGCGCGTGACGCGAGAATATATGAGAAAGGATCGATAGCAAAGAGAGGAAAAATGAGTGGAAGCTTCTTTGCAGCGAAACGATGTTAGAATCGCGTTATCGATGTTTCGTGTGATCGCGGAAGATGACAAATTTGAAATAGACCAGCGCTTAACTGGCGCATCGGGCGAAACAAGCCGCAGCACGTGCGGCGGACAACCGTAAAACACGTGGCTGAATACGGCCATCGCTTAGAACGCCGTGGATGGTGCTCGTAAATCGACGATCGTGTTTAAGACGGATGCAAGTCGCTCGCAAATTCTCCATACATGGCCACGAAAGTGAAACGAGCCTGTACAAAATTCGTTGCACAATTTTCCTATCCACGGACGTGGCATATGCAAGTCAGGGTCTGACATTATTAAGGAACGTTCCATTGTACGTGCACATCTGTTCATATGGAACGTTAGAATAGTTTTTGTTCTCGTATAAGACGTAATAGTTGGTTTAAATGACGAAACGATCGATAAACAGACGTTGCAAGGCAACTGCGCGAAGGTAATTAAATTCTGCGAAAATTGTTTTGCGAGAGTGGCGGGAGAAACGCGACGAATACGAATTAAGAATAATCGAAAAAATTCTGTAGCTTAACATTAACATCACCAGGCCCGGTCGAACGATCGGTTTCAAAATTTGATTAAAAATTGACCTTCGTTGTTATTCCTTCCGTTCGTCCAACTTTATGTAAATTCTTATATTAACAAAAATCGAGAAACCGATTAATCGGATGATACAAGGATTTGCATAGAGTTAGGCGAACAAAGGAAGTAACAACGAACGTACAGTTTTAAATGGAATTTGGAAACGGGTCATTAGACCGAGCTTGGTAAGGTTAGTGTTAACAAGCGAAGCACTAACACAGGATGCAAGGAAGAGGTTTCGCTAGTGTCAAGCGCAACTCTTACGCCGTGTAATAAATTTCCCCAGTCAGTTTCGAGTACTTCCACTTTCCAGGCATAGGAGGAGAAAAATTGAAAACTAAAAAGATTAATTCTATGAAAAAAGAAAAAAAAAGGCAATAATCCGAGGTAAACGAACTATTTTTTTACATTTTAAACATTGCGCTGTAATTTCGGTAATTAGAAAATCATCGAAAAGAAAGATTTCCATCGAACGTGTAAACGCACCGATAAAAAAGTAGCTAGCGACCCTCCCGAGACGATTTCATCGCGTTCTACGAGAATCGCGATAGTTTTTGCGCGTCTGTGGCACAGAGATACACGAAATTGAATTTGTTGGTAGTAAAACGTTGTGGAAAGGAATCTCTGGAGGACGGTGGAATCGGTGCTGCCGACGATTACGAATTTCGCGCGACGTAAGAATGCTGGCCATCGGATTCCAGCATTTTTCAGCGATCACGCGCCGGAAAACCGGTGCCCATTTAATTTCTATCGGAACGCGGCGAGCTTGGGAATGGAGAGCTGTATGCGCTGGATCGCCTGTTGGGTTTGATCGCGTTTACTTTCGTCGTGTTCTTGGTAAAGCCTGTGTGCCACGGGTGATTAGAGATTTGCAGTGAAAGGAAAAAAGAAGAGCGATCTTTTCGCAAGTTGTAAGCGAGTATTATTCGTTTCGTTTCCAAGAATATTTTAACGCTAAGCTTACCAGGTGCGGTCGAACGATCGGTTTCGAAATTTGAGTAAAAATTCTACATTCGTTGTTGTTTCTTCCGTCGATCCAACTTCATGTAAATTCTTATGTTATCCGATTAATCAGTTTCTCAATTTTTGTTGATATAAGAATCAGCCCAATTAGATTATCTATATTCTGTTTTAATCGCGTACGATCGCAACGCGTTTAATTATTAAAGGATACGTAAATACAGGGTTAATTAACATAATGACGGAGCAAAAAGCGATGCAGTTTCGAAAAAAGCTTCTCATCGATACCCTGATTATAGTGAGTTTCGTCGTGTGATTATAGTTTCGTTGAATTTCCATGTTCTCCTTGGATATTATTAATATTTATAATGATATTATACTTCGATTTTTATTCGTTTTTCTTTATAAATATCGATAAATTTCACGAAAGAAAATTAATATCGCATATTTACATTTTTAATCCTTAATTGGCCCTGTATAGTTTGTAATGTTACAAATTTATTGTCGTAATTCTACTCCCAATTAACAGTAGCGTTAATTTACAAGTAGACCGTGGACGTTTATGTAAAATTCTTATATTATTCGAATAATCGGTTTCTCAGTTTTCGTCGATATACGAATTTACATAAATATTAGATGGACAAAAGAAATAACAATGAAACAACAATGTACAATTCTAAATTAAATTTTGAAAGAATAGACATAAAGATATTATTCGAAGAATATAAAAATACATGTACGTAAATGAATGTAAAACACTGCGTATTTGAATCTTTTTATGCAAAATATATATGTTTATAGAGAAATCGGATCGATATGATCGGACAGATTTTAAATGACAGTAATTATACTTTGCGCTGTCTGTGAATGTGAATGGAGCTTAGTATTCAATTGAACGTACTAGTTACGTTAATTACAATACGTTCTACAAAAATATTCGTACAGATGAAGAGATACGTAATCTTAGCAATATATCAATTAATAATCGTTTCGGTTTCATTATCTCAACTATATAATTTCGAATTATATAATTAGAACACTACAGTTTTATCGCTGCAATTTCTAGGTGATGGTAATTAATACAAACTATAGATTATGTTAATATCTTCTGGGAATCATATATTGTCTTCGAAATAGCACCTAATTGCCCTTCTTCATACGAAATGTACTAATTTCGTTGGTGATGTTAATTAATTCAAGTCGTAGATCATAGTAATATTTTCTCGGAATCTTCTATTATCCTCGAAATAGTTGCTAATTGGCTTTCTTCATATGGAATGTACTAATTTTGTTGGCCATGTTAATTAATTCAAACCGTAGATTATACTAACATTTTGTAGGAGTGTTGTACTTTTCCTCGAAACAGCTTCCAGTTGGCCTTCCTCATATAAAATAATTTCATTAATGTATTATAATTTTATTGGTGACGCTGATTAATTCAAGCTATAGATTACATTAATATTTTGTGGTTATCTTACATTATCCTTGAAATGGCTTCTAACTGGTCTAGCAGATATGGAATACGTTAATTTTGTTGGAATATTTGGTGGAACCTTATTTTAGTAAAAATATCCTTTGTTGCAACAGGGTGTACGAAGTCTTTCGTGACTCGCTGAGTGTACTATTAACTTCTCATCGTGTAATTTGCTCAAAGACATCTCTCTTTTCGTTCACAAGCGGTTGTGTTGTCACGACGAACTGGAATTAAATTCTTGGAAGGACTTAAACACGTCGTTGACGGAGACGTGGGTGTTGTTTCAAATTCCTCGTGTCACGCCGATTACCGGATTTCTCTTATTCGTTTCACATAACCGACACGAAAAAGGACAAAGAAATTTAATCTTGTATTAACATTTATTCCAATTTGTTTTCCGCAACACGATTGAAACCAGCAACCATTAGTCCAATTAAATTATTTATATCCTGTTTTAATCGCGTACGATCGCAACGCGTTTAATTATTAAAGGATACGTAAACACAGGGGTAATTAACATAATGACGGAGCAAAAAGCGATCTAATTTCGAAAAAAGCTTTTCATCGAACCGATACCCCGATTGTAGCGTGTTTCATCATGTGATTAAAGGTACGTTGAATTTCCATATTCTCTTCGAATATTATTAATACGTGTAATGATATTATACTTCGATTTTTATTCGTTTTTCTTTATAAATATCGATAAATTTCACGAAAGAAAATTAATATTGCATATTTATATCTTTAATCATTAATTGGTTCTGCGGACTTCGGAAATACCACGAATGTTATTAATATTGTCATAATTCTACTCTCAACTAACACTAGCGATAATTTACAAACGTGGACGTTTACGTAAATTCATTGTTTTTTTTTTTTATGGATACATCGAAAGGAATGCAACTTGAAGGGATTTGTTTCATTAGCTAAACATTGATCACCATCGCATTACGTGGATATTTTATATATTTTCGCATATTATCTGTATTCTGTATATCCTCCGAATTTCCCAAATTTCCCAATCTATTATACTCGTAAGCTAATTTTACACTTTATAAGTATACTTTTAAATCTTCTATTTAGATATCACAGGTATAGTCACAGTCTTAGGAATTTAATCTAAAACTTCTAGAGTAATCATGAAACAAGTCGTCTGACCACTGGAGGCGTGTCCAGTCGCGAGAGAATTTATTTCCCTCGCACTATTCATTACTCATCAGCGATTAATCGAAGATTCAATCTACTCTGCCATTCGATATCTTCTCTAACCAGGGTCGTCGTACCATCTTCTAGTAGCTTCTATATTTTACTCTCGAAGCTCTTAAATAATGCTCGATAATCGTCAGACGTAACGACCAATTGAATTATCGTCGACTCACGATCAGATAATTTCCGTCAACACGTTGCTATTTTATCGCAGCTCGCGCCACGGCAGAAGAATTTTAGCGCGATTCTCGCTCGCAACCGTAACTTTCTTCCTCGTTGCCCGACTTGCAGTTGATGGCTCGTCCGTTATGCTTTCTTTATCCCTAGTCGCGCGTTTAACAAGACAATTCGCGTTTCGAGTTCTCAAGTCAGCGCAACGCCTGGCCGATTTTTCTTTTCGCTTCGATCGTGTTTCGCCTCGATGGAACAACTGTTCGCTGGAAACTTTCGACGAAGAAAGTGCAGCGGGATCTTTGCATCTTTGAGTGGCGGAAGTGGACTCTTCACATCGCTGACGCGAAATCACCACGGAGAGTTGTATCGGATCATCGAACAAAATAGGTAGCAAAGTTCCGCACCAACTTATATATATATATATATATTATATATAATGCGTTTTTATAGAATCGATATTTCATGATTTTTTGCCATTTATCGAGGACAGCCTCGTGAATAGCACTTCCAAGCAAGCTAATTTGCTTTATCGAGACATTCTTCGCAGTAGGTTTTTCTGTATCTGCTATGAGAAATACCAGAAGTCTTAAAAATAAAGAAGCAATTACGCCTTCCTATTGGAAATACAAGTAATAGTGAAAATAATACGTCCGTCTCTCGATAAATCTTCAAACTCGACTTTCTCGAAAACTAAACCTTAAACGAACAAACTTTATTCCCTATTCTTATCTTTTTCACAAGAAGTCGCTCCACCCTACATATAAATATAAAAAAACCACGTACTTTGTCGATTGACTCAAGATCTGCACAATTTCGCCGTTTGATCCATTCCACCCAGCAACCGAACTCCGCTAATTCCATATAATTATATAGAATGGCCTGGATGATCCGTTTTACCCTGCCTCTAAGTTCGAAAACGAACGAGCAGAATTTCCTTGGCCGACGAACGGGAGCAGGAAAACCCGGAGGCAATTTGGCTGGCTGCGGAACAGCATGGTGCGTCGTTTTTCGCGCAACTATGGGCGCGATAAAATCGCGGATAACAACGATGACAACGAGCGCTGGTAGAATGAGAGGCCATCGTCTATGGCAACGGTCGCTGTCCGATTAATCAGAAATTAATAGGGCACAAGTAACGCGGCAAATTTACAGGCAAATGTTTTCACTGGTGATTAATATTCGCTCGCGTGAAAGGGGAGATCAGGGCCGTATAATCTGGCCGATCGCGTCGCACCGATGCTAAATTATTTCCACTATGTTTCCATTACGTTCCATCGATTAAACCATCGTCGTTTTCCATCCTTTAACGGTGTCGTTTTTATTTCACGGTTAAACCGTTGATATCCCACCTTCCTCTCCTCTCCTCTCCTCTCCTCTCCTCTCCTCTCCTCTCCTCTCCTCTCCTCTCTTCCTCTCGGTCGAATCAGTTTCCTGCGCGTACGTGTGCGTAGTGCGTGCTCTGTCGTATCACGCAACAATAGGGGAACGAACGATGGTCCATTGCGGCAGCGGAAATTAGGTGGACAAAATTGGAATTGTTCGACGAACGAAAGGGAAATAAAGTATCGTTTTCATCGAGGTAACGCCTGGTTTCAGGGCTCGAGCGATTAGAGTTTGTTACGCAAGTTGAGACGAACTTGCTACGCTTGTCTTTTTCCCCTCGGCAAGGTTAATCGAATAGGCAAGTGTGTTTCTATTTTGATTGTCAGAAATTTCAGCTGTAACTTCTCGGTGCAAGATGGATCGAATCGGTGAGGTGACAAATAGTACAAGTTTTATAGGGTTTCGTTTTAATTATCTCGCGTGGCTCGGATCGCAGTTTTGCAACGTAAGATGGTGAATTCGACGTCTTTCTCTTTTCACAAGATCGATCGAATCGGCGAGGCGAGGAACAGTGCAAGTTCACGCGTTTCAAATTTTGCGAACAGCTCTTAGTTAATATTTCTCTGGGATAATATTTCAAGGTTTATGGAACAATTGTAATTGTAATTGTCGATCGATGTACGTTCCATCTGTCGCGTGTCTCATAAAGACCCGCACTTATGTAAGTAGAACGTAAACATTTTCAAGATCGCTTTTCAGAATTGATACTGTAGTTTAAACACGCCAGGTCTGTCGTCACTCATCATCCACTTTACATCCATGCAATAGTGATAGTCTAGTATCATTGCGATAATCCTGTAGTCGAGAGGTTGATAGTTCTGTGCGAAGAAATGAATTGAAAAATATCGAATGAAATTTCAAGAAAATCGAATTTCCAGTTACGATTAAAGTACCTGTAATTGGGAAAAATACAATTTCAAAACGCTTACGAACAATGACGTGAATTTACGAATCGAACCATCGCCGCTATTAAGGTAAAATAAAATTTTAATTAACGATTAACTAATAATTAACATAGAATTGAACGGTGTATTAAATTCGTAGACGCACTTACGATCTAATCAATTAAATCTTCCTATGAAGCTATTTATATATAAGAAAAAAAGAAGAAAATAACTTTCTCAGGAAAGACAGACATTACACGATTTTTCATTGCACGCTGTAAATTACGAGTCGATTTCGTAATTTCTAGAGAACAATATTATGCAGTCCTGCGAGTCGAGTCATCTTGTACATTTCCATGATGTTAGAAGGATGAAAGTGGTGCTGAAGGAACCGAAGAAAAACAGTAAATTATAGATCGTCCCCCCGTGTTTCTGTCTAACGATGTGTTTCTAAAGTGAGATTATTTCCTGTGAAATTAATCGAAAGCAAGGGAAAAAACGTTCGCTAAAGGCTATGATCGTGTAAATAGCGAGGTAAACCACGAGGAACGTGGCAATAGTGGGCAGAATATTTACGAGCTAATACGTACAGCGTAATCATTCTTTATCACCGCGGCTCGAATCGTTTGTATTTCCGCTGTAATATTTCTAGGTGGTTAGCGACAAAGGACACGGATAATCTTCTTTCGTGCAATATTCGGAAAAATACGTCGCCGGTTAATGCGTTTCTGGATATGTATCGTGGCAATAAACGTTGCAGAAGCTCGTTTCTTCATTCGCTACTTATCTTTCGCACCTGTTTATCTACGGCCATATTTCTCTTCCTTATGAGAATCCTCTTTCGCCGCTGTGCTATTTAACTCTGTTATCGACAACCTCGATTTACCTAGCGCTAATTGAAAATAGTTCACCTTGTCGTCCCTGTTCTAACGAAATTCCAAGTCTAGATTTCGAATTGCGAAGAAAATCGTGCCCTGGATAATTTATCAATTAACAACAGCGGCGAATCGACGAGCGCAATATAAATTCCGGGCTATCGCGTTGACTGTCACGCGAATTTTATGTATCTCCACCTGGTAGCTGCAACAGATCGGAACATACTACGCGCGATATTTAATCTTCGCCAAAATATCACGTTGTATTCGCGCGCATTTTTCTGACAATGTCGTTTAAATGACTCATACCGTTGGAAATTTTTAATCCATGAAATTTGTCTTACTTTGGTTATTCCGAATGATTTACAAGCTTATGGTCACCACTATCACCGATGACCACCGTGATAGTCGACACGTTATAGACTCGTTTCTGTCGCACAAAGTTTTCACAATTTTATAACCGTATATCGAATAGCTTTAATCTGTAAAATTTCCTTCTGGAACTTTATCCTTCTTCTCCCTTTTTCTACGACTAGATTTCTTACCGTTATACAGACGAATTTCTTAGTGTTTGTAATTTGTGATTCGCAGCTCGTAAAACCTTCACGGTGGCACTAGTTGATGGAAAATTTACGTCTAATGTTACCTTAAAATTCTTTAGAAGAGATTTATTATTCTAGATTGGATTGCGACTTGGAAGATTTATCACAAAAGTCGATATATATGTGTGTGTGTGTGTGTGTATATAGCGGCGAGCATACGAATAAGTACGTTTTGTTCCCATCAAACTATTCGTTCGACCTTCGTAAGAGGCATCTTCACTGAAATAATTACGTACAGAGTAACCAACGAGGTTTCATTTGCATCTCGTATCTCGTTATTCGTTCGTAGAAAAGAAGACGTAGAAGGAAAAGAAGCAAAGGTCCAGGATGACTAACCGCTCACGTACAAAACATTTAGAAAAGTGACTCGTCGTTTACGATAGATAAGTTAGTATTCGTATCGTTATCAGCAGAATACTTGTGTCTAGCATAAATTTACATTCAAATATCTTCGTTTCCGAAATTTAAATTTAGTTACAAGTTCACTACGTTGCAATCCTCGTCGTTGCGATCCCTCTGTGACAGTGAAACACTTTACTTCCACGCTCCGCTAATATTTAATTCAAAAAATTCACATCCTAAAGCGCGTAAAGGTCATTTGTCCACGGAAGTTTCATCCGCGCTTCTTCCTTCCAGCGAGTATGGCAAACAGCAGTCTCTTACCGCTGTTTTTATCCGAAAGACGTAGCGCATCGTTTAGTGATCGATGGTAATCGTTTTGTATCCGTAAAAAGCGTTCGCAGAGCGGCCGAGACTGCCGATTTTTCACCTTTGTTCATTTATTCCGTCGATTTTTTCCCCCCGGCTACTGGGAAAAACCGATCGATTTCGCGTTATCGTGCAAGTTTCAGCCGCGTTTCCATTTTAATTCGTCGCTGTTGCACGGCCTATTTTTCACAGCGACGATTGCTCCATCAATCCTGCCCACCAGTTTTGTTTCTGCGCATTTCATCGATCTCCCGGAATCTCGATTCTTTTAAGTTGGTTTCGTCCAGTCGTGAATATGCCCATCGCATGAAAATGGCGCAATTAGTGGAGGCAGCGAACAGAGTAAATTGCGTCGTGAACGCTTTGCAAAGATGCTGGTAGCTGGTCGAAAGTCGAGCGGATCTTTCGCCGAATTTAGTTTCGCAAATGTCTCATGGGGTTAGGTCATGGAGTGCGTAGCTAAGTACGAGCGAGTATACGACGAAGCAGAGTTTTTCTTCGACGTGTGTACTCGCCAAACGCAGTTACACTAAATCTACCACAGCGGTCGAATTGACCGCTTTCAAATTTCAACGCAAATTTTATCATATTTAAACGTTATCGTATCGCTTCCTAATCTGTGACCTTTCATAAAATGTGCATGCGATATATTCTTCGGTATCTATTTCTAGTTTGTTTTTTTTTTCTAAGAAAAATTTGTAATCTGTCTTGCCTATCGCGAGCGGTCAATAAGTATACAAAAAGTGTCGGTAGGTTTAGTGTTAAAACAGTATGAACGAGACGAACACGAGTTAGTCTGAATTTCGGTTTAGAGAATCTAAAGTGAGGGCGATAACTATCAATTTGAAACTAGCGGTGCAAATCAATGATTTCTAATTCTTGGTTGAAATATGTGTCGCTTCGAGACCTTTTCGGGATTTTCTAAATGTTTTTAGATAATGTTAAATTTGGAATATTAAATTACAATTTAAAAGTATCGCGATAAAGCGAAAAGAAGCCGAGAAATTACAAATTTTACGCAATAATTCGCAGCGATTTCTCATTGCTGGTTGAAATACGTGTCGCTTCGAGACCTTTTCGGGACTTTCTAAATACTTTTAGAGAATCTCCAATTTTAAATATTAAATTACAATATTAAATTTTACAAATGTACAATATTGAAATTACAGAATTAAATTTTAAATATTAAATTAAAAGTGTCACGCTAAAGTAAAAAGAAGAAAAATTGCCCAAATAGCAGTGTGAGATCAATTATTTCGGAGAGACTATTATCCTTTTGGAGTTAAATCTGTCCTCTTTGTGTTCGCAATATATCAATACGCGGTATCGGTAAGACAAGTGGATTTTAATTACAAATTCAAAGAAGATGATTTAACGCGACAGTCTTAATCCTAAGTTCGAATGTACCGCTGCGAAATATATTTTAATCGGCGATTTCGATGAGAACACGCGTGCGCCTAAACTTGTTCATCCTCACAGGGGCTCTTGGAATTTTTCAGATGGAAAAGAAGGAAAAAAAAAGACTAATTGCCGAGTGGAGATGATTCCCTACTAACAGAGTGTGGAGATTAACCGAGTGTTGAAGTGAGAGCCGCATTAACGTGTTATTAACGTCATGAAATAACGTCACGAAAGTAATCATGGAGAAGGTGTGCCGGTCGACTTGGAGCAATCCGAGACCCACCAAGGGTAAGTCGATTTTGATTTTTACAAGTTGTTTCGCCATTTTCTTTCTCCATTAACCGCATGCGCTTGTTCTGTAACCTTCTTGCCGCGGAAAAATGAAGTTTCGTCGGTGAAAAAACGAAACCGTCAAAGAGAATGCTGTCCAGTGCTGGATATCTTCGACGCATAATTTATGGTCGTGATAATTACAAGGTTTTAATTAACTCAGCAGCTACGTTACTATTAGTTTGACTATACTTTTTCTTCTTGACGTTAAACAGTTTTCTTTTTTAATTCGAGGAAAATATGTGGGAATACTTGTCGATAATTTGGGGATTATTTATATATTTTTGGGAAATTTGGCAGTGTGAAAGTATAAAGAGAATGTAAAAGTTAATATGCAAAAATATATGTAATCAAGTATTCGTTACGATATTTAACAGATGAAACAAGTTTCTGTTTATCGCAGAATTTTTTAAACCTTCTTCGCAGAAACTTCGTAGGATCTGTTAAGAGTATTTATTTATTGTTACTATCGTTTAAAAACACGAAACATTTTCTTCGCATTGCCCGATTTCCCGTTCCAATTCTACGTTAAAATTAAAAGATTCTTTGCTTGTAATTCCTATTTCAATCAAAATCGCAGGATCGCAAATAGGATGCAAATTCGATATTCGATCAAATATACAAAACTTGAATCAGATATTAGAATGGAGAATTGAATCTATCGTGGATTGAAATTCCGAATTTCAAATCGGATGGGATCGCGCGTGTCCAGTCAAAATCGAGACCGCGTTCGAGCCAGACAGAGAATTAAACATTACCTGGATGAAAATAAAATTAATCGTAAAATCATCGAACCTTGGCCTACCTAATTTAATCCAACTAATTTAAACGCCACCAAATGGAAACTTCATTCGCTTCGATCATCCGTTTAATCGAATCGCGCGATACTTAGCGACGCAACACGCCTCGTGAAACGTTAAATTTCTTCTTTTCGGGCCAAGAGCAGGTTCTGCCTTTAATTCACATTCATGCTCTCATCATTCATCCTTTAATCCGCGCCAATGCCATTAATTTCATTCACACTTCGTATAAGATGTGGAAAACTTTTGTGAAAAATGTGCCAAGACTTTCGTCAGCCTGTTTACACTTTCAGTTTCGGTGGAATATTGTAAGGCTCGCTTTTTGTTCGAGAAAGAGACGATAAAGCAAACGGTTGCGGACAGACGAACCACTTTCTTCGGTTTCTGTCGTAGATCGGGAGCATTCGTAGATATAATTTCATCTGGAAACCGCAATAACGGGAAACGATAGACTTTCTCGGCTCGTCTCTCATCGAAAGTTGCAACGACTTCAGAACGAAACCTTTCGTTTATCGTAGACTCGATTAATTTCTGCGTTTTAAACCGACGGTTTCCGATTAAACCAGAGAAACGAATCTTCTGCCCGTTTCGATAAAATAAACCGCAATTACGACAGAGTCGTTTGAAAAGAAACTGCGTGTTTCGTTATTACCGTTGCGTCAGAGTTTATAAGTAGGCTGCGGGCCTTTATGCAAATTCAGATTTTGACGAATACAAACGAAGAAACAGAGAATCAATCGAATAGGTACGAGAATGTAACACAGTCGAAAAGGTAGAACCTTAGAAACGTGGACGATCGTGTTTCATCTGTCAAACGCTGATAGAAAAATCAGCTGGAAATTGAATATATTGCGTGTCCTTCGTATTAGGTGCATTCTGTCGCGCAATTCTGCATTTTTCCTTACGAATGCGTAAAAGTGCACGGTTTAATCACAACGCGAATGTTATATGATGGATACTTCGGATATTTCGATATATTACGCGTATCCCCATACGTTTCTGGACATTTAAATGTCTCATAAATGCGCAAACATCCGCACCGCGTCTATTTATAAATTACGTTGCGCAATAAATTGAAACCAGATTTCTGAAAGTTCACCAGGAGTTTAATACTCGTAGCTTTGAACGATTACGAGCGATCAGCCGGACGATGATTCACGATGTTTTTATAGCTAATTTTTCGGCTTCCGATATATTTTCCAGCCTGAAAGAGAGAGAAAAAACGAGAGTAAAGTTACTTAAAACGGAACAGCGATTAATAAATGTTTCACGGACTGATCGAATCTATGACAACATCGTATCTCTTCCATAACTGTACATTGGTACATACACAAATGTAGCTGTAAATTCATTAATCAACCGGCTGCAGTTTGTTAGTTTATCAGCATTTGCCATTTAACAAGTTCTGGTTGGGTGTCGTTCCGACAACTCCACACGCGTGTGCAACCTGATTCATCAATCAGCCGGACATTTTCCATCAATTTGCTAGAGGATGTTCTCGAGAAATCTCCATTGAACGTAGAAATCTCCATTGAACGTAGAAATCAACAAATTTGTTGCGAAGCACCGACAACGATGTAGCGGATACAGAAAGTATTTTCACGTTGCATTTATCTGCGAGATCTACGATAGACTCTGTCCCATCCGGCTACGTTTTAACCGGTCCTCGGTTTAATCAGCCATATCTTCGTTTTAGAAGCAGAAGATCAATTGGTTAGAAAGCAATCGGTATACTTTTTTCTTCAGTTCGTTCCTTGTTCAACGATATCGATTACAAGATTTTTTTTTCAATTTAACGAAAGTGTCGAGCCACGTCGAAAAATATCTCTTCTCTTGTCACTCTTGTCTTTGGAGATATATCGGTCATCTTTCATTCTCCAAATGGTTTACCACATCTTCTTCTTGCCAAGGAAGCTGTGCATGCTAGTGATCTTCTATAGAGAACGAGCTGGCATCGATTTAGGTATATAACAATATATACATATCGATCGTTTTATCGACAATGCAAGGATCTATTTACGAGAATATTAATCGTGTTGAATCATATCGTTTCTTTGAAATCGTTCAGTTTGAACCATTGCTCAACAAACATGGTTACTCGAGTTGAGTAATGTAAATTATGCCAATTCTGCGTCTTATGCACACACATTACCGGTCATGATTATTCAAACGGTTTCAAAAGTCGGTAGGCATCGCTTGAATAATTTACATTCAAGATAAATGTAATTGCAAACGTTGATACAGCAAAAATAACATTTAAAATTTATTTTTAAAATAATATTTTTCATTTAGCTTCTACAATAAAAATATTATAAGACGTGAAGTTTTCATCGTTCAAATATTTACGAGAGTCGCCGTATATATTTCTTATTTTGTTCGCAGCTAAACCAACGAACCAAGTAATATTTGCTATACAGCTTTGCAACGTATCGATCGATTATTTATCTGTCGCAGAGTCTGCTCACACACTACTGTATCTACTTTCCTATCCTCTCAACCAGAAGTCCGATCACATACCACTGAATCTACTTCCCCATTATTTGACGTATACTTTTATTTGTTTATTAACCGTCTATTCATTCGTCTAACTGGAATTCTGCTTACATTCTACTACAGGATTTACTTCCCCATTATTTCAACCAGAAGTCTGACCACGTACTACCGGATCTACTGGCCATTATTTCAACTAAACGTCTGATTACGTACCGCTGAATCTACTTTCTATTATTTCACCTTTTACGCGAGAGCTTCGACAGAAAACGACCAGCAAGGATTTTACTTTTACTCGCAGCGTATAAATAATATTTATTCGTCTGTTCATCGTCTATCCATTCGTCTAACTGGAGGTCTGATCGCGTACTACCGAATCCACTTGCCAACTCTTATCTCGCGTCCGACGCGTAAAAGTTTGACGGAAAAGGAACGACGAGTGAGAATCGAGCGAAAATATACTTAATTCGGAAATATGCTTAAAGTCTTTTTGAACGACGGAACGTACACGCGATTGGTTGGAACGTGGTATCGACTGCGAACTCAATGACGCAAACAAGCATCGGTTTTCGTTTGGTTGGCAGTTTCGCCAGCGGAGGCTTATAGCTTTTCCATCATTCGGATATTTTTTCCACGTTGCTGTCTAACTTGTCGATGCTTCTTCGGCCGTTCTCTCAAGTCCCGGCCGCGTGTTTGCACGTTTCCACGGTTTTCACCTCGACCAAACGTTGCTCGTTTCCTTCCTCGCTTTTTTTTTCTTCCTTTTTTTCTCTTTCTCTCCATCGGCTAACGAGCGAGCGCGCTTCCTCCGTCGAAATTGAATACCACCACGCCGAAGAGTTATCTATCGGTTTATTCGTTTGTTGGAAAGGAAAGACAATAGCCAGAGCCGTTTCCGAGACGAACAGTCGACCACGGTGAAACGATGCTACGGTAAAGCGGATAGAGTGCTTTAGTTTGACGATAAACCACGACTCAAGTAATTTATGCAGATTCGTTCGGTTATGAGTGTTTGCAATTTACATGCGATGCATGGCTCGCTAATGACCTTACCGTGATTATCGTGGACAAAACTCGCATTAGAAGCGTCGAAAGCTTTGCTAAAATAACTAAATCTTTATTCTCCTACGATACGGAACGCGTTAATTTTCATATATTCTTCCCATATATACTTTTATGTTATCGATGGGCTTAACGCGTTTTCACTGTTACCCGTGGTCATCCGTCACCTTTCGTAAAATAATTAAAAAAGATAGACTTCGTGGACGTAAACGATTTTCAACGGTGTTAACGATTCAGATAACATTGTTGGAGAAAGGTGCGTAAATACAACGCAATATTTCGCACTTTAACGCTACGATGTATATCGTAATTGAATCTGTCGCGCCTTTCAGGCGAATATATATAAAATATTGCGTGGTAGTCATCGCGTTAAAGATTGATGAGTAATCTACATTATAAATTGAAACGTCCAGCAAAGTGACGATGGTACGCTATTTTTTACGTTTACCGTAGAATTAATGTCAGTCTGATAAATGAACTGAAATTAAAGTAAATCATTTGTTTCTCCAGAATGGATCATTAATCGCGCTCCTCTATCTGCTTCATTTTCCATATACTTTTCTCGCGATTTGTCCGAGCAGACATTCGGCTGATTAACGTAACAGTTGGAGTTGACAGCACGTGAATAGTCGCGTCCATGAAGATGCCCGAGTTTCGATATAATAATAAGAGCCATAGTTGTGTATTAAGAACGATAGAATAGAAATCTATATAGAGATGACAGTTGGGAATGAAATTCGATTTTCTTGAGAAAAAGCGCGGTCGATATTAATTTAGCTTCTGAGAGACATAAATATCGCTGTACTAGTCTCACCGCACAGATATCGTCATGCACTTCTGCAATGAAATTAACCGGTTAGCTGTTGCAACCTCTTTGAAAAGTGTGCACCTAAAATGTGTGGCAAGAAGTAACCGACGACAAGTATACTCGTCGCAACACAAAATACCGTCATTTCTTCATAGTAAACTCGTCAAAAACAGGTAACTGGTGAAAGAGTTCGCCAAACACCGTACTTGATCTGAACTTGGCTTCTGTGAGCCACAAATATCGCTGTATCTGATAGCCAACGATAGAACCGCGAATCGTCGTAATGAGAAATAAAGGGCAGAACAAAAAGTGAACGGAGAAGATGTTGTGGGTCGGTCACAGGGATCCGGGAATTATTCTATGAAAATTTAATGACACCGCGGAAGTGTCGTCTGTGGCAGGCTTTCGCGCGGCTTCTCTTTATTTTGATCGTGATCAAGAGCGGCGAAGGTAACCCGGCTCGTTCGCGGCTGGCATTTTAAACAGCGATCGGCACGAGGCTATATACCCGTCTTGCATAATCCACGATGCACGTGCCTCTGCATAAGAACGCATAATTTTCAGGCCTGCACGCAGAATGCATCCAACCTTCGAGCCTCGTCAGTCGACGATGCCTCAATGGCATCCCTTGTTTCGATCAACGTAACGCGTTTACGACAGCTGCGCATAGTCATTTTCATGTGGCACACATTTCGTTTCTTCTATTTTTCTCCTCTTTCCTTCTGTCTGTTACATTATATCGTTTGCCAATAGGACGAAAATGGCGAGAAATGATTCACTCCGTAGGAATGTTGAGTTACAGGCAGGTCCTACAGAAATGGTAAAAGGAGATTAACGCGTGCAATTAACTCGGGCTTCTTCCATTCGGTGAGACTGAATTTTATCAAACTGATATTTCGTGTTTCCCTTTTTTCTTTTGCTTTTTATCGCTGTATCGATTTTTAAGAGGACATACAAATGACGAAAGACGATTCGTTGCGTCGGTTGGTTGAGTTGCAAACAGGTTTCTACAGAAACGATAGAAAGAAATAACACGTGGAAAGAACTCCGACTTCTTCCACTAAGCGAGACTGAATTTTATCAAACTCGTATTTCGTTTCCTTCTTCCCTCTTTTTCCTTTCATCGCTGTATCATTTTTTAATAGGATATGCAAATGGTGAAAAATGCGCAGGAATGTCGAATTACAGGTTTTTATAGGAGTAATGGAATTAATTATATATGCGTAACTCTGACTTCCATCCAGCGAGACTCAATTTTCTCGAACTCGCATCTCGTATCCCCTTTCCTCGTATCTACTTTTTAAAAAATTCAGCGCAACAATTGATCTGACGATTGATCGATGTTTGCTAAATATTTATAAACTCGTGGCAAAAATATATCATCTGCAAAGCAAAACAGTTTCTCGTTATTAAGTAATCGATCGAAGAGATATTGAATTTTAAAATTGCTTCCCTAATGAAGGATATGAGCGCTTTTCTTTGCAATCTTGATCTACGTATCGAGAATAGAATTATCAAAAATGTAATTTACGTCCTGCTATCTCGAGATGAAAAGTTGTTTGATCGGCATAGTATGAATTCTTCGTTACAGTCGTTTTATGCAATGTTATACTTCGGTATTTCGCATAAGTTATGTTACAAGGTTTCGAGATAGTGAATACAGATCGGCACGAACTATTTAAAAGTCACGCATGAAGGGAGACAGGTATTTTGTTTATTCTACAATATAATCGAATTGATAATGAGTAGTTCGCAACGTCTGATACATTGCAGCGACGAGTTTCATATGAATTTCAATATGCCAATTCGCAATACTGCAATGTCAAAAAAAAAAAAAGATAATTATTTAACAAGATTTAATGATATTTCTCTCATACTTGAGTTTTTATGCGTACTCGAACCTTTAGACATGACGTGAATACGTCTCATATTGATATGACAGTATACTGCGTGCGTTCGATTTTATATCGAAGAATCGTAGTTCAACGTCGTTCAACGTCGTTCAGTAAGGCAATGAAATACGCTAAAAAATTGTAACCTGTAACAAGAATAAGAAACTGCGTGGAATATTCTACATACAGCTGAAAGGAATCTCTCGAAACTTATCGTTTCCTTCCATTATCAGCAGCGATAGAAATTGCTCAAATTTCCCAGGTTGCGTCACAACAATCTTAACTGCGAGAAACAGCGAAGACGTTATTTATAACGAAGCTATAACGAATACTCGATACGCCGTTGGGAATCAGCGAACATAGAAATTAACAAAACTGAAACGATAAAGAAATTAAAAGGTTATTTATAAGAGGGACGTAGGAAATATTCTACGTGTTATTGGCTAGGAATAGACATGGAAATTAATAAAATTTCTCGGCTTGCGTCACAGTGCAGGCTACGACGATTCGAACGTATATCCTTTGTAGCGTTTCTCATTTAGCCTCTTCTCGATATCTCTATAGAAATCCGTGAAAGTATAGCTCGCGTGGAAGCTCGGACCGCTGAAAATTTCATTTTTCGCGCGTCAAACGAACGCGCGTCGTCACGGCTTCCGAGCTGGTTAATTAGTCGTTGCCGGTATTTAGCAGCGGACTTCCGTGCCTCTTCGACATTACGTTTTCCCGTCTCGTCTTTGATCGAGTCACGCTTTATGACCGTCAGCTATCCGTAGAGTTCGACTTTTCTCGGAATTCAAGGATGCAGATCCGAGAGATTTGCGTATCCTCGGTCTATTTGTTACGTGGTCACGTACCGTGTAATGACTTCTCCTTCGACAGTATCTGGCCGTTACGAGACACGTCCCGTGAAATTTTTTCCCACTGGTACTGGCTCGTGAACAGGGGCAACTTTTTATTCGATTAACTACACTGTAACTGTCATGTTTCTTTTGGTCGCGTCAAATGGCGTTACGATTAATTCGTAACGTCGTTCGTCGTCGCTTTGTCTTCCTTTACGGGAAAATGAATGAACCTGTCCGGCATTTAAACACGCTTTTCCGTTACGTGTCAGCTCTAGCCAAGAATCAAAGTTCCAGCAGCTTGACCTTCCTCGTTCGTCTAGCAGTTGTCTTCGTTATTTTTCCAGAAAGTTGGAAAATTTGCGAATTTTATATATACAATTTATAAATTAATTATATCCTATTGATATATTCATACTATATATATATATTATACATATTATACAAAATGTGTTCTTAAAATTTTCATTGGAAACCCAGATAAGAAGGTTGTATTTTCAATTTTCACCAAATTTCCATTACACGTCAGTTTCGCCAACTGATCTCTCCAGCTTGCTCCAAAAGTCAAGTTGCTCAAGTCGCAGGGTTCAATTCTCGAAAAGTTATTCCGTTTCAAGCCGTGTACGAATACCTTTGCGACCGACTGTACACGCAACACCGGCATTTGAGGAACCGAACTAACCGTCGCGTGATTCTTGCCTTCTCGTCTTCGCCCAAAAATTCCTATCGCTGGTCTAGCTGCAGTCGTCCAATTCTTCTTTCGGGAATCTCTTGTTTCGGCTGTGATCCGCAAATTTGCAGCTCGGTCCACGGCGTTATTTCCCGCGGGCGCCGAAAGTCAGGCCGTTGTGTCGTTCCAACAGCCAGAAGAAACTCGTCGACGTCGTTGGCTCTCTCGGCTCCTCACAGCCTTCCGCTTCTGTTGTTTCACGGGCTCGCAAGGGGAATTCTATCAGCCGTGCCGGAAAAGCTGACTGGAGCCGAAAGATCCTCGGGAATTTAACCCAGATGCTGTTTTTCTTGCAAACTCCTCGGCATTTCAATGAAACCCGCTCCCGATGGGATTGTATCGCGCCTTTTTTCCGCCACCTCCCGGCTCCTCGGCCCTTCGTTCGCGACGCTCTTAAGGGATTAGCGAGCAGCTCGTGCCTGCTTCTTCATCCTTTTCGCACGCTTTTTTCGCGCTCTCCGGCCAGAGAATCAAGGATAAATGAAAATCATCTCCGTACTCTGCCCCTTGTTTCGCCCGTGAAAAATGTCGCTCTTCCATCGTTCCTTCTTTTATCGTTCGCTCTTCTATCGTTCGTTCTTTGCTATCGCCAGCTGCGCAGCCGACTTTGATACGTCGAAGATGAATGCTTCGGCCCCGATGGGTGTTTTTCTGAGAATCTCTCACGGAGTTGGCGAGACTCCGGATGGAAGAACGACACTTTGACAGACCCGTGCACTAACTCTCGACGACCGGTGGTTTCGTTGCAACGATAGCAAGTTTGCGACAGGATGGAAACGCGGGCAAGCAATTTTTGGTTAGACGTTCGATCGTAGATATATTTATAATAAATGTGCGCAAGCTCGGAGCGCGAAGATCGCTCGTAAGCGTTGCGGCAGCGCTAAATCTTTCTTGCGTAGAAATATCTTGAGGAATAAACACTTCGCTATTCTGAAACTTGGCCAAAGGACCATAAAGAACGAGCTACGTTCGATCGCGGCAAGTCACCGCAAAGAAGAACAGCAGAGGCTTCTTCGCCTCCTTTCAATCCTCCTTTAATGCTCACGGAAAGCAGAAGAAAAAGCAAAATAATAAGTTGATCTCTGCCATATATAATACATACAGAGCCCGAAAGGAAAATACGATAACCGAGGCGCAGTCGGGTTTTCCATTGCGTCGAGACGCGGTTGGTTGAAGCTTCGTTTGTAAATTTCTTGCAGTCACCGGAGAATTCACCGCCGGTGCAGTATGCAACGCGTCGAATAATAAATTCTCTCCTTGAATCGTCGCTCTCGACGTTCTCACGTTTCTCGCGGCGCGGCATCGCGTCGCTGCGGTTTATTAAGGAAAACCGAGTTATACACGCGCGCGTGCACCTTCACCGATACCCGTGTCCCGTGGACGTTGGTTTTAAAAGATCGCGCGGCACGCACGGCGACAGGTTGTTCCAGAAGGGAAACGAGACAGAACACACCGCCGCGGCCTGTAGCGAGCTGAAAGCTGGTTCTTCGTCTTTCTCCGACTGGATCCAGAGAGCAAGTGAAAACGTTCGGTTGCTCGAAAAATCGAAGACCAGTTCTGCTGGTTGTGTTACGCGTTTTAATTAAAGGGCGAAGTTAGAAGGCGGTGTAATTAACGTCTTACGTAAAGCTGTAGGTCGTCTACTTGTGCAGTTGCTTGGCACGGGCTTAACCGGCGATTACGTTTGGTGGCGTGGGTGGTTGAGAAAGTGGTAATCTCGTTGCACCGACCAATAGAAGCTGATTTATTTCGCTGTGTTCGTAATTTACGTCTGGCGGTATTTAGAATGGCCGAGCGTTGATTCGCTGGATATAGGAATTGCGCATTGCGATATTTATCGTGGCTTCGTGATTCATAATGCTCTGCGTTTTATGGTTTATGGCACTGCGCTTCGTAGTACGATGCTCCGTGGCATCACAATTCCAGCCACTAAGATTCATAGTATTGCAGCTTGTACGTCGCCGGCCACCGGTATAGTATCGGCGACGCCTACTCGTTACAATTATTCCGAGCGACACCAGTTCGCTACGATTATCGCAAAGCTGAAACAAGTTTTAGACATTTTTCTTTTTCGCTCAGGAATCTGCCTCGTTACCGTACGAACGAATTATGGGATTTGTAACGAGACAACTGGAAGAGAACGCGACAAACTGTCCGAACGCTTACGATCGGAATGTTATTCTTATTAGTATACTATTATCGTTCGTCGTTATTTCGTAACAGTCTGTATAACGTAATTTCGCTGGAAGCGTGAAAGATGCGGAGAACTCGAAATCAATATTTTCAATACATTTTGAAAAATGAAAAGATACTAAGTGGACGTTGGCATTTAATTTTAATTTCGTGATGCGGTACTTTGAAAACGCCCCTTCCATTTTTCCGAAAGAGGATATAATCAATAGGCGGTATTGTGCTACCACTCGTAGGCAGTCGAGAATTATTTTGCCGAAACAACAGCGCGATTATTCGTACGAATGACACTTCGCAAATAATTCGCGCGGAAATGAAGGAAAACGAGTCTAATCGCGATGCAATTGATAAAAGGGGAAAAAAGGAGGAAAAAATAAAACGAAAATAAAGATGGAAATACGAAGAGCGAGGATTGCATTTGCATGATGCATGTTTAATGTCTGGCTGAATGAATTCTTGGAAAATCCGTGTTCGGGGAATTGTAGTGGATTTTTCTCTGGAATTTCAGCGTGAACGCTGCGGAACGCGGCTGTAAAATTCGCGTTACACGAGCGAATTTCGTCGGCGCGTTAGGCAATTTGCATGAGTTTTATCTTCTCGCCGACGACGCAAGCACATCGTTATCAGGTTATCGTAGATCTACAAGAAACCCGTAAACACGAACGCTACTCTCGAAAAACCTCGTGAAAACCTCGATAGGCAAATTTTCGTTATTCGTCTAATGCTCCGGCGAATTATGAACTTCGTAGAACAGAAGGTCGATCGGTCTGCTGCGATACAGGCTTGCTTCGCAGGAGGTACGAAGTTTATGGAAAATAAAGCCACGGTGGAAGAAACGAATTGGGGAATGGAAAGAAATAGAAGGGAATCGAGGAGGAATGGTACAATGGAAGGAAGAAACGCGAAGGTTGGAAAGGGAAAAGAACGAGTGAAAGGGCGAAGGAGAAAGAGGAGGAGAGGAAAAATAAGAGGCGAAGAATAAAAAGGAAAAGAGCGTGGAGAAGAAGGAAAAAAGAAAGGAAGAAAGGAAGGAGAGAAGTTAAAGTCAAGTAAGGAAAGGCATTAGTACCTACTTCTGCCGCTACGGATTTCAGTGTTTCGGGACTGAAAGTGGGGATGATTTAAACAGCCGCCGTACCTTCGTCTTGGCTGTTAGCAAATTTCTAGTTGTTAAAACGCTCTAACTGCTACTACAGATATTAACTAAAAATATCTCCGCCCGCTTCACCAACCTCCTCGCGCAAACACCGGCTAAAGCTAAAATAATCGATGCGAGCGTAAAACTGCATATTCAACGTCGCGCCCAACCTATCCAGCAAATTTGTACGAACGAATCGAAAGATCCGAAAACACTCTGCTCGATTATCTGCAGCGTTAATCGCTTCTTTCTCGCGCGAGTTCGATAATCCTCAGATTTAACGGATTAATTGTCAGCAGACGGCATCGATCCTCGTCCTCGTCGTGTAACTCGAGATTTATTCGACGGTAGATTCATCTTCGGCCAACGACGTCTTGGAGCGTTTTTCCGGTCGCAGAACGAACATTGACGGGAATTTTACGCTGCACACTGTTGCAGAGGGCGTCGATTTTTCCACTGGCGCCCGTGTTTTAAACGACGCTCGGTCGCAGCTTGTCGCCCGCGCAATTAGACCTCTACGGCGGATGGAATTAAGTGGAGAAAATTTGTATCTGTTGCCGGCGAACGCGAAAGGAGCCCCTATCTCGCTGGAACAGGGCGAACATCGCCACCCGGCCTGCAATTTAGCACTCGCGACACCCTTTAATGTCACTCGAACCACCCCTCAATTGCTGCAGCTTTCTCTCGTTTCCCTTTTCCGCTGGCAGCGGTAACGCCGTATCGCGACACTATCTCGTCGTGTCGCTCTCAACATGCCGGAGAATTTTCGAAACGTCGCACGCTTCGATCGCCACTCTGAATTTTCACTCGATTGGATTCAGTTGCGCCGCGATCCTGCAGTTTCCATCGACGAATTTCACTCTCGCCGCGACACAGCGGAAAGAGCGTTTTAATATCCTGAGAGAAGACCTTAATACGCGGTAACGTTGTTCGCTGTTTTGAACTTCGATGGATTTCATTCTGCCGCGATTCTTCAATTTTCATGGCCGAGCCTCGCTGCTTTCTGTTTCGGCCAGCAAGAGGCCGGTTAACGTCGCGACGAAAAGCTTGGATACAATACGCCGCCTTGTTACGCTATTTCGCTGTGTCAATTATAAAATATTCCACGCTTCGATGGCAACTTTGATCTTAGGTGGATTTCAAATTACCGCGGAATTCTCTTCTACGAAAGCATATCTTTTGGTATTCTATAGAAATAGCGGTAGACTGGATATGGTTAAATATTGGTACACGTTTCTCTTGGGACAGTGTGTTGTCGAATCGTGTATTCAGCCACGGAGATAGCTGAATCTCCTATCCTTGAAAGCAGTTGTTGCGACGCAAGTACGGTCATTTATAGTCGTTTCTTGATCTACCGCTAGCATAACTTGTCTTTCAATCTCGAACAGATTAGATATTTTTGTTTAATTGTCTAATAGTACGAATGGTATAGACGTGCACCTATCGCTTTATGATACTTTGTGTTTCATACTATGATTGTAACATACATATTTTACATATCAAGCCAAACATCGTGATACGCGAGTTTCCAATTCCTTTTACGCATTTTCTATAGCCTACGATAATTTATCAGCCTTTTTAATTGCATTCTACGAAGAAGTATTAGGTTGTCCGAAAAGTGTCTTTCCTTTACAGACGCGTCTTTCACAACAATGCATTTTTATACAAACATGAAACCTAATGTGTCGAACGTTGTGATCTTTATGTTGATAGAACAAAATGCATCGTACGTAATTCGATAAAATAATATAAAACGACAAATGTTGTGCATCCATTATTTCCTTATAAAACGAAAGAAACTTTTCGGACGACCTAATATATCGTATAACAGTCTCTTGTGCCTTGTCTGGCGCAATCACGGCTGATTCTACGGCAATTGTCGGTAATTACCACTTAAATGTTTTCTTTCTACGTGAAACAGAAATTCCTTGCATAATTCTTGAGAGTTTCTTCCGGTATTCTCGTTTCACGTAAAATTTCATCGAGTTTCTCCCAGTAGTCTTTCGCTTTTCTTTTTTCTTCCAAGAATGCATCTATCTATTTATTTATTTATATATTTATTTATTTATTTATTTATTTGCTTAGTTGTTCACAGGCCAACCGTTTTAATCCTGCGTTAGTTACGCGTAACGAGTTTCAGGAGAAAAAGTTGCTCGAATCAGAGCACGCTGATCTTGCTAAACTAATTCACGGCGACACGAGACGGCGAGATTTCACCGGATTCTCTTGGTTCTCGGGCAATCACGGCTGAACGCAGCCAAGCCTCTGTTTAATAAGTGGCTGCAGAGTAATTGTATCATTGCTTCCTGTCATTAATTCGATTGTACAAGGGCAGGCTTCGCAGCGAGTTTCCGCCGAGCTCGAATCAAGCGCAGCTTGTGTCGCTATCTTTTGCATACAGCGCGCTCTTCATCGCGAAATTTCGCGACCAGCGCATCGTGTTCTCGCGAAATTCCTGCCAATCGAAATAGCCGAATGTCTCTCTTACGTATCGTATCGCTTCGATCAATACCTGTTACGTGTTTCTTCTTTTGACCGATTATTTATAATCGCGTCAATCCGTGTAATGCATCGGTGGGACCATTTGTCGTCGGTCGAAATTATCGATTATGTTGTATAATTCATGGAAAAGGTTGGTTCGCGTTGGCGACTTACTGAACTAATCCGACGTCGGCTGCTTGGCGAAAGGCTTCCGATGAATCGCCATATCGTACACCGTCATGGAAACAGCGTGATTTTCCGAAAAGAAAGGGAACGTAGCGTAAACGAAATATCGAGCAAATCAAAAATCTACCAAGTGACTCAACCAGTAGCGAGCAACGGAGCAAAGTCGAACGTCACTGCGTAAAACGTATTTATGGCAGCGTACCTGCGAATCTTTCCACGTACTTTTTAGCGGACAACAGAAATTCGCGTTTCGTTGTCAGGCATTTTACATTCGGATTGTAATAAAATTCTACGTTTCAATCGCGATAGAATTCCGGTGAAATTCTCTTGGCGTAAAAATGCCAGAAAAATTCGTGTAACGCGTTCGAACGTTCCCCATTAACGCTGTATTATAAAATTCCCAAGAAAGTGTAGAAAAAGTGCTACAACGTCGTCGAACATTCTAAATTAGGATCGTTATGAAATTCCTGCCAAGTAATTCGACTAGGTTACGTTACATACGCGAATACACGCGTCCCCTGGTACCAAGCGGTACAAAGCGTAGCGTTATTTTCGAACGCGAATGAAACAGGTTCGCGCGGCAAGGGTTGGAAATTTCGTTGCAACTATGCCGCGACAGAACGCCTTCGAAACTCTGGAAAAATCGTTATTATCGAACGGAAGGCGTAGTCCCCCAGTAGGTCGGCCTTGAATTATGCCAAATCGATACGGTTAAAAAGCAATATCGTCTAATGGAGAACTTTGGGTTAGGTCGCGAAGGACGAACGAACTGTAATCGCTTCTGCTCTAAAAATAGCCTAATGTATCCGCGTTATCGTCAATTATCCGTAGGAAGCACCACTGTAGGTGCACTTTATAAACGGCGACGACATCATCGTGATTCCACCAACAATACTCGATTACGCGTATACGCTCACACGTATGAAACTATCAAGAGAAACACGAGAGAGAGGGAGATGGCAAACGCTCTGGTTCGTCGGGATGCACTTTGAACCGATGCGATGAAAAGTTGGCTGAAAAGCGAAGCAACAGTTGATGCTCCGTTTAATTACTCTCCCTCTCTCTCTCTCTCTCTCTCTCTCTCTCTCTCTCTCTCTCCGTGTCGAACTTGCCACGTGACTTTAGAAACGCTTCTCTTTGTGATGTACAGCTTTTTCATTTACGACGTGTTTCTGCCGAGTTTCAACAGATTTTTGGTAGTAAATGCCAAGAACGAATGGCTCGTAAATTACGTTTGATACACGGTGGGAAATAAAAGAAAGTTTCGAGGGTAAGGAGTATAAAAAGACATTGTAGTTGGGTGAAACGAAATTACGTTTGATCAGAGCAATGGATATATGGTATATAAAACAGACGTAGAATATAGAGTGGTTTGAAAACGCGTGTATTAAGAGAAAATTTTACCAGACCTTTGTTAATAAATGTTAGCCGTAAAAGGCTCGTAAATTATGTCTGATATACGGCGGACGGTAAAGAAAGTTGAAAAAGGAACGAGCATAAAGGGGAACATATCGTAATTTTGTGAAATGAAATTATGTTCCATAAAATCACTGACCAAATATACAGTACAGTGAAAGTTTTGCAACGTCTATCGAACGAGAATTTTAATAGGTTTTTGTTAATAAATATCGGAAACACGAGCTTCGTAAATTACGTACAATGGTGAATAAAGAAGAACGTTTTAACACTAACCGTTTCATCAGACCCGGTCAAGTGACCGGTTGCAAAATTTAATTTAAAATTCGTTGCTACTGCTTTTGTTCGTCTAACTTTATGTAAATTCTTATATTATCCGATCAATCAATTTCTCACATTTTTCTCGATATAAGAACTTACATGAAGTTGGACGGACGAAAGAAATAACTGTGAACGTACAGTTTTAAATGAAATTTTGAAACCGATCATTTGACCGGACCTGGTAAGCTCAGTGTTAAACGTAACGCAATCGAAGGAAGGATAATTGCAACAAAGGAAACATCGTGCAAACGTAACACAGACCATCTACCGAGGAGAAGTTTCACTCTTAAAAGCGTTAAGCTTTCTTTCGTGATTTGTAGCGATGTTTCGTTCGCAACGGGTCGAAAAATTGGCGGGTTCGTTCGAAGTGGTAAGATGGTCACGCGTGGCATTCGAGCGCGATTTGGCACTTGCTTGTGTCACTTGCGTCAGAACGATCATACACGAGGGCACGGAACAATTTTAGACAGTGAAATTCACCCGGTTTAAGATGCAAGTGACCGCGAAACGTGGCTGACGTCAGTGCGCGATTCGCGCTGTTGTCCACGATTTCTTGCTAAACTTTTCCTTTTATTTTGAGAGTTCGAGGAAGAAGAAGAAGAAGAAGAAGAAGAAGAATTGAACACAAGAAAAATCGCAGGGAACGTCCTGACGGTTGTTTAAATACGTTATTCCTTGAAGAATATTTCCTCGATGGAAAAGGTTCGAGCTCTGCTTAATCGAAACCCGAAATTCTCGTTATCTCTCGGGATCCTCTTCTGAAAAATTCACTCTTCGATCTTCAAATTTAATCTTACAAATTCTCGAGAAAATCGGCCGTTGTACGTAGTCATCGATGAAGAGTTCAACGCGACCTTGGGATCAGCCGAGTTACGTGAATTCGACTGATATTTTATTTTAAAATACTTGGCTACATGTAGAGTTGTTCTTTTATTATTTGTTATCCCAGATTTTGGAATGTTAGAATCAGTCGAGGAAAAAGAGAACGAAAAAATCTTACAACGCGGATACACAAGTTCCTTTCTCTCCAAGTTTCGTTTTCGATTCAGTCGTAATTCGTGAATCCATCGATAAGCATATTTTGTCAGAGGAAAAATTTGGATCACGAGCGTCGTGTAAAGTTCGAGAATTTTAAAGGAGTTTGACATGAAATTCTATGTTTTTTAAAATCGAACCAAAGAGATCGTATTATAGTATCCGTGACGTCGACTTGGAATTATTAACGTAATTAAGAACAAATTTTATTTGGATATAGCTGATAAGCGATTCGAAATTTTAATCAACGACGAACGCGCGAAAACTCTTTCGTCATTTTTTCATTAGACATCCACTTATGATCGACTTACTCGAACTGGAACGACTCGAGAACAAGTAGTTTGTCTAATATACGATGTTTTTAGAAACTTGGTCCATTTTCCTGTGTTAGTATCTTGAAAACTGTGTCGCCGGGGCTCGCGTGTTTTCCGAACGTTAAGTATCGCCGTTTCAGGTCGCATGTGACAATTTATTGACACAGTTTAATCGACTGGACTGGAAACTCGGCGAAACTTTCCAGAGCTACCTGAACAACTTTGCTCTAGTCGACTAGACCGAGAAACTGGCGCATATACACGCGCTCGATTGACCAGTGAATAATTAATACGTGCATTACTCGGTTGTTTTGTTGCGATTACAGGGCAAGGTGTCCGCGAAACGAAAACACCACCGATATATTTAGAGGCGGTGGATAGAGCGTTTATTATAGCAGTCGTATGGGCTAAAATTAAATCGGAAGCGCAACGTAGAGAAAAAGGAACTCGCGTATCTGTGTTGTAAGATCTTCTTTCCGTCTTCTTCTTATCGATTTTCTTTTCACTTTCTTCGTACTCGATATTGCTTGAAAGTTTGGCGCTGCTATACTTTCCGTTAAAAAAATTTGAAATTCAGAATTTAGGATTTAGGGTTCAGGGTTTTGAGTTCAGAGTTTAGAGTTTGGAGTTTTTGTGTTTAGAGTTTACACTTTACAGTTTCAAATTCAGAATTCAGAGTTCAAAGTTTCGAATGCAGAGTTCGCGGTTTACAGTTCAGAATCCAGAGTTCGATATTCAGAATTGAGAGTTTAGAGTTCGAAGCTCAGATCCGAGAGTTCAGAGTTCAGAGCTGAGAGTTCAGAGTTCATGGCTGAGAGTTCAGAGTCCAGAGTTCAGAGCTGAGAGTTCAGAATCAAGAATTCGTAGTCCAGAACTCAAGAACTACGAATTTAAGAGGCATAGTTGTGAATGTGGACGTTATAATAAAAGACTGTCAGTTTAGAATTTTGTGTTACATTAGAAACCCTTTTATTAAAAATGTATCAAATCAAAGGAAGTTGTTTCGAAGTTGAAACCAAAGCAACCTAACCCCAATCGAAAGGGATAGCTATAATTACATTGAATATGGAATAGTCTTTTTTTATGTTTTCTCTAAATCCTAATTATAAGGTTAACAAGGAGACAATCTACATTTACTTTCACCCAATCGTTTCATCTATTGAGATCTCATTCGCGTGTTTAGAATGTTGACAGGAATGTGGTAGGTAGAATTTTTTCTAAAATAAAGTACAGTGTGCTATGTTGCTAGATCGTGCAACGGTATATTTTGGATTATTACGCTGTCGCTGCACAGTACCTTCTTGTATTATGTTATGTAACTTAATATTCAGTAATATCATACTCTGCGTAGTACTATGAAACTTGGTATTACGTGACATGGTTTACGTATTATCGCTAAAAGTGCGAGTGATCGGAGCTTGAAGCGCGTCGATTTGTCGATCGACTTCTTTCACTGACACTGCTTTCGCCCACAGTCGAACATTATACCTATTCTCTTTGTTATATTCTATATTTTAACCGTATAATTATGACATAGAACGAGCGCAGAGTTTGCAACGAAATACAAGAAAGACCACGAAAAAGAAGAATCGTAGAATCCTTTAAAGAACTGAAACACAATCCACCACGGTATAACAGTTTCTCTATTGCACATAATTTTCTCTCGACGAATCACATTTTCAACTAAAAGGGACATTCGCGCAAGAATAACCTCAGGGTGTCCTCTAATTTGTTATATAATACGCCATTTAGTCCAACGATATCGCGTTTCATATAAGATTCACGCGAAGCACGATACTTGTTGCTACGTATACGCGCACTGATGGATCAATTCGATCGATCGCAGCCGAGACGATCAGTGGTGTGTTTGATGATCCGGGTGGCGTTTAATCACCGTCGCAGAAACGACAGAAAATAGGAAGCAGCTTTCAGCCGCGCCAGTTGTACGTTTCTTGTTAACGAGATGTTCAAAGACGACGCGAATTCCTGGACAAGTTAACGAGCGTGTTTATCGTGCCTCGAAAGTTCTCGCCGATGGAAGTCTCGTCGAAGGTTAATTACAGCTGTCGGTAACTGTAAACGACCGTTGCCCGTCTCTATCGTGTGTAATAAAAGCTTTATCGACGCTTTCGTTGGCTGCAACACGCGCAAAGAGAGACGCATCTTGTTTTATCTGGACAGTTAAATATTTATAAGAACTGCTTAGTCCACTTTCGTCAGGGTTACAACCGCCGTCGATTTTTATCTATATAGGTCGCTGGGAATTTCCATAGCTGCCTCGTTCGAACGTAGTATGGAAAAAAGATGGACGAGGATTGCGTCGACTCTAACATTTACTGTATCGATGTAAATCGGATAATTTGACAAATGGGTAGTCCGCGATCTTTTATAGATACTTTATAGATTTTTAGAGCGGCGAGCTTCTCCAGGCTTTAAATTATTCGGTCGAGTCGGCCAATTTCTGATCGGCTATAGAAATTTTATACAGCCATAACGGATCTCTGAATTATGAACAGCGATTTCGATTATTATATATCGCATTATACGAGATGGTTAATCCGTAGTGAACTTTTTGTAGGAATTTTAGAGCATTTCAATTATTCGTACTTGTGTATTAATCAAAACGACCAATTCGTAACTCTTCCTACAAATTTTGTAGAGTTACCGTAGAGATTCCGTAGTTTCGACAACATGAATAACTTCTTTCGTGAATTATGTGGGCGACAGCTTGTTCTTTTCACTGTTTCGATATTATTATACAAGTATACACGCGTGTATAGCCGGAGAAATTAATTATAGAACGCAAAGCTTCATTCTCCAATTTGGCGCCTTGATAAGATCTATTTCGACTCTACAATGGCACATTTTTCTTCACGCAAATCATACAACTTGTAACCCTCAATTTCTTAATGGCTAAATTACTCGTTCCGCAACTTGTACATTTTTTTCACATCCCTGTACACTTCTCCTAATGGAAGTTAGACTATCGGCTTCTAACTCGGGACTTCGAATGGCTAAATTATTTGTTGCGTGAATTGACAGCATTTTTCTGACTGCGAGTATACTTCCAACTTGTAACCCGCGATTCCTTAATAGCTAAATTACTTGCTCTATAAATTGCACATTAGCGTCTAAAAGAAAGAGCATCTGGGAGTTAGCGAAGACTTAATAAGGAAATGTTGGAACATTTTAAAGACTACGAGCCAAGAAGGAGTATAGCAATTATGGGACATAGGGATGGAAACAGAGGAGACTCTGAAAAAGGGGGAAGAAGACAGAAACAGTGGAATAGAATATAAGGATCTGGATACGATAGGAGATACAGGAGAGTAAGGAAAGTTTACCAAAATACTTGAGGAGAAAAGGGGGAGGGGGGAGAGAAGCTACCGGCAAGAGCAAGATGGCAAACTACGCGTGTAGTTTTTCAGCGAGTAAAGAGGAAAAAACGTGCTTGTTTTGTAAAAGCAGCGGTGGGACATTTGAAACACTTGGAAGCTATGCAAAGAAGTTGATAGAACAAACCTGAACGTGGAAGAAATACTGGCTGAGGAAGGAAAAACGGAAGCAGTCGAACGGCTAGAGAAGGCCGGAAAGACGTAAAAGAAGGAAGAGACGGAGGGGCGAGTTGAGCAAAGGGGGCTGTGCAAAGTGCGAAGCGTAAACCGTAGCCAATGAAATAGTTGAAGCTAGTTTGAAGGAACAGAAATGCCTCACAGCAGACTAAAGACAATTTTAGAATAGAAACGAAAGAAGTAATCGTGCAACGCAGATTCGGCGATAGTGCGGGATGATGGTAATGCGTATGTCCTGTAACCAAGTCCAATTTCTAAAATTAATAGCTAAATTACTTATTCCATAAATTACACATTAATGCAAGTTATAGACTTGCAACTTCTAAGCCAAGACTCTTAATAGTTGAATTACTTATTCTATAAGTTGGACATTTTTCTTAACGCGAGTCAAACTTCCAACCTCTAACCCGAGACTCTTAACAGCTAAATTACTCGTTCCATGAATTACACATTTTTCTTAATGTGTCTTAGTCTTGAGCTTCTAGTCGCAGGTTCTTTCCAAAATTACAACTCGTAATCGAGCATCTTTCATTGTTAAATTATTTATTTGTGTGTCTGATCGTCGGACGGCTGACGGATAGGAAAGTTTATTAGAATGCGTAAATTTCAGAGGGGCTGGTTAATGGAGTCGACCTCGGTGTTGGCGTCAATCAGCCTCCTGGTTCCATTTCGTTTCTCGTTGAATTGTGATAGAACATCCGTTCGCATGGCATAATTTGATACATGGCGCGGCACATTAACAATCATAAACATTGTGCGTTAACGGACGTTTAATTAATGTAGTCCGGTATAATGATGTCGATCCGATCGAATTTCACGCACGTTAGAAATGTTTTACTCCTCGATTAATAATGTTCGCCCGGTTTCATTGTTTTCAACCACCGTCCAATTTGCATTTCGTCCGCAATCTCCTCGTTATCTTGATCATAAATATGAATTTTCTGGAATTTTCCCTGGATCAAAACAGAGAATGGTATTACCGAAAAGGTTCTCGTACGCGTTAGATGAAAACAGTATGTAATATTGAAATTCACAGATCTAATTGCGAATATTTGCACGATACGATCGAAAAATTATCGAATTGCTCTTCTTTAAAAGTAAAAATCGATTTTGCTATGTCGATCGTTCAGAACGTTTCGTCCTTTTTCTTTTCTTCCTTTTTTGTTTTCGTTCGATAAACTGTCTTTTTCCCTGAACTGTATCGATTAAATTTTAAATCCACAAAGCGAACATTGTTTTTTCACGAAGTTTAAGAATACGGTAGCTTCGTGATATAACGATCATTGCTGATTGCTAAATGGACGAGATTTAACAAGGAAATTATTACAAATGCCTCGTGCGACGTTTCTACCTGTCTTTTTCCCTAAACTGAATCGATCAAATTTTAAATCCACAAAGTGAACATTGTTTTTTCACGAAGTTTAAGAATACAGGTAAAAATAAAATAGGTAAAAATACAGCGGAATATTCGAGTACCTGTAAAATTGTACCTATCGATAGTGTGTCTGTAAAAGAGGAAAGAAATTCGTGAGGACACTCGATCATATCGCGTTCGAATGCCAAGATCGGACACGATGATCGGTGTTTAATGCGCGTTGCGTGGCTTTCCGCATCGTCTTCGGAATTATTTTCGGATGGGAACGGGAGGACCGGTGCCAAGAATACTCGGCACGCTAATAGCAGGTTGACAAGTACACCGTTTGAAAACGAGAACGTTTGTGACGTGAAGCGAATCCGCCTGCGGCGGACCACGCTCGTGCGGAGGAGTCTCTCGTAAATGTCCAATAAATATAAATAACACCGGTAGAACGGTCCGGTGAAAAGCCGCCCACGACAACCAAAATATGCCTCTTCCACCCCCATAAAAACCAGTTCTAACGCACACCGTTCACAATTCGTGTTTTCCTTTCCGATCTTTTTTCTTCTTCCGTCTAATCGTCGCTGATATTCAATTTCTTAACAAGCTGGTGAATTATATCGATAAGTGAATTTATCCGGCGAAAATGATAAATAATAGAAGACCAACGAACGTGTTTTACGGGAGGATTTTAAACCTCGATACGTTGCGAACCAATTCCACATGAAAATCATGTTCGCGCTTGCCTTTGAACGTTTGCTCTTTCCAATGTTCGAGAAACATTAGCGAGGTTTTTAATCCCTACGTTTCTTATTTCTCGCGAAATATTCTGGATTCGCCGTCTATTTCCGAAAGCCTTGTATATGCGAATCTATCAGAACATGTGCCTCTGTCAACTGTTTGTAGCTTAAGTTGGGTGAATTAATAAATTAGTAAATTAGTAAATTAGCACAGCAGGTTAATAAAGTACAACTCGACTTAAAGTAACACTTGCTGTACGATCTTGTAAAGTGAACCTATCATATCCTTTTTTCGAATATTTCCTTCCGACTTTATAAAATATTTTTTAAGAAAATTTAAAGAACATACGCTTGTAGTAACATTCTTAGCCCATGGCGTTGATCGGACATGCTTTTCGTAATGTACGCAACGATGCTCGTTGGGATGTGGAACGTGGATTAAAATTCGCGACAGAAGAAAGAAACGGTGCGCGCAAAATACGTACGTAAAGTTTCGCGTTGTAGAAAATTACTCATCGGCGTACGGCATAGAGAAAATTCGATTAGCGTTACGTTCGTAAATGTTTCTTCGAAAATGTGTCCGACGGACATTTGTTTCCTCGTCGGTCCACCAAAGAACGATGATCGTTACGCACAATCATCTCCGCATATTTAACGTACTTCCGCCCTGCATCCAGGAAATCATAGACACCATAGAAATCGAAAATTGCTGCGAAATCTGTGCTCGAACGCAATATTTTCGGGGGCGTAATTTTTTTCTCCGCGTTCTGCGGCGAGTTTATTTCGCGGTAGTTTTAATTAAAATCGCGCAGTCTCGAACTTTGTAACCGAATTGCAAAATATTTCTGTACACGGGGAATATTACGCGAGAGACGAGGGTGAAATTGAATCGGTAGCAAGTCCGAGGCACGGTTCAGTCTGCCGGCTCGGTTTTCCACCGAGTCGCTAATTTAGCGAAATCGGATAATCGAATTGAATTCGCGACTGAATAAGATTACCACCAATCAACGGAAGCTTGATCAAATGGAGATGTTGGCTAGATAACATTTGGCCGAAACGTGTACGTCTTTCTCTTGGAAGGCCTTTGTCACGAAAAGGGGATGTGGATGACGTTTAATCAAAAATTTTACCGCGGAGAAACGAGAGAGAGAGAGAGAGAGAGAGAGGGAGGGGGGGAGAATAAGCACCGTGTAAATTTGTTGGAACAGAAAATTGTATTTGCAATTGCACGCAACAAAACGTAACTTTGAAACAGTTTCACCCGACGCTCGGTTTCACCAACTTTAATTTTGCGATGAATGCTCTTTCGTCGTGTCACTTGTTCTATTTACCAAACATGTATGTATCTCTTGGTTTCCTCGTTTTTTAGGTAAAACCGTTACCCTGTGACAAATTGTACAATGATATTATAATTTGCGTGTAAGTTGCTCGAGAGAGCGCACAGTACACGAGTTGCTTTTAATTAAATCTGTAAATCACTTTTAATTAAATTTTGACTGACAATAAATATCGTATTAATAGTACTGAATAGGTCGAGTATACGATTTCCTTGTAAATTCTCGTGTAGTATTCTACGGATTATTTTTATGGTTTCTTTCAAAGTAGAATTTGACGATGCAGAGGAAATTGTTTAGAAGTTAGCGAACGATGGTTTCGTTTTTCCCTGACGTGGGAATTATTTTTTAACCGCCATTTCCTATCTTCGGTAATCTGTTAGAGATCGCTATATAAGAAGTTTTATGAGAAACAATGAAACAGAGATTTACGCATAGTTAATCTATATTATAATAAAATTTAATTTGTGAAATGTAAAGACATTCCCTAACTGTACCATTGGCAGTTTAAAAAATTTATTCCCAGAAATGATTTTCTTTGTCTCTTTATAATTTGCGTATTCCCTTAATCCATCCATAAACCAAGCAATAGTTTATCGTAACTGTAACAAATACTTCAAGTTGTTCAAATTTCATAAAACTGTACAATTTACGCGAAAGAGATAATCGTCATACGATATTGAGAAATTATTACGTAAAGAAGGTATCGAACGAATGCTTGGAATTCTCTTTCGTAGCTGCAACGTTAAGAAATAGAATCGAAGATCGTGAATTGATACAAAAAAAAAAAAAAAATATCGCGTTAAAGAATCATTGGTCCTTGAAGCATTTGAGCCATTAAATGAAAAAGTAGCTCGTTTGGCCGACGTTGAACGTTTCCGAGACGAAATCAAAGAAATCGCGGATCCTCGGTAAGCGAATCGAAATTTCCGTAAAGATGTCGCATTTTTATGCGACGTTTTATCCAGCATACGTTGCTTTCGCGTCGACGATACGCGAGAATTCGTCTCGAGACAATTTTCACGTTGTTGCTGTGCGCTTTACGACCCAGTGAAATTACGTTGATAGTCTCGTTACGCACGCTAAAAGTCGCGCGATATTTCCATTTTCGCCAGCCGTGCGGCAAATTTTACGTGAAATTCAATGAGTGTTCCGTTTTGATTAAAAGCAACAGGAATCGACTCGTTCGTTCTGTCTTAGAATGTTCAATTTCATCTCGTAATTAAAATCTTGACAGGAGATTACAGAGAAGTTTTATCGATTTATCAAATTTTAGGGATTTCTCCATTCAAAACATAAAAAATCTCCGAGCTATAAAATCCGATGAAAATTCTCCACGTAAAAAACTGTCGAAAACCATCGTCGCTTTACGTCTTTGCACGCAGACCTGGCGAATGAATCTTGAACGATCGTGTCGTTGGTAAATATATCTTTCCGAACGTAAAACTTCTAGTCGTCGCTGCTGCTCTATCTTCTCCTTCGCGAAATTCGCAAATATTCTAGATTTGGTCTTTCGATGACTGGCATTCTCTCACCGCTCTGGAAATCTCCTTGAAACTTGTACCTCTCTTAGGTACCAATTAAGCTGTACAATCCTTGCAGAACTTACGAGGTAATTCGATAAAAATCCCTTTATCAATTTCTAATATCCTACCTCGAATACTTTTTTATTCTTCAAATTTCTTCACCGTCGGATCCTTGTCTTTGATCTCAATTGAAGGCGATTTAATTTTAATTTAATCAGTGAAAGAGGAGCTCGATACTGTTAGCCTGATATTTTCCAACCTTTTCACCTCCTGATATTTTTTTAATCCTACTGGTACTGGTATTTTTAATATTACGTTCCTAACATTTTTTTTTCTTCTTTTTTCTTTTTTCTTTTTTTTTTTTTTTTTGATAAAAATGTTGGGCGAGGCAGGGAGACGCAACCGCGGGGTTTCAGTAATTTTACAAATTGAAAATTGCTCTCTCTCAAAGATACACAAAAATATTACTATTCCGAGGAATGGCAGCGAGAACACATTCCCTCGTTAATTCACCATTCACGATTCATCTGCGATACATTCAGCCAATCTGGCTTCGTTCGCCGACCATGTCGATCCTTTAATATGTGGTTCGCGGCTAATTAATTGAACAAAAGTGTGCCTCTCTGTGACCAGACACGCTGATTACGATATATGTATATAAACGCGTGGAATTTCAGCGGAACAAGATGGATGCTTAATTATAATCGACAAGGAGGTTAATTGCCGCGATACGACCGACAAAGATATTTGATACGAGAATGATTGTGTCGTTGGTAATTGCCTGGAACCAGGAAAAAGCCGTTGATTACGATAAGTAGAATATACTGGGTGACCGTCAGGCTACTTAGAATAATTGTTTAATCCTTCTGTTCTCTTCTCTTCTATTCTTCTTCTTCTTCTTCTTCGCGTTTGTATCTCTTTAGTTCTTCGACACTTTATTTACAAAGAGCGTGGAATGCACGAAAGATGGTAAAATTATATTATTGTGTATAATGAAACGGTGAAATGAGATGTTAAAAAGCTAGCTATTTTTTAATTATATTCGTTGGAATGTAACATCCAATTTAGATTATAATATGGATATAATAAATTATTATTTTGTTATATTTATTTTTATTTGTTATTGCTTAGTCCGTGCCTCTCGGCTTTGGACGAGCTTTTCGGTTTTACATCTCGTTTAACATATATCATTCGTTGGCGTTATCTCCTTATTATCTATACTCTTATATCCAACTAATCTCTTTTCTATGTCTATCTCTCTATATAACTACCTCTTTTCTTATATAATCTGTTCTATTGCTATCTATTCTCTAAACTAGGTAACTTTTGGGCTTTTTGCCTCTTTGCTGTGCTTCCTTATTGTCGTTCCTCCCCGTCTTTATTTTGTTATAGATTATAATATATATTATGTAATTTATTAGATTATATAATATTTACTAAAGATATAATATAGACGCGAGAACAGCTGGGATAATCGTTACATGATTTTTCTAAATGATAGAAACGTGATTCACTTCCTATAATAATAAGAAAAGTATATGTAGCAGGTGTCAGTGTAGGAGCGAAAAGGTTTAGTTAGAGCGAAGAGGGTTTAGTTGCAAAATATAATTTATAATATAGAAGTTAATATAATGATATAACAATAGTATTAAAAATTTATTGTTCACTGGACCACATATATCGGACTACGTATTGCAAATAGGTTCGTCGTCTGGTATCTGGCAGCACACAGTTCGTGTGACGTTATGTAAATTTATATTTACAGCATATCTATATCGATAGTTGTTTAGATAAAAATTAGTGTCGTTTTCTTAATTCGAACTTAGGCTGCTCTAATTCAAAGTATAATAATAAATAATAAATAATAAATAGAACATCAGCATAAATCTATCCTTGAATCCTAGTTACGCCAACAAGACAATACTCAGACCATTATGGAACATAATATAGAACATATGAATATATAAATTCGAAGCTCAATTATCATAACAGTGGAATAACTTCTAAATCATTTTAACGTAATAGTTACTCCAAATATAAAGAAGTCGACGATATTGTGTGCATTCGCGTCGGATATAGAAATGAGAAAATATAAAATAAAAATAATTTACATCAAAGTCTTGTCCTCGTCATCCTCGAGTCATCCAATTCTTCGCTCGCTCGATGACCATATTTACTACGAACAGTAAGTAGAGAGTTTCATTCCTTAAGACGTTACGTTTCGTCAAAATAGAAGCAACGACAATAGAAAAGACCCTTATGCTCGATTTACTTCCTCTTTTTGTTTCCGCGGAATGTTTAAACCCATTTACGGCACATCTTTGCACGAGTTTTGTCTCTGTGCATCTCTAATTACGTCTCTCTTTGAGAAATGTTAGTAGAGCGTAGTCCGGGTGAAAAAGGGACGTTGGATGGATCGTTAATTATGTCGTTAATTAGGTGCGCCGAAGTTGCCCGGCCAGAATTAAAGCTTGCGGCGATAATATGGATTCGCCAGTCAGTTCCGAATGGTACCGCGGCGTCTAAGAAAATTCCCATTCATAAGCGTAAAGATCGAGTTATTAATTAAGTTGATAATTAGAGATGAGGCGCCCGCGGGGCCGATGTAAACTCGGCTGGCACACGCGTGAGAACGGCCGGCAATTAATTAGCGAGCTTAACGTGGCTCAGTTTTAGGGCTTGCATAGTTCAGAGGTGAACAATTTGCTCGTAGAACTACGAAAAAATTCCAAGTATCGCTTCTCCTATGTTCGAGTGGCACTTTCATTCTTTGGAAAATTAATTTCCGCTGATTATCTTTCTTTTCTTTTTTATAAATCAATTACGTATACGTAGATTCAAAGAGAGCGTATTTTTCTTAATTACTTTTATTCCTTTCCCTTTTCTTAGATTTTCTTCCACCCGATAGTCGTCCGGTATATTCTTTTTCATTGGAAGTTCAATATTCCTTTTCATTATTTTTATCTATCGCAAGCTACGATTGATTTTTCCATCGACCGAATGTTCATATTATATATATTAGTATAATGTATGTTCAATAATATATTGAAGATGGAAGTTGTGGAAAGGATCGCAGAAGGGTGGAATCTCTGTTCAAGTCTTATTTCACTAATCGTATTCGTATGAAGTCGAATTTGCATGAACATATCCGCAGTTTCATTATAAGCTGTCTTACTACTTTTCCGTACTGTATTATACTTTCGTACTTCCATACTGTAGGTATATCATAATGTTGTATAATTCATGAATTTTCTTGGTTTAATTTCTCAAAGAAATAGCTGCGCCGTTATCACGATTCCTAATACAACTACGTGCGATTAATTGGACAATCGCCATTTGAATATTTCACGTCACGTCTCCATTCCTGATTTTATTCCCTTTCGTCGCAGAAACACGAATCTGCATGAAAATCACCGGTCTGTTTGTCGGTCATATAATTAACCAGCTACCTGTTTTTGACGAGGGTACTCGTCACGAAGAAATGGCGATATTTTGCGTTATGACGAGTACACTCGTCACCGCTTACTTCTCGCGACACATTTTAGCAGCACGTGCTTCACAAATAAGCCGCAACAGCTGACTGCCTGAACGATCAACCCGCGAAGCTTTCAAGCACTTGTTTCAGCAGATTTTCGACGATCGATCGGAAATACGAATGCCCGCTTGGGTCTCGGGGAATTTTCTAATTATTTCTGACATCGCAGACGATCGCTTTGATCTCGTTTTCTTCGTCGTAATCGCCTTTAATAATTCCGTGGCTAAAAGTGGGGATGGTAGAGCAATGGAAAACGAAAGGAGAGAGGTGTTTTAACGTCCATAGAGCTTTTTAACGTGCCATTCTTCCGGCGCATGGTGTAAGGTCTCGTTTCGCGAGAACGGATTGCAATTAATTGAGGCTTTTAAGCGGCCTGTGTGTATAAAGAGAAACCAGTGAGAAGAAAATGGAAAAAGCAGGCGAAAGAAAAGTGAGAATCCGCAGGGCGGAAAAAGGAACGCGATTTCATTTTTGCCTTTTACAACCGTATTGTAAAAAGGTTCCTGATGCGACGTATTTTTAAACCGACCTCGCCCGCGGTTTCAACGAAATGCATCTTCCATTCCTTGAATAGAATCGAGTAACCAGAACGTGTACAACGCGTGAAGAACGCTTAATCTTTCTTTTTGTTAGTCGATTTTTCGTCAGTGTCGTTTCTTTTTTTTCTTCTTTTTAAGTGAAATAATATATGACACGGTTCGCCAGCGAAATCTTACGTAACTCGAACACGCTTGATTAGATTTCTTGGGTCCATTGTATTGCTTGCTTTTGATTCAGTTCGAGTTGAATTACAGATACAGTCATCTCCATAAGTATTTGCTCGTTTGTATATCAAAACCAAATGGAAAATTGAGTAGCAGTGGCGTTTCGTATATTTTGTCGAGAAGAAATAAATTTGATCTCTTCATTACCTGCTAAAGACTTTTGTTAAACGAATTACACGATTTTAATATTACGAGACGAATGTATTTGCAGTCTTAATATCATACGCTTGATTTTTACTTCGTCGAAAAGGATCATTTCTATTCGAATGGAAATTAGTTAGGGTAATTTTTATTGCAATAAAGCTTACACGAGACGACGTGTAATAGCAACACTTACTTCTTAACATGCAAAGCAATGATAAAAGAATTCTTAATCTCGACATAGAACACGCGAACGTTATATTAATATTCTTTTGCATTTTATTTCAATAAAACAATTTTCGTGGGCGATTGTAGGTATCAGAGAATAGGATCGATTACACCGCGGCGAAATAAATCTTCGTGTTTAAATGCTCGGCTTTTTAATCTGCCTTGTACGAGATTTTTCAGGAGTCTAGGTGCCGACTCATAAAATTTCACGCCGCCTTTAGCGCGGACCACGCTAAAGTTCGAATTACTTTTTATCGAGACTGGAACAAAGGATTTTTATCGTGCATGAATTACAGGCAAAACGAAGCACGTTTTACGACCAGGCTGAAATGTAATTTCCATTTTAACTGCATTCCATTCGTTTAGATGTCTCAATCGGAGTGTGACGCGGAGAACGGAAGTTTGAAGGAAAGGGGCGATCAAAGAACGCGTGAAATCAAAGAAACGATTAGTCGCTAATGAGCGGCGAAACTGGCGAAACAAGTTCGATAATATATAAAGTGCACTCGTTTGATCGTCGTTCGTTCTTTTATCGTTCCCTCAATTTTTACTTTGACCCACCGATTCGGTAAAAGATTATAAAAATCTTGCTGAAAATCCGCGCTGCACGGATTATTTGAATTTCGTTCCACTCCCTTCACGAAGAAAACAATTGCACGGAAGAAAATTTTCGTCGTCGGAATTCTTTTAATTTTTCTCAGACACGGTTATTAATCGCAACTTATTAATCTTCCAGCGAAGAAACGAGCAAAATTTTCTGAAAATTCACGATGCAGGAATTATTGAAATTCTACGTTTCTTTCGCTTCTCCGGACCTGAAGTTTCCTCTTCGCTTGTCCCTTTTCAACAACGGAAGAATCAAAGAAAAAGTTTACGTAGGAATCATAGTACCAATTGTAGTAATTCTGCGTAATAATCCATAAAAAATAACGAGGAAAATTTTATTAAAACTCTCGACTTTGCGACGGTTCTCTGTGCTCCTTTTGCCAACGGAAGAATTGCGCAAAAGAAGATTTCGATATAGAGATGACCGTCTGGATTCTTCTTGTAATTCCGCACACGATTATTCGAATTTCTCTTTGCTTCTTGTACCAACCGAGGGATTAAACGAAAGAAGATTTCAATATAAAGATCATCGTGCCGATTCCTGCAATTCTGCGCACGATTATTCGAATTTGTCTTTTCTTCTTCTACCGACAAAAGAATTCAGAGATGGAAGATTTCAATCTACGGATCATCGTCCCAATTCTTACACAATCCTGCATTTTCTACATTCAGATTCGTTATTGCGTTACAATTTACGATGCAGGAATTTGTGGAATTCTACTTTATCGAGCTGGATCTCTCTTTTACCAAGAGGAGACGAAAGAAAGAATTTCAAGATGGAAACTTTCGTTAAAATTTACAGTGGCTCGATCGTTCTTGTAATTCTTTATCGAGCCTTTCGAGGCGACGATTACACGAATTTCTCTGTGTCTTCCTCCACCAACAGCAGGATCAAACGAAAGAAGATTTCTATACGAAGATCATCCTGCCAATTCTTGTAATTCCGCGCACGATTATTCGAATCTTTCTTTGCTTCTCCAACCGACGAAAGAATTAAACGAAAGACGATTTCCATCTAGAGATCATCGTCCGGCTTCTTACAATTCTATACAGCAATTTATTAAAAAGAAACGATGGCACATCGTGTTGAAATTCACAGCGTAGGAACTATTTTTACTTTTCTCGATTTCCTTTTTACCAACGGACGAAGGAAAGAAAAAGATTTCGAGATAGAGAGCTCGGTTAAAATCCACAATTTCTGGGTTTTTTCATTTTCATTTTTTCCAACCCCTCGTCCACTAAAAGAAGAACAAAGTAGGGAGCATCGTCCCGGTTCTTGTAATTCCCGATAAACAGAGGACCATAAAGCGAAGATCGAAGCACGTTTATGACTAACGGAACGTGAGGCATTTTGATAAAACTGGGATGGACTTTTCGGTCATTCCTACGTAAAGCGAAAGGAAGAGGGAAACTGATTCGAGATTCCGAGCATACGCTCGACCTTCTACTTTATTTAGTCATTCCCCGTGCAATATTTAAATGATCCATGAGCGTAGTTTCGAGCACCTATAGAACTCTGTTCTTGCTACTCCTCCCACCCCAGTGGCTCTCGCTGGCCCGTTGCATCTCTCCATTTTACATATTCCTCTTCCTTGTCGAGCTTCCAGGGACACCAGGGAACACTCGTCCGACTCTAAGCTGTCGTCATAATTTTTTCACCCTTCAATATTTCATGAGATCTATCGCGCCAACGTGCATCCCCTTTGCCACGCTTTTCGTCGTTTATTTTTCATTTCTCCGTGGAGCGTGCGAATTTTCACGCCTATAACTGTTAATCTCTTTCATTGTCCGCTTAGAATCGGGAAATTTCCCAAAAAGTAGCAATCTTTCGTATTGCTTTCTCGTAATCTCAATAAATAGAACACCATACGTGGAGCTTCATTCGTCTGGATTTGTCGGCGGACAAACAGTTTACCGTTGAGAGTTTTATTGTTTACAAAACTGTACCGTTTAAATGAAAAATTTGATTTCCCATGTTGCACTCGTTTTCGTATTTATAAGAATCTCCTGCTGATCGCTCGCTCACATTCAGACGCTGCTTACCTAAATTCAAGCATACTCGATAAATTTTCAAACTCGATTTTTCACAAACCAAGCTTCAGCGAACAAGGACGAATTTTATTCCACATTTTCGACTTGTCTTCTCACGCGCAATCATCTCGCACTCGATTGCAGCACCAGCTACGGACCACCTGTACAATTCGAGTTGCTTATCGCGACACAAGCTCATCAATTTTCTACGTAATAGAGGCTCGCGTTCGGATAAACGAATTTGACCAACGAAAGTTGAGTTAATCGTCGTGCATGAAAAACGACGAGCTGACGATTTAAATTGCCGCGGCAGTTCTGTATAAGATCGAATCGCGTCTTCCGCTAACGCGCTTGGCAGATATGTTTATTTTTTCAACAAGCCGATCTAATTTTCAAGAAGATATCGACTACGATGAAGGAGTTTAACGCAATCCAATCGTTTGCAGAATACGAATTTCCACGCGTTTTCGGATTAGCGTGCCGCTTGGTAAACGTTTATTTCTTCAGCAGGTTGCTCGGATTTTCGAGATGACGAAGACGTATGGCCTAAACTCTAGACTTCGTATAAATCTCATTCGTTCTTTCTTGAGGTTATGATTACGAGAGATTTAACATACTTTGATAGGTAGGGCTGTGTTTTTCTACGTATAAATTATAATCGCACGATGAAGAAAATAGATAATTTCCTTATAAACGTAGCGAAAAATACGTATCTTTATTAATACGAGGGTAATTTGTTACGAAAGTAAGCGGCACGAGCAACGAATTTAGCACGTCTGATGGCTAATCTTTGCTACGATATTATTCTATCGCGTTTGCGGGAAGAGTATGTTTACGTGACCTGGAAATAACATTGTTCGAAATAGAAGCATAGCGCACCGTGTAACACTGCAATCTTGCAATTCTTTATTTTATCCTCGTGATCGACAAGGATTTAACATGTATTTGACCACCTAACACAAATAAAATAACCATATATAAACGAATTGTCGTCTCATTCGGCGAAGCTCGTTTCGTGCGGAGAACTGCACGTCGCTGCAATTAATTTTTAGTTTCTCATAGTACATTGACAATGCTGTGAATAATTATAGACTCGAAGCAGATTTTCTGCATTGTTTCTTCGATATTTCCAAGAAACCACAGATCATGCTTGGACGCGTTGAGCGATATTGTTTCTGTAAAGTGTCGACTAAAAAGTTGCTACAGGAGACGCGACACGGCGAATTATCGTCTGTCGTAATTGAAACAGAAGGAGAAAAAGAACAAGTTTCCAACGAGATAACGCTTCCATTACAGCCGCCGCTACAAAAAGCTGGCTTCAAGATTCCGGAATAGAATTATTACCATGGTAAGTATTATTCAGTCTTGATCGGTGCCCGATCGAGAACCTGTGGGGAATTGTGGCAAGCACAGTTTACGATCGAGGAGGAGCCACCTATGAAATATATCGTTGAACTTAAAAATAAAGAGGAGAATAAAATGCGCGAGATCAGGTATTCGGAACAAAACTTGAAATAAGTTAGAGGATAGCATAGCTAACGGATTACAAGAAGCAATCGAGAATAGAGAAAGACGCGCTAAACATTGATTGGAAAGGTAAGAAAATTAACGTTGACTTTATATTTTTTCCCAGCCAGAAACTCAATGTTAAGAGGAAATTTAATTTTGTCCAGACTTGGAAAGAAGAACATTTTTCCTCGGTTGTATGTTCAGTTTTGCTTCACATTGCAATATGATGCTATTTTCCTTTCAGTATCACGAGAATCCTAATAAACTGGCTCGAGCTTGCAATTATTTGCAATTATTTACCGCATTCGTAAATCTACATAAAATCTTCGCGCCCGAAAGTTGACACTCAAAATAGGAAGCTTCAATTTTATAATCGTACGATCTTCGGCCACGAACGTCGAGTCATTGTCCCAGGAAGTTTGGACAACAACAGCGACGCAAAGTTCTAAGTAAAAAGGCGCTGTTCCATCCATTCTCGAAACTTTCACGAGCCCCTGTGTCTCGAAGGAAGTTGTCACACCCCCAGGGCGAATTGCAGTTTTCCCTCGCAGGACCGGTGGATAATGTCAGAGAATCTCGAGATGTACTTTTTATTTTCCATCAGACGCCGGACGAATAATAAACGCGGATGTTTCGAGTGTTACTGCTGGCAACAATCACGAGGAGATTCTATTTCGAGCAAACAAAACGGCCGCGAATTCGTTTTCGAGCTTAGCGACCTGCAGTTACCTCGTTCCGCGCGAAAATTATTACGTCTTCTCCGTATCTTTCATTTGTCTGCATTCTAATTTGATAGAAAGCGCTCTCTGTAATGTCGCGAAATTAATCAAAGTACGTTCGTTTCTTGTGTTTGTTTAAATACGAATGAATATCTGGCACTTAAGACATATAGCTGTGAGCCTACATACAGGCCACGGCACCGAATAATAAGAACAACGTGAGGAAAATCTTTGTTCAAGTTCGTTCGGTTTGTAGTTATCGCTTAATAACCGCGAAATAAAAATTTGGAAGCCTCTATATATTTGTAGCGTTTCGAGATACAGGCGTTGTATTATATTTACGATTCTTATATTATAGGGAAGGGAATATTAACTAATAATATCAGTAAATTGACAAGCGACAGGTTGCAGGTTTCTAAAAATCGTTTAAATATTATAATTTTACGTGGAACGAGATAATCAACTCGCTCGTAATTTACGAAAGTCGTTTACCGTACTTGTACCGTTATGCGGGGCGATTTATCAGAACTGGTAGCTTTTGTACAATTGTGCAAGTAACGTTATTTTAATTACACGGGGGACAAATATATTTTATTATATAAATATCTTTTACAAACATTTTGGCGCACTCGTGTATCAAATAACATTTTCAGTGTAATATTTTCGCCTCCACAAAGGCAACGATATGTCTCTTTATCCGTAAAACAGAGATAGGTCTGACCGGGAGTAAGAAAAATGCAATTTCAGTGGCGTGTTATCGAGGAATGAGATTCTTCCGATTTCAGATGGTCGCACGTGTGCCTTTCCCGAATATAAATACACCCGTTAATTGCCAGTCGGCGCCGATTTCCTGCGATAACGTTAAAAGCTCGCGTGCTTTCTTCTAATTAAAAATTTCGATTATTAAGCGGAATACACGGTCCCGCGGAAACCCGGTTCCAAGGCATAATTAGAGACCATTTGATTAGAAGCTGGAACTATTCGCGTCGTTGGAACAGTTTGCGAGATTCGAACACATTTTAACGCCGTTAATTTTCTTCTTCTTCTTCTTCTTCTTCTTCTTCTTCTTCTTCTTCTTCTTCTCCTCCTTCTTCTTCTTCTTCTTCTTACGTCGCTCACAAGTAACAAACAATGGCACGGATTCGTGAAGTCTGTTTATAAGATGACATGATTTGCGGCGCACCAGTTTGTTTGCACAAATGCTGCTCGATCGTCTAACAGAGATGTTAAGGACGTCTCGTCTATCAGAGATGTTGAAGACGTCTCGTCTAACAGAGATCTTTAACGCTATGCGACAACATACTCTGTCACTTTCTAACGCAGATGTTGGACAAAGGATCGTCAATCGTTTCCTGATTCCCTTCGAAATAATCTCGCGTTCATTTTAATCCAAGTGAAACGTGTATTTCAATTTTCCAATCTCTGTCGGGGAATTTTCCGAAAGGTATCGTACAATACGATCAACGTTGTAAAAATCCTTGTAAAACGTAACGAAAGTACTTTGCAAGATTAATCGGGAGCTTGATAGACGTACACGATATGGACCTATATTTCTCTACAGATAAAGGATTGACGCAGGTGCACCCTAAAAAAAAAAGGGAGAAAAGTTTGATGTATTAAAAATCCTCCGCACAAGGATGTACAAAGTAGGTAGAACAGAATGTCGAGCAATTTTGTTTGCGATTTTATATGCATAACTAAAAGCAACGAGGGCACGTGGCGTGTTACGGGGGGTCAGGTTTTATGGAGGCGCTCTTTCACCCCGACAGAAACGTCAATGGGTTCGGCTATCTTTATTATCGAGCAGGAACATGCGGAATTTCAATGGCGCATTGATTCGCCAGCTGCATCGGCCGAGCAAAGAATTACTGCGGGACGTTTTCCTTACGTTTCGTTCCTACGGATGCAAGAGGCTATTCAGATCAAAGATTCGAGGGAAACGACACCGTTTTCCAATCGTTTCCAGGAAGCACAGATAGACGATAAATCTTTGCCCGGCAATCTCCTTTTTCGAGACATTAACACGAGCAGTTTCAAAGAAAATGTGATAGTTCTGTAGCTAAGTTGCTGTTCGAGCACCAATTTTCCATTTTATCTGTGCACGATTCACGGTAATGCGTTTGCGTGAACGTAAGGCTAGTATATCTTAGGCAAATGAATAGTTCGGAGCATCGTCGTATGGAATTTGTAACGGATGAAATTTTTCTGTCTTGGACGGCTATTTTAATCAGTTTCTTTACACTGTGTTGCACGTTTGACGGTAGAAGAAAATTTAATGAAGGAAAATTTGAAGGACGAGCAGCGCTACAATTTTAGAAAAGAATTATAACCGATAAGATACGATCGATAAGATAAATTATGAATAGATATAACGTACGTGACTGAGCGATGTGGTAAAAGATGTTTAGTACAACAAAGTTACTATTAATATATAAGGTAGTTATTATACACAGGTATGAATTTTAAACTTTCTTTCGTGGCCCGTTGTACGTGGCAAGTCATCAAAATTTCCAAGTTTCCAGAAACTTTAATCTCTCTTAGGGTATGAAGGCAAACGCTTAATACCAAACTTGGTATTAATTAGAACTTCTTGTCTCGAATTTCCCTTCTAATCGTGTAAAGTATCAATTTATCATGGAACTCGTAATAGATGAAATTTTTCTTTTCTCTTCGTTTCTTTTTCTCTTTTCTTTTTCTTCCAGAGTTCTTCAACTAGCACTAGATGCCATGAATTTCCAAATTTGCGATCTCAAATTTGGTACCGGCACTTCGTCCTTTCATTTCAGACTTAAATTGCCCCCTCCCCTTTCCTTCTTGTCTACGAGCTCTTAGATACGAAGTGAATTGCTTAATAGCGAATTTGGCGCCAATTACAGCTTTCTTGATCGAACACCCTGTGTAATCGCCTGAAGGATCAATTTAGAAACCAAGGAATATCCATCGAATGTGGTTCCTAGGGTTAACCACCCCTCGACACGAATATTCGATGGGGGCCAGCCTTCCCTTTCCGGTTATTGAACTTAATGCAGCCAGGTCGATGCGCGATATTAAATTATGCGGTTCGGCGCAATGATGCTTCCGCGATATAAAAGACAGGAAAGGAATGAACCTTTACGATCTCTCTCTCTCTCTCTCTCTCCCTCTTTCCCCTTAAGCTATCCTCCCACCACAGCGGCTTTATGACACGACTTTTGCGATAACTGTAATGGCCACTCTCGCAACACGAAGCATGCCATTACCGTCACTCTATTTCGCAGTTGATATCTTTCCCCTTTCAGCTTGCTACGGCCACCTACACCTCGGAGCATCCCCTTAAAGGCTCTACCTTGACCCAGTGAATTTCTCGTGTGTATACACCTGCATAGGAAATTCGATAAAAAGCATTGCGCACCACCAAGCTACTATTATACCATAGAGCGGTGATTTATTTTTAAACGATCGGAATGGTCGTCGGGGGTTGATGATCGCCGAGCTTGTTCTCGCCGATGTTTCGCAGTGATTTCTTTTGAGCAATTGCACCAATGCTCGTACTTTTTCTTTTCTTTCTTTTTCTTTTTTTGTTTCTTTCTTTGCCAGCTTTCAAGTTTTACGCAGGCTACACGGGTTTCATAGTGTTCGCAATAGTCGACACGATAATTGGAGTTAGATAGGTGCCTGTAAACAGATTTCTTGTCTATTTTAAGCACATCTTCTTATACCAAAATGTGTGTTCGATTATTGACACTTACAATTAAATGGAAAATATTTAAATTGCGTATGTGTTTCAAAAACAATAATTCAGTCCTGTGCTAGAACAATATTAGGATATTTTATACAGTTGCTCCTGTATTAAAATGTATGTTTGATAGATTATCGAGATTCACAATTGTTATTTGCGTATTTTAAAAGTCGCGGCTCAAAATAATTCAGTCGTGTGTTAGGAGAATATACAAGACGGTTGTTATTTCTCTATTACAAGATTGGAACACTCATAAGCGGGATAACGCTGTTTTAACCCTGAGATGTAATTACTTTTGGTTGGTTTTGTATCACCATGTTTGATCGAACATTTGTTCCTATGTTACTATAAACCAAACGGAGAATATTGTTCAAACGAGTCGGATCCATTAAATTTGCATGACAAAGTCTAAATATCAAGATTTATAGTCGTGCATAAAAGGAAGCAGTACTTTTGAACCAAGTAATTTAATGGAGTTTAAACGCTCTCCATCTTCATCTTACTAGAAAAACAGTATTCTTCATACCGAAACAGCTTAAAAACAATTATTATTCTATCTAGATTTCGTTTAATGCGCTAACAACTCCCGACAATATTTCTCATTTTTGTTATTCTTAGAAACCTATAATAACAAGACAAAAGTTTATCATTAGGAAAATGGGTACATCAGATTACGTAAAATTTGCTTTGAGTATATAATATTTTAATAAAAGCCAACGTTTCATACAAACCGATTTAATACACTGTTCAAAACAATCACAGGATGTGATATTACTACAAATAATTTCTTCGTGCCAATCGAACGAATAGAAACGACGCGATAAATCGACACCTCGTTGTCACTACGACAATAATTTAGTTTAAAACAATAATTTAAAAAAATATCTTACGAACTCAAGAAGCGTGTGTAAGATTCAAACCAACCCAGAAAACGATGCTGCGATTGTTTTGACCGATGCATCACCCTCTGAGATTCGCATCTGGTCAGCGACCTAACATCCCCGTCTTGTTTATTTTCCAGAGCGCGGCGCAGTGGAGTCCAAAGGCTGACAGTATCCAGGCCGACATCTGAAACATTCCAGAACCCGCGAAAGACTCAACAAACATCACGAGTCTCAGCCAACCAGTGTATTAGTGACTTAGATAAGAAGACTCTCGCCAAAACGTCGACGCTCGCGGAACCTCGGTCAAATCTCGCGATTCGCGCTCGAAATTCCAAGCTTCCGGTGCGTCTCGCGACCGAGGGGAACTCTGGACGAGAGGAGATGTCCCGAAAGTGGTTCCACAGAGGAGACGACACGTTCAAGCCGCCAGACATTCGAAGATAGCGGGTCAAGGTCGCGAGGAGCTCGAACCTCCAGCGTCGTCGAGGTCGATTCCTCTTCGATCAGGGATGAGGATTCGCGGTTCAGGGCACGACGGAACGTCGGTAGGATCAAGCAGAGTTTGAGCGACCGCGTACAATCGTCGCGCAACTTCGACAAACCTAAGTTCAAGTTCACTTTCAGAGAAAAGTCGAGGAAATCCGAAGAACATCCTGATACTTTCAGGGAGAAGAGGAAGTCCAGCGAGGAGAAGGAACGCCTCGACGCTCCTTGCTCCAAGGACGTTGAAGAGGAGGCGCATGCACGCTCTAAGCTACACAAGAGCGATTCTTTCCTCAGAAGATTGGTAAGAAGCTCCAAGGACAATATTACCGAAGGGTGCGAGAGATTGGTCAGGAATATTCAAAAGAGTCCTCTTCTACGAAAGAAGTTTCAGTCTACGGACGAAGAGAGACCAGTGGCACCCGTCCGTAGAAAGAAGTCGAAACAGACACTTCTGGAGCCGGATTTTACCAATAAACAGTCTTCCACGGGTATCGATGCTGAACAGCCGAACAACAATATTCACGTCTCTGTCGTGTGCCCAAGCGCTGAGCTCATAGAGGATGACTTTCTGCTGGTTCACAAGGAGCCTCAGACTGAAAGAACCAATCACTCGTTGAACGAATCAACGACTAAAATCTCCTCCACGTACTTTGTGGAGAACGAAGATTCGTCTAAAAGCGTCTCGGTAGAAGACGTCGAGGATCTCATTCGAACGGAAAACAACCTCCGACTTTTGGAGCAACGCGTTCTCATTAGAAGACGTTTAGAAAAATCCACGAAGCTTCTCGAGGCGCTGCAATCGGGTCAGCGAAGATCCTGGAGCGAAGAGAGTCTCGTCCACGCTATAGAGCAGGTTCACCGCAAGTTCCAGGTAGGATTCCCCATCTCCAAAGTCTCCATAGACACTGTGACGGTAGACTGCTCGCCTATCGCTCACAGAAGATACGTCAGGCCAATTTGCAATCGCGAAAAGTCGAGTAGCGGTCAGTCAAGGTCGCTGGAGTGGCGGAACAAGGTAGAGTGGACGTCGTGGAAAGCGAAACGGTCGCCACCGCCGGACGACTGGCAGGTTCAGAGGTCGTCGAGGCGTGATAGCACGCACGGGTCAGGCGATAACCACGTCCCGGCAAGGAAGTCACGAATACGAGGCGACGAAGTGCACGCGCGGCTCACGTCGCTCGTAAAATGCAAACTTGCGAATTTCGCGGGCAGCGGTGGGGACGAGGAGGAACTGCGAGACGGCGAGCCTGCGGAAGAACAAAGTAAACACCAGCTAGTCGCGAACAGGCTGGACGAGAACGCGACTCGTCACCCTTCGACGCCTGTCGGCGAGCCAACGCACGGCTCACGTGTCGTTTCTGACCTCAGGATAGAGTCTGCATCGGTGAACGATGCTCTGGGTGACTCAGGCGTCGTGACGATTCGCTTGAACCTCGCTGGTTTAGAATCTGATGCAAGAGATGACAACGAAGAGGCCCTGAAGTCCGCTTCGGTGATCACAGCTGATCGTGGTAAAAAGAGCGAGAGCAAAGGCCAGGCAAGATTAGCGAGGAAGAAGAAAGTCATCGGGTCTGTCTGCAAGGTTCGAGATTGGAACGACTGGAAAATGAAATTCACAATCAGGATGATTCGCATCCGGGACAAACTGATGCTAGGCCTGAGCGCCTTCGCGATATTGTTCACCATCCTGTTGGTGATGGATCTACAGATGGATCTTGGATACAGTGGACATCATTTGGTACCCAGCCATGGACGTGTTCGGGTCGGTGACGACCCGAATACTGGTACGATTTATAACTTTCGCAGGAGATATTTGCAACGAACGAATGCGAGTAAAGAGCAGACCAGTGGTGATGTGTCCGGCACGACGCAGAATAGTGGAAAGGATGGTGGGAACGTAGCTAGGGAGTCGAGGACCGAGAAAACAGAAGTGCATGATAATTTCCTGGATTTGGTGAACCTCGTGGAGAAAGGTTATGGTGTTGGTGTTTACGAAGGAGTGGCTAGAATCAGTGCAGAAGACCATACCTACAATCCTACGCTTGGGGAGATGAAGAAAATCAGTCCAAAGTGAGTCTTTCTTTTCTCATTGAAATATTATATTTTTGAATCCTGTCGTCCTCGGGTCTGCATGGTCTGAAATGGATGTTAATGTTTCAGTGGATATTATCGAGATATAAATAGTTTTGAAATGTTTGATTTTAGCATTCAATGTAATTTTACTATTTTTTGTCTACTCCATTCGCATTCTATACGGATAAAACAGTAAAAGAAAAAAATAAAAGATATCTAGAGAGATATGAAAATGACGTAGTAGCGAGGAGAACATCAGGTTTAATTAATAACAACTACAATAGTAGTACATTTCTTGTAAATCTCAATTTCATTACTCGAATACGTAATTAGCGTTCAGTATCTGAAAACAAATGACTTATTGACGAACTAGGTCACTGTAATTTTAACGCAACCGAAACAAACTGAAGGTTTATCAATCCGTGTCAATCACGAGCAAACAAATTATCGAAGGGAACGTCGAACGCAAAAAGTAGATCGACGTATTCTTAATGAACGTAATTCCAAACAATCTGCATGGAAAACAGATCACCAAAAGAAAAAGAGAATACCAAACATAACACGACGAAGCGTTATCGAACGTTGAATTCTAGATACAGTTTTATTTGACAGCCGTTTTCCCGACGACTTGGAGAGTTTTGTTATTTCCACCAGCGATGAAATCCTTATCGACGTTGATAATAACAGAGGTGAGACGACTGGTGAAAATTTTCCATCCCGTAAAAGTGTATACGACGTCCGTAAGATAAAGCGGAATTTCCAACGCGACACCTAATTAACCGAAATACCGTCGAAAGTAGCAAGTTTAAATCTCGCACCTGCTCGGTCCTCGTTGAAATCTCCTAAACCGATTTTCCACGGAACTTCAAACAGAAACTCGATGGTCTTCTTTTTCTCTTTTTTTCTCTCTTTCTTTCTTTTTTCTTTTTTCTTTTCTTTTCTTTTTTTTTTTTAGTTTCCTCGTTGGAAAAGTTTCCTCCCTATCGAATAGAAAGCACCGGGGAGAAAAGCAATTAGTGGAATCGCTTAAAATAACCAAAATCGTCGTTCGAACATCGAACCAGATTTCCAATGGAAAGATGGCCGAAAATAGGGATGGGGAAAATAGGGGAAGAAAACGAAAATTTACTTTCCACTGTCCGTGTCGCAACTTCATATTTTCTCATAGATATTATGTCAAGATAAAACGCTTTGTTCTTCGTTTTATCCTGCGTCGTGTTCGACGTTTACTTGCAATTTTAAGCGATGTATAACATATTTAAATCGTAAAGGAAATGGAATTTCTTGTAACTACTGTGAAACTCGAAACAAATTTTTATTCAAATCGATAGGACAGAGCCAGTGATAAATAGCGTACGCAGAAGCATAAAGAAATAACGATAAACTGAAAATTCGTTAAAATTGACATTATTCCACGTTTTTCTCATGGAAACATAGAAATTGTTTATACGAGAGATTTTTTGAACAGATTGTTCGTTAGTTTGCATCGTGTGGTTCTGGTTTGCGGATGTGTGCGTCGGTAGGTTGGTAGTGTAGGCTTCGATCTGTATGTCTGTGAGATCAAGAACGTTATTACTGTCGTAATAGACTGATAAGAGGCGCGACTGGTGATATCTGGATCATGTTGTTCCCTCCTCGACCTCCAGTCTCGTTCTCGTTATCCGGCGAAATAATACGTAGAACCGAATTGATGGACGAGGATTGAGGTTACGCAACTTTGGACCTATGTTTTAACCGAGTAAAGTAGATTACGGAATTGTTTCTGAAAATTCGTACTTTTGTAAAGAGGATTGAAAAGGTAGAGGCTGCCGGGCAGAGAGATTTGTTTTACCTATCGCATCTTACAGCAAGTGGTACATGTACTTTGATTATTCTACGCGTTTTTGATTATTTTGTCGCGTTTAAATCTCTCACGAATGTGTAAAAATAGTAGTCTGCTAACTGAACTTTATCGTTCACGATTAAGAAGAATCGAATTTTTCTCCTTGTTGCTTTAATTAATTTTGATTACGTCGACGATGAAATTACTAGCTCTTTTATTTCTCGTATCTTCCCTGCTTAATATCGCAAAATGGAAAATACTCCCTCGTCTATTAGTCGTAGACTCGTTGCTAATTTTAATCACGAGCTTTAACAAAATAGAATTCTGACGAAACCTTGAAGACGTTATAATTCATTACATAAAGTGCACGGTATAATTTAATTCGTTTCACATTCGCGCGATCAATAAATGTTAACTTCATTTTTTAATTACGATATCCGTTTATCTTAAATGAAAATTACATAATACAACAGGAGGGGGGACGTTTCTTTTATTCATACACTTCGCCGATTAATTACTTTAATTGTGTTAGTCTCATTGTAGACCTTGAGACTCTCACGTTGCACAAAACGAAGCACAAATCGATGTTTCTCATATTTTACGGCTTCGATCGAAGCGAAGTATCGTAGTCGACCTTGGTGTATGAAGATTGGTTAATCTAAGCGTGAATCGTTCCTGTTGGCCCCTTCGAACGCTAATCCATTCTGCTTAAGCGATTTTATTGTCTGACAAGCAAATATCAGTCGCGTTGGTATATCGCGTTAGAATGCACTTGGTACATGCGTGTGCATTGTGCTTCTACACATATACAGAACGTGCTCTCTCGTGCAAGCAGGTTGTCCAACGGCAAACGTAATTATACCGGTGATAGAAGGAATCCGCGTGATTCACGATTCACGATTCTGTGTATGGACGGGTGTGTTCTATTAAACATTTTCATCGCTCAAATCCATTCGGCAAGGATCAACATACGTGCATATACAAATGGTGGCACTTGACTTGCAAATTCGCTTTTCTATATTTTCCCTTTCTTATCGAAACGGCAGTTTCGTAATCGATTCGAACTCTTTGATGCATAAAATTTTCCTGGACGGTACAAAATAGAACGCAGCTTATTCGTAGACGAATGGTACGCCTGTTCGATCGTATCGGTGTTTTATTGCTTAACTACTCGTTAGGTGTATGATCGTTTGTTCGAACGTATTATCGTCGATGTGCAAAATTTGCACACCGTTGTATTTATCGCAGCATTTATACGCTAATATTAATCGAGTTAATTAAGTTAAATTTTATATCGTAGGAGTACTTTCACGTGATTAAAACATTGCTACCATAAAAATGAAACGTAGAACGTAGTAAATAGATGGGAAAATAGGAATGTGTGCAAATATTGTATTTTTCGTAGTCACTGTATATCGCATTAAACGGCAATATTATACATTTAACGGTTTGAATATCTAAAATGTTGATTTTCCCTGAAAATTATAACTGCTTCTACATTATGCTATTTAATATTTTTACCAGTCATTGTACACTGTATAAACATAACAATATCCGAGTTCTATACCCTCCTCTACCGAGTCGACAATTTGCTAATTAATTTTAAATATCGATTTCCTGTAGTGTTAATTAAATGCAAAGTAATTTACATGGTTATGTTCTCGTCTGTTAGTGACTGGCCAATCCTATCGATTGAAGCACGCGCGTTTACGCGCACGTGAGTTTTCTCTTCTTTCTTCCTACCCTCTCGATGTTTCTTTTCTCCTCGAGGCCTAATTCGTCCCAGCGAGAGGGGCGACTAATTGCCACGAGCAATGCACGTAGCCAATCGACGATTCTTTCCCGTTAATTTGGCAAGTATCGATTATTTCCTTTCTTTTCCTTTTTTGTTCTCTCTAATTTTGGAACTATTTCAGAGCTTTTTCATCGACAATCATGGATTCAACGAGTTCAATGCACAGCTCCGGAACTCTAAACTTCGGAAACATAGTTTCCATTATTAACGATTAGCGAAAAGAAAAGAAATTTTCTTCGTAGGCTAAAAATCAGAATTTCATCCTGAAAGGGTTAATAATCGAAGAAGTCAGAATCATGCCTCATACCGACTGCAAATATTGTTAATTACTTAGTAAATTCATCTGCGTTTCCTAAAAAGAGCACACGAAGCGTATACATAAAATCACATAAAAATACGTACACATAAAATCTATCCAATCGAGGAATGACTTATTTATCCCGTTTCTTCGTAGCAGGTATCTTTAGGCTTTGTAGCTGTACGTAACCTTGCATCTTCTTCTAAACAATTTTTATAACAATCTACCAAATGCATATCGATGAAATATAACTTCCACTAATACGATCTATCTATAATTTTTATTAACGAAAAACGAATGAATACCGATACGATACTATTTTTTACAAAGATTCCCACGACAAAGAGCCGCCTCGATGAAATCTTTTTAATACCGACCGTACGGAACTTTCTCCTTTTTCCTCCTTTCGAAGCAAAAAGGAAGAAAACTCGTAACAAGTATTCACCGATCCGGAGTAATAAAAAAAGAAAAAAAGAAAAAAAAAAAAGAAAAATAGCTGAGAACAAAGCAGGAATAGGGTGCGTTGCCACGGAGTCAGACTGCATTTTTCATTGCATTTGCCGGTCTAGAATCGATCTGAGGAAAAACTTGTACCGGGAGTCCGCGCTCTCCGCCGCGTATTATCACAGTTGTGGGCGAGGAAAACAAGGAACACAGAACGTTTCCCTGGTTGCACGCTGTAAGCTTGCTTGCCTGGATAGACAGCTCTAGTGACCCTAGGGTGTCTAGGGAATAAAGCATTGTTTCGCGGGCGCAGAAGCGTCGACAATGTCTCCTGTTCGGGGGTTACCTCGCTTCTGAATAGGTTACATGTGTGCATTACTGTGCATATACACGAACCGGATCGTTTACACGGGAAGCAACGGCGATACACTAAGCGACAGATACACTCCGTGCTGCTTGAATACTTATTCAAGACCCCGGGTTGAACGTTCGACGTGCAATCGTTCTCTCGAAGCTTCGTCCTGGCGTCGAATGTGTGCCCCGAATAACAGAGTTTTGGTCTTCCTACGGTACTTACCTCGAAGACGAAGCTGCTTCTCAAGTTTCCCTCTTTCGTGACAGGTGTTTCGCTTAGGCGCGGACCTAGAATACCGGATGATTTTCCAACATCCTCTCCTCTTAGCGTAATTCCAGATACAGAGAGATACAGGGCCTGGTTAATATTTCAAGGTTTCGACGAGTGTTTGCTAATTTCTCGGCCAGACAGTTACGTCGAGTTACGCCTGGCACAGTGAAATCGCGCATTACAGGATTGTTCTTTTTTCGCACACGCTCTGCCAGCATGATTTCTGCGAGATAATTCGTGGTAATTTCAGGGGCAGAGAATACCCAATGATATTCTAACTTGCTCCCCTCTTAATGTGGTGTCAGACGAGATACGCGCGGTTGGTTAATATTCCAACGGTTTCCACGAATGTTTGCTAATCTTAGGGCTAATTTTACTTGAGTTACGTGGCGAGGGGGAACTCGTGTAGTAGGGTCGTTCTTTCTTTTTCTTCTGCATACGTTGTTCAAGAATGATCGGCAATTTTAGGGATAGAGGATTCCCAATGATATTCTAACATTTTCTCCCCTTGATGTAGTTTCACAGGAGATACAGCGGGTTTGTTAATATTTCAAGCTTTCGACCAGCGTGCGCTAATTTCGGGGGCAGAGGGTTACATTGAGATACGCCGTGAGGGTGGAAATCGTGTAACAGGATTGCTCTTTTCTTGCATATGCTGTTCGAGGATGATTCCGGCGAGTACGTAGCAGTTTCAGGGGTAGAAGGTGGATCGTGTTGCGAGGGTGAAATCGTGTAGTAGAAATGATCTTTTTCTGCACACGTTGTACATGTTCGAGAACGAACTGGTTCTATCGCGAATGGAGTGCGTGGAATTTTTTATCAAAAGAACGAATTGTGAATAATTGTCGAAGTTCTTCGATCGAACGTTCTTTAATCTTTTTAATTGATTCTTACTAAAACGCTGCAGTTACGATTGTGCTGTACGATGAATGCGGTGAAATGCTTTTTATCGATAGAACATTCTTTCTCAACTCTCCGTTTGGTTGATTCAAAAGTTGACCTAAAAATCTATGAATTATTTTGCGATTTGTTATAGATCTTATACATTATTTTATACGTCGTATGTACGTGTACCTATAGGTTTCACTCGTCACTTTTTAATCGTTTGTAAAAGTCAGTGCTCCTGAAATTCCATCGAGTGCAATGGAAGAGTCTACTAACTGAGCTGAAATTAACAGCGAATCACCATAACCGAACGGAAGAAAAAAAGAAGAAAAAAGGAATAAGATTCATGCATGCATTACCAACTACGTTCAGAAACGGAATATTCTATAATTCCCCTTATGAATTATTATCGTCTGCAGCAAGGAACTGCATGCAAGTGAATTATCACCCTGCGAGTGAAACAAAGAAATAAAAAGATCCATTCGTAATAGATCACTCCCTATCCCTCTCAAAATCGAATATTCTCGCATTTTACCCCATCAATCGTTGATTCCACGGTTTCGATGATCCAGCTTTAACTATATGTTCAGAAAATCAGCGTAAATTCTGTCTGAAAATTCACGAATAATTGAAAGCAAACTCGTAGACTTTCTACGTCGCTGAATATCTTTTAATTCCCTTAAAAAAATTATTCCCAAGCGTTTGCCAAATCCATTGCCTCCGCCGAGGACCTCCACGGTACCCGTTGAAATTATCAGCGGCTGATAAGAGACAGAGACAGAGAGAGAGAGAACCGACGGTGCGCACAGAGGTTACTTCCTGTCACCTGAATTCAGGTCTGGCGAACTCGGCCGAGTTACGGACGATGAATTATTTCCGAGCAAACATCCGGCTCACCTTGGCTCGGCCACCTTTGTCATCTTCGGCCTGCAGACTCGCAAAGCCCCTTTGTCGCGCCGTACGCTCCTGAAGTCACCGATGTTTGGCCCCGGCTCGAAAGTTCCTGTCGATGAATCGATACGACACACGCGTTAACTCGGCCCCAATAATGCGCTATTATGCGTGTTTGCCCGCGCGTGTACACACAAACGGTCGGGCGAGTGTGTGCGCGCGCTGCATGCGCTATTATACACATGTAAATGCACCGGTAATAATGTGTACATTCGCGATGGAATGGACGTACGGGCTGCTCGTTGTAATCGTTGGTGGCCGATATTTTTCAGGGTTTTCCGCTAATTGGACGATAAAACGATTGGAACGGAAGTGCAACGATGCAACGATTTTAGCGGAGTGACGAGTAATCTGGTAACTTACTGTGCGCGGAGTAGCGCGGACGTTAGAACTTGCTGCACCACTCAGTAACGGCTAATCAAATCTGTAACTAAACTGTACTAGTTGATTTTACGCTAACTGTAGGTACATTTCCTGCGCGCTAAACTATTTCGTAGCAAATGGCTACTCGTCGCTCGGCTAGATCAATGGGTTCGTCTAAACGAGCTTTCGGTCTGTGCCCGGCTAATGTCTTGAAAGGTCAGCCTGAAACATAATTACTTTTCCAGTTAACGTATGAAACGAAACCAACGTAACTTTCCAGATTAACGCGTAAAACAAACTGATACTAGGTAGTATCTAGTTGTATTTTCTAAGTGAATGCAAACAGTGATCGTACTTGTCGTAGATTCGACCTCTTGCTCGATCGATGTTCACGTGGTTTTACTAAATGTGCTTTTTTCACCTGTCAATTTAATACAAGCGATAAATGGATAGATACTAGAATCTGTCTATTAGCAGTCCGATGGAATATGTTTTTATCAGGTATAGCATGTTTTCGGGAGAGCCTTAACGTGATTATAGCAATCTTTTTGTCGACTAAAATCGTCTAACAGACAGGCGTAAAAAAATGATAGGTCCATTTGCAAAAGATTCAAGGTAACCTTGAAAAGTCACGAGAAAAGAAAGAGTCGACAAAAAATTTGCTATAACCACGTTAAAGCTCTCTTGAAAGCATGATATAACTGATTTTCCATCGCACTGCTAATAACAGAGTAATCTCTACTGATCACGATTCGTGGTTCACCCTGTACATTGCCATTGTCCGACCAGCGTAGAACGAATGCACGCGAGTCAGATACGCTTTAGGCTAATTTCTTTAAAAACTTATCGGAGAAAGACAATTACGTGGGACGCTAAAGTTTTTGATAAACGAGGAAGCTTCTGCCATTTTTATTATCGCAATTTGTCTCCATCTGAGAACTGACAATTAGTCGCTTTCTCACGTTTACGTTTAGTTCGAAACAGTTTTTCCTAAGATTGGTAGAAATGCTTGAATAATTATGGCGATCATTATGGCGTGCAGCATATATACCGCGGCGTATCGTAAATTTGAACGAAAGGGGAATTGTCGCGATCGGTGAAGCTAATCGACCATCTCGTCGGAAGATCGTGAACAATTTCTCTTTGGTATGGAGCGTTTGTTATTCCCGTGGCGATTCCCTACGCATTGGTGCGCGACAGGTGTTTATGTGGCTCCAGCTGAGGTACGCGAATAGCGTGCAATTACCGTGTGATATCTTCGTTACAGACAGTTCCGACCTCTTGTGAATAGAATCTTTAACAGCGTGAAATTAACAGCAGTTTATACGACCAAGCGTAGAACGCGAACGATTGAAGTATACATAAAGCTTCTATCTAAATTGACAGTGAATTATACGACCAAGAAAAGTACGTAATCTAAAAAGCCAGTCTTCCTTCATATCCTTTACCAAAGATCGTTCGAATTTTTAAAAATGCATCGTCGTAGGGGTTTATCAAATTTTAATTAAAAATTATGAATTACCTTCTTTTTTTCTTTTTCTAACTATATTCTAAGTTTCGAGTTTGCGTGGTCCTTTCTCCTCCGATTTTACAATTAGTGGAAGCTTTGAAGTACATCGTATTTATATTAATTTTAAATTATACTCTCCGTGTAGTTTTATCGAATGGATCTATCAAATTTAATCTCAGCTTGTGATGTTTGGAAAAACGTTAAAAATCGAAGGTATTTCCAGATGATTGAGCAAAGCTGGCGTGCGCGGACGAGGATTGTTTTTTGAAAAAGAGAACACTCCGATTACATCATTGAGAGATTACGTAATCGTCGAAACAGAGATCAAATCGATACCAAAGAATTTCCGGATGAAGTGGAAATACCGGTTGTTCGAACGAACTGGATCTCGAATCGGCCGAAGAAAATGGTGTCTAGTCAACAAAACCTCGAGCGTTATTTACACCCAGTGACAGTAACACGCGGAAATATAGAGCTTTCGAAAGTAACTTTCTGTCCTATATAGTTCGTTTCCCAGAAGAATCGCAGACAGAGAAGATGCAGGTAGATGTGAAAGCAAGAAAGCGAGAGGAAATCGAGTAAAGAAATTTTGTGATAGACGTTGGAAATGCATCATAGGCGTTCAAATCGGTGAAAATATTGAAATATGGAGTTTGGAGAAACCTGCTTAGTCGTGTAAATAATACAAATGATATATGGTACACGATGGAATTCTATGCATCTCTGTAATAACTGTACTCTTTACATTACCTTAACGCATCGACAACTTTTTCCAAATATTCGTTTAAAATTTCTTCCGAGATAGAAGAAATTCATATAAACTTTAAGCCCTTCGCATATTTTAAAGCAGACTTCATTATCGTAGTTTTATTCGCAGATTATAGGATATATCAATGGTAATCTTCAAATAAAGATCCCTTTTTTAATAGTAGGATTATCAAATCCATCAAAATATCGAGATCCAGATGTTTCGGTTTTCTAATTTAGAAAATGTTCAAGTGTATTATTTTAGGTCCTCTTGGGAATTTTTTCCTAAGAATCTACACGATATTTTTTATCGGAATTTGACGCATTTATTCCTCCATGTGTCAGTAACGCTGACAGATTTTTTTTGAGGTGAAATCATCAAAATCGACATGGTTCTTAACCAGTTAGCTGTTTTTGACGAGTATACTCGTCATACGTAAAAGGTAGTTACAATTTGCAGTAAATTGCAGTAATAAGATTAAAAAATAAAACAGTCCTTTCGTTACAACCTAATCCTATATTCTAACATTTAGGTACACACTTTTCAGAGAGATCGCAACAGCTAACTGGTCAAAAGTCTCATGGCTACTACGATTCTGGTCGTTCTACTCATCCTTTTGCTTCGTCGAATTAAAAAGAAAAGAAAATATTTAACTAAAAAGGTAATCCGACCGGATCCTAGACTCCGCATCTCCTTAGGTACGTCGAGTCCCACGACAGCGTCAATGAAATTCCAAAACGTTTCGTATAACGTGCATATGTCGAAGCGTTCGTGTACTTTCGCGAGCCATGTGTATCTATATTAAATCCAACAATCTTGTCGATATCAGAGACAACAGAGTAGGAAATTGTTCGCGAAAAATCAATCTGCCGAAAAACGAACGAGCTCGAGCGGTGGTTGGCCTAATATCTCAGCCAGTTACAGAGTACATCGACGGAAACCAGCTGGTTGGGAAAGCCGGGTCTCCCGCGAGTCCCCAAACGACAAGTGTTCCAATCTCTCGAACGTTTGTTTCGATTCTCGACGGGGCAAACCGCTAGAAATCAGGATTCTGTGAGTCGCAGAGAGCTATGTTCGATTAATTTTCGTCAACTCGGCCTTTCGACCTCGAGTCGCCAGGATTGCCTTTTAAATCGTCGGATCTGGCCGACGTGAAAAATATCCTGGAGTGTTGGCTGCCGTGGAGAATGTACAGGTTGCATGCGCGATGGAAAGAAAAACGAGAAAAACACGAGGCCACGAGTCTCGATGCTCACGGATGCTCTCTGCAACCTTTACGATATATTTTCCCCCCTCTTTCTTCCACGTCTTTTTACGAGAAGTATTCGAACGCTCGTTTGCTTTTTAATAGGACGCGATTTAATTGCAGAATATTCTGATAAAATCGACGTGTTGCTATCGCCTTATCGTAACTGAAGTAAGTCCACGCAGTACAATTGAAGACAATCTTCTCGTGGACAGCACCGTAAGTGCCGAACATGAAATTTTCTTAGGAGAGAGAAAGGATTTTTCTGATTTAAGACCATTTTCCAAATTTGATTTCTTTCGATTATTATACGATCTTAAATGTACGATAATTCAAATGCGTCACAAAATTTTCTATCTTTTCGCGCGTGTATAATGAAAATTTCCGAGAAAAAGTATAGTATTTGTGGAGAAGCTTGTACGTATGTCCCATCACTTAGGTGTAGAAAAAACTGAAGATGCCATTTATTCAAATTTGCAAGCATTGTAAGTACCCATGCTGTTTGTCTCCAAATAACTTGCACGAAATCAATGTATTTGTTCAAAATGTCCTTTTCATTTTCTTTTATTTTCTTCTATACAGTGGCATCGCCTTCTAACGCTATTACGAACTATTTACAAATGAAAATTGCTCTTAAATTCTGTACTACAGTGTTCCCATTGGCGTGTAGCGCACTATACGATAGAAAAGCAACATTTTTTAATTAATTCAATCGTCTACAAGAGATCTTCAATTATCTGTAAAAGTTAAAGAAAGAAGAATTTCTTCGTTTCTTGGATTTGCAGGATACATAGGAATGTTTATAAAATAAAAAGTGTGCATATAAAGACACCATAATTTTACAAAATGAATATATATACCTAGTGAGGTATATACTATAGAATAAATGACTGTTATCAACATGGTAAAAAAATGTTAGTATAAAAGTTATCAAAATTCGTGGCGCGTGAATTTCAAACTTTCCTCCGCCAGCCATTGCATTTCAAAGAGATAGAACGCATAGCGCTTGAAATTAAAATTTCAGAATTTTAGTCCCTGTCTCGATTACCTTGCGGTTTCAACCCTTCAGATTTCGCTACAATTACCGGGCACGAATGTGTTAGATCGTAATCCCAAACAGAGTAGAAGATCATTTTCTCATAAAGAGTCGAAACTGTGCCAAAACTCTTACTCCGTCACGTTGTTAATATTCAGATAAATCTACATGAGAAAGTAGAACACCAAAAGGTAGAGAGGCGAGCGAATCTCTTAGTAGAAAACAGCATCAAATCTCGTTGAATTTGGAAAGGTAGAAGGGTTTCGAGCCGTAGATGGAGGCTTTGTTGTTTGAAGGCGTTTTGTCGTTAGGTCGCTTCCTTTCTCGTCGAATAATTGCCGTTGCTAACGAACAGAACGCCGCTTTGTCACGGTAAAATCGCGGCACTCGAAACTAGAACGGATCCATTTCGACGGTACGCGTCTTCCACTTCCGCACGGATGTTACTTGTTCCGTGATTTTCACGCGGTGGTTGTCACCACTCTGTTTCACCGATAACTTTCCAGGAATAAAGGGATCCCAAGTGACTATCGATTGCTTTGACACGATATTGAACCTTTGGCGTTCGGTGTTTCGCATACAACGTTGTATTCTAACGAGTTATTAAGACACTGATACAAGATATACAAATAATAGATAGAACCCGGACAGGTTTACGTAAATTACATTTTTACGAACGCTATGGGAGAGATGAAACCTACGTGGACATTTGTTTCGCGTTCAATCTTCAAACTGATCTTTCTCGAAAACGATACCTCAAACGAAAAAATGTTACTCGTCTTCTTCGACTTATTTTTACATATAGAATCGTTACACGACCGCTCGTACCATGCTTTCGAAAACAGCCTGTATATATCTGGAAGTGGGTCGTTTCTTAACCACGAACTTCTATATTTATGACAAAGTTAATAAAATCAAACAAATGTCAGTCAAGTCAGTTTTGGTACTTGCAAGTATATAACACAACTTTTCCAAACTGTTCAATAAAGATTTGCTTTCGAAAGAGTCAGGCAAGGTTTTCTGCGTCGACGTTAAACATGGAAAATCTCTTTTGAGGGTTTTCATATTGTTCGGCTTTGGGCGTCTTGGGTCTCTTTAAATCCTCGGCTTTTGAGTCGCTCAATTAACGTCGCGCGGGAAATTTGAAGGAAAAAGGGGAATTTCTTAAGGAAGGAGGGGATCGAATTCCTTTCGGATAAGGAATTCGAGAAATTGGCTGAAATTCAGAGAAATTCTCTCGCCGATCGATAAACGAGACTTCTCGTTAATTTTTCCTCGACTATTTTTTTGAAATGCGATCGAGTTGAGATTACATTTGGTTTAAGCATAGATTCGAATTAAGTATCAAATAAAAAGGCGATTATAGTTTATGTTCGGCTTTACAGTGCATTGTTATTGCTATTCATTCGAAAAATAACGTTAGAACGCATACTTCAACTATTACGTAGTATACAACTGTACGATTAACTGCTGCAGAAGCGTCGATTCAAAATGCCCCAGATCCACTCTATATACCCATATACGAGACCTAAAGACTCCATCCCTCCGAAATCTCGTAATGCGTAAATAAAAAACGAGAAACCCTACACAAGTCGGCGCATTCCAACGCACGTCCGTGTCTCTGTGAAAAGAAAATTTACCTCGCACGTCCACGAGCCGCAGCACGCTCCACTTGCACTCGCACTTGTACAAAGTAACAGCGAGTCTGTCTCTGAACCGGCTAATCGAAAGTCTGGAAAGCGAAGTTAACAACTATGGGTCGACGGAAGTTTCGAATCGAACTGGCTGTATCCCGACGCGGCGAACGGGGTGGAATCGTCGACTCGGCTGGAGAATTCGTCGGGACGTCGTAAACAAGAGGCAGCCAGCGTGCAGTGGAAATTATAAATGAGCCGAGGTAAACAAGCGGCGCGAGGCGAGAAAATGGCTTTTCCTCGGGAGAAATGCACCTCTGTTTTCCAGGGCGGAACAGCTACGTCTCTCGGCCTAGCTTTATCCCTGTCTCCTTCTCTGGCACGCTTCTAAAAACTATATATATATTTCCTCTTTCTTGCACTTTCGGTTTCTCCGTTACATCCGGCCTGCGACTCGTTCCACGATGGAAAAAGCCACCAACGCGGTCGAATCGATCTTCCAGGTCCATCGATTATTCGACGAGGCTCGTCCTTCGTGCGGAAAGCTGGATTTCTCTCTGCTTTCCATTCACCGTTACGTTTCTCTTTCTTATTTCCATCCTTCTTCCTCTTCTTCCGATTCCTTACCTCTTTCTTTCTTTTTGCTTTTTACTCGGTCGTCCTCTTCTTTCCGGTTTCTTCGTTCGTCCTGCTCTTTTGCTTCTCGTGGCTTCTTCTGGTTCGCGAGAGGGAAAGCTGTTTGAAAGCTTCGCGGATCTCTCTTCCAGAGAGACGCTCTTCACTCGAATCGCTCGATGGCGAGAGAGACGGAGGGACACATCTCGGTTTGTAGTACCGACTGACGATGAGAGAATCCTAATTAGGATCGGGTCGAACGGCGACATTTAATTAACGGAAAATCAATTTGCTCCCGGCGAAAAAGTAGCGGCAATCAATTTGCATTGTAATTAATCCGGGAGAATCGATCGGTCTTGACCGCGTTTTCCTTCCTTCCTCTTCCTTTTTTTTCCTTTCTCTCTCTTTCCTCCTTTTATTCGCGCGATCATTTGCGCAACCGGGACCAGTGTTTTTACAATCGATTCCACTCACGGAAAACTTTTGTTCTCCTATCCCATCTCGGCGATCAACGCTCTTTTCACGAGCCATCCAGCGTCTGGTTTCCCACCTTTGGGACCTTGATCCTCTCCCCAGCTGCCTTCCAAATAAAATCGAATTTGTTTCGTGATTAAAGGTGGTGAGTGTTGTTCAGAAAACTGTTATTTCTCTTCTCGCTGCGAGGAGATTCTTCTCGCTAGTGGAACTGGAAGTTGTATCTGGGGGAAAAAATAGGTTATCACAATGGTGTAAGATACTTCGATTTCTTCGTAAGATTGCAGGATCTAGATGGAAAAAGGAATATATTTTCGAGGAAAGTATCGAAGACGTTCTTAAAATTCCTTCTCGTAATTACAACGTGCATCGAATAGAATTTGAGAATACAAATCGTATCATAAAGTCAAAGAAAGTAATTACAAACCAATTGTTGACGCAACTGTATTATTATCTATCTTATTTAAGATTGCGTCCAACATCTTTTACGACCATTAGCGATTAACAAAATGCAACAAGTGAAGCTGCAAACTCAATTAGCAGTATCTATACATTTTGAACGTGTATCGTACACGGTACGACACAGTAGAATTAACCTAAACTTTAATTAATAGGGTACAGTGTACGTACAGAACTAAGCCGGTAGCTTACGGTATCACAACTGGCGATACAAATTAACGTCTTTGAGAAGATATCTGAAGAAGATATCCGAAGAAGATCATCGCAACGTTTTTTACGATTCAGACACGTTTCAATCTCGTTCCCAAAGACCATGCTTAATTTCCTACCGAAAAATGTTACCGCGATTAAGATGATTTATGAACAGAGTGCAGCTACAGTTATCGCACTGGTTTGGCTCGTTCTTAATTACGAGATGAGAATGTGCTTGACGCAGCTTTGTTTTTGAACGGTTCGGCCAATTTTATTCGGCTACGTCGCCAAGGCTACCGCATTATCGAGGGCTAGTCCGCCACGCGGGACAACTATTGACGATACTTGGACTGGAACAAAAGCTCCGAAGAATCCACTTTACCTTGCTCTTAGATGGCCGAGCGTCTGTCGGTTTCCCTTTGTCTTGGCATGAAGGAAAGCTGTCGTCTGTGTTGAGAAGGCGGTTTTATCGGCGGGGAATAAGTTTGCCCACGTACTGCCGCGCGTTATGAAACGACCCAATAACCGTGACACCATTTTCCTTCCTTCTCCCCTCGGCTCGCCGTGAATTCGATTGTTTTCTGACAAGGCGGCATCTATTTTGGCATTCGACAAATTTATGGCGCGCGATTCCACGCGAATTCCTCGCTCGAGGGAGAAAGTAAAATTCGCAGACGCTTCGAAATATTTCTACGTCCCCTTAGTCGTCTTTTTTCCCCCCCCCTAGACGAGTATCCAAATTTGAAATTAACATGGGGGGCAAATTGCACGCGCGCGCTTGTAGAAACGAGACGGAACAACTATGAAATGGCTGCTCGTGGTTCTCGTTGTTTATGTGGAAGGAATAAAGCGTATTTGCACGGGAAATAGGAATGTTATGGCTGGATTGAGAATCGTTTATAGTCGAGCGGGGCTGTTTGGGAATACAGTTTGCTGAATAATTTGTTACCTTTCTCTCGAGCGTCTTTATTCTTCCGTCTGACGTAAGTTCAAGCTCTTTATTTATTCTTTGTTGTTTGACAATTTCATGCTTGTGTTACTCCTCCGTTCTCTGCGGCTGGTTTCTACTGTAACTAATTTAAGTAATTTCAGGATACTCCAATCTGTAGTATCGTACCTGCTTTTATTGCTTCTACGGCAACGACATAAGTTTGCGATTGAATATTTTTCGGCGCTTGTTTTAGATATCAACGCGTATCGATATATCGATTAATTAACTGTTCAAACGCTTTGTGATTTCTATGGAACGTCCTGTAATTTGTATACGTATTTTCAGATTGCTTTCAAGTTTCAGAAATCTTAATTATAGCGTATAATTTTCCTTCTAGTATAATATATAGTCTATAATAATATAGCATAGTCTAATTACAAACTAACGTCAGGATGGTAGTAATGAAATTTCAAAATGTTTAAGAGAAGGCACATAACGTATTCATAAAAAGTTTCTACAAATGTTGGAATATTTGTTTCAACTGTATAAATTATTTTCTTCTTCTGCCATCTCTTCTAGTTAGCAGTGTAACGGAAGTTAGTAATTCCAGATTTATCCCTCTGTGCTCTTCGTTTTGAAAGAGAATCGAAAGCTTTCTAGGAAAAGGATTACAGGCCGGTGGTCTCTTTTCTCTTTCAATTTCCTAAATATATCTTTATTTCCGATAAAATATCTTGTAATTCCTATACACATGGTCAGATTCGTTTCAAACTTGGCCGATGTAATCCTGATAATCAAGTCTCGTTACAGTACCAACGACATTTCAGAGTGCTTTACATAATACGCATAATATATATATCAACGAAGAAAAAAGAAAACAAACTCATTCAGTTTCGTAACGAGAAAAAATATTCTTCTTCGATAGAGTCTTGGTTGAGTTGAAAACAGTGGCGCAACAGAAATCGCTCGTTAATGCAACACTTTCAGACAAATATAGTAACCGCGTATCAGAGATAAACTTTTCCGGTTCTCCAGAAAGACCTATCGTCAGCTAAAAGGCAATATCGCGTTTCTGCGGCTACGAGCTCGTCGGATGCTGCGAAAATGTTTCGCGTTCAAAACTTGATGCATCAGTTGCTCTCTTTCTCTCTCTTTTTCTCTTTTCTTTTCTCTACCTGCCTTTTACCGCCCAACTTCACGCACATACGCTCTCATTCGAATATATTTTTTCGTATATTTTTTCCTCCCTCCCTATCGTTCACAAAGAAATGTTTCGTCCGTTCAACGACGCGTAAATGCCGGTCAAAGGTTCCTTTGTTCCGAAATTCGCATGCATATTATCGTAAAATGAAGTTTCACGGGCGCGAACAGTTCCGCGAATAATTTCACCGAATGAATAAATTTAAATAAATTCGAAACGCGTTCCATGGATCTTGCTTCTATGAGAACTTTGAAAAGTTCCTTCGTCTTAACGTCTAGGCCCAAGATAAACCCGCACTTTTTAACACGTATCCGGTTCGAACAATTCGCGACGAAAGTTAAGAAACATTCAAGTAGAATTAGACCGTTCGCCATCTATAATTTCAGCAGTTCTTCTCGTGAAAAATTTCTCCTCTTTTTCTCTGTGTTGCAAATGTATTTCTTCAAATAGATTTTCACTGTCTTCTAGGGTAATTAATATTCAAACAGCTTCTGCATGCTTCTAGAGTGATCAAAATTTGAATAGCTTTTATATATAATGATAGGATGATAATTTAATTTCTTGTCAGTTTCGTAGAAGTTACGACATGTAGTAACGAGAACGTGCTAAACATTCAGCGAATAAAGATAGATAGGTGTGTACATTTTAGCTACGATTCTTTTGAATATATGAATGAATAAATTCATTGAATATGAATTTGGATGTTTCTCCTTAATTCTTTTTAATCTCCGATTAAAGACGAACGTTTCGTTACTTGATAAATATTCGTAACGAAAATGAAACCAGCTTCTCGAACAAACCAATAGTATCGTCATTTAAAATCTTATTTAATAATCTCTTGACTATTTATACGCTGCGATTATTTCTTAAGCATATCGATGAAGATAAGACAGATTAAGAACAGGTAAGAGCATGCTTAAAATACGAACACTGGAAATTCGAACACGAAATTTGACTTGATGAGCATAAAAATTGAACGAAGCCGGAACGAAAATATCTAGTGAAGAAATATCTAGAAAATATCCAGGAATGATTGACGTTTGCAGTCCGGGAAAATTATTTGGCTCTTTTTTAATTCTGCGATCATTAATAACGCAGCGGCTGTCGAATATATTTTTGGAAAAACCTTCCAAATACGAGTGTACAATTTTTCGTAATGATTAGGTCACTGTGGATGCGCCCATACGAAATTTAAAATATAGAGAATGGTGATTTTTTATACAATTATTTAGTCACTGGTTAACGTCTCTATCCGATGGACGTTAAAATGGGAAATAAACGATTCATTTTGAATTCGAATAATTTTCATAGCAAGGTCGAATAATTTATAGGAAACCGTCCAATAATTTGGGTAATGTGTAATATAGAATCGGTAAACGTAATTAAAGATACAATTAAAAATATAATAAACCGACCGATCTAGTCGATTTATATTCCATAGAGACAGTACCAAAGGATATCGAGTGTCTTTAAAAGCTCAAGATTTTTGCACGGTACTCTTTGCATTGCTCTTCAAACCAGTGGAAAGCCAAATTTTGTCCATCTCCGGTTCAACAGTATCTCTTTTCATATCGAGCGGAACGAGGTTGACAACGAACACAAGAAAAATGTGGTAATGGCTCGTCTGTCGAACAATCGATTGCATAAGACTATAGAGGAGCAAGTCTCGCCGATCAAACAGGTATAATAGAGCAGATAGGCAGGATGTCGCGTGGCGGATGTTGCCTTCGTTACATAAATTTCCGATTTGTCATCGTTTCTCTGGTCTCGCCAGCAGAAACCTGTTTGGCGGTGTTGGAAAAACGCGCGCGCTTCTAGTTGTTTATTTGGTTAATTTTTAACCACCGACTGTAAATGGAATCTAGCCAAGATACGACTTGCAGGTGCGGCAGTTTTTGCGAATTTCATTGGATGCTTGGTGTTTTCACTTGGTGATATCGAGTTGGTGGAATATTTCTTCTCATTATTATTCGTTCAAATAATAGAAGCTCGCGTTCAGATAAGTGGATTCAATCGCCAGGATTTCAGTCAACCATGCACTAACTAGGTAAAATTTCGTCTCAATAAATGGAGGTCCGCCGTGCTTCGACTGTCTAACGTCCAATTTTCGTAGGAAAAAAAAAGAAGAAAAGCCTGAAAAAATATTGCCAGCAAGTTTCCCTGATTTCTTACTGCGCGGATATCGAGGGATACGATTACGTATTTTACGTGTGCGTTATGTGCGTTATATAAAACATTTGAAACTCGCGTTATCGATACAATGAAACAGATCAGAGTTTTAACCGATATAAATATGGCAAATGTATATTCGGTAAAAAATTAGTATCCCATCATGGAACATGTAACGTGCGCTAAACCGCTGTAGCTCCGTTATATACCACGTTACTGGTATTACAAATTATTGATTGTTTAATTCCTCTGATAATCTTTTCGATATATATATTTGCAATATATAACTTGTATCTTTTTATATATATTCAAATTCGTTTTAGATTTAACCAGTACGATCATGGTAGTTTTATAGAGTCTCGTTGCACCGCTAATTAAATTTCAATTGCTTCGTATAAAACAACACACGCACATAAAATATCCATAGAAGATTTGAGCAAGCGTTCCGATGCTTTTGTGTGTTATCATATCTACGAAGAATTCCGATACTTGATACCGTCTTGGCTTTATTTTCTATAAGGCCACAAACGTCGTGTACGATACAGCTTTATCAAACATCCAAACGAATAACATTTCTCGGCAGTGTTTTATTAACGAAACTCGAAGCCCATTGGGTAGAAGTATTTTAATTACGCGGGCAGCTCGCAAGATTACATTTCCATCGGATGCATAGCATTTCACGGTAGGCGCGGATTTGTTTTCCATGATCAAATTAAGCCGCGTCTTCCGGCTGGTCGTCGTAAATATACCGCCCTTCTAATTACACTGTGTTGCCGAGATACATTTAATGAGAGACGTGCTCCACCGACCATACACACGATGCATCGTTTTGATAAACGTTCGAGTACCGCTTTTTTCTCTCCCCATTTCCCACGCACCTCTTCGTTAATATCGTTTCTTTACAATGCAACATCGCCGGTGGTTGATTGCGAATTAACCTTGAATCTGAACATCGCGAATATTATATAGTACGAGGTATCTCGGAATAAGCTTGATAATCCGAGCTCGAATCGGATTTTGGGAAATTTGAAGTCTGCTAAACATTTCATTATATTTTTCATTTTCGAATTTTCATTATACTTTTTCGCAAAAAGTGTTCCGAAAGAAACATCAAAATTTGAACTGAAATCGAACTCTTAGAAACTTGGAATCTTCTAGAAATCAGCGAATTCGTTTTATATGTATTTGTCCAAATTAGGGGACTGTGCAATTACGTCGGCTTCAGAAAAGCGAAACTATTTTTTGTGTTTGTTCAAAGCTTGATATGCGTAGAATACTGTGGCTAAAGGGTATTTTATAATTTTAAACATTGGCGAAGCTATCACGCTGAATGCGAGTTCTTCTATTTCTTTAGTCTTTTATTCCTGAGAAAGATCTACTTGCACCCTCTAGATCTCCGAAACTCCTCATCCGATTAACTTGAAACTTTTACGTATTATTCTTCGTAGCGTTATCTACAATGCAACGTGCAATTTTTTTGATGTTGCAATCCGTTGAATTTTTATAAATGTTTAAAGTTGAACTTTTTCATCGAAGAAGTAAACTATTGTGCTTAACGAGCTGCCATTTTCTTATTTTTCAAAATTACCGAAAAATCACACGCTGCATCGAAGATAACCCATTTTTATATAAGTTTGCATATAAATTTTTTACTTTTTACAATCCAGTCACATTTACCGCTAGCTACGAGCAAACAAGATAACGCTGGATATAGAGTCAGAAAATGTCGCAGCACTTGGCCATTTTGTAATTTTATCTAATAAAAAAAAAAAATACGAACACAGAGCATAGATGTTGTTTAAACTTCGCTATAAAATTCTTGATCCTTTACCAAATATCCGCAGTCGAAAAAAATGTTAGATTCACACCATTTCTTTTTTAAGCCTCTTGCACATCCCCTTAAAATATTTCCGGGAAAACATCAAACGCTAAATTTCAGTCAAATTCTTAGGAATTCGAACCTCCTGAGAATCGTCAAATTTTTATTTAATCCTCTGTCAATTATATTTCTTCCCCGATCTAAGATATCCCGACGACCTTCGCCTACTCGAAACTACGATAATCCCAACTCGAATCGAATCTCGGACAGTGTCGAATTCGCTAAAAGATCGCCTACAAATCGTCGATCGTTTTCATTAGATTTTATGCAAATTCTTGGAGGACATTTGATTATTTCAGCCGTGTGATCCAGTTGGTTGCGTAGGGATAGACAGGTAATAAGCTGGCGGTATTTAAACGGAAACAGCATGGTCAGGGACAAGGGGAAGCAGTAAACCGTGAGCGGTCGAACAGATTCGATGGTGTCCTCGTTACAGGCGACGTTAAGTTGCACGTGCTGGGCATATTCGTCGTTGCAATGGCACACACAAGGCGCGCTTTGCGGAACTGCGAACCTGTGTACATGCAGCCAGTGCACACAACCGGTGACATTTGTACTGATTAGTTATTCGTACGCGTCTACCAACACATTCGCAATTAGACCGGCTTCTGAAATTGCCTGGGTTTTCCATTGCACGATTCTCTGCGCGGTACACGCTTCGAAAGGCATTTTCAATGATATTTGGCCACCAGTGATACATTCATGGGGATTAGCCTGCTATCAGAACAGTAGTCTACATCATAGTAGTCTACAAAGTTCTACTTTGCGGAAAGGTTTATTCATCTTAGATGGTAATGCGAGATGCGGTCGATGATTAAGTGATTTATTTGAAGTGAATATCACATTGTACATAGCGTATGAAAGTTTGTGAAAGATGAGAAGTGTATATCCTTGTATGTTGTCGTGTTAATGATATCTGCTGATTTATTGTCGTTTCATGTCGGTTATAATGGACTGTGGGTGGGTGTATGTGCGTTTATGATCAACGATATTCGAATATTTGAATATATTTTAGTTTAAATATCTCAAACATATTTTAACATATTTGATCACGTGTATTCTGTGCGTTTTTGAGTCTTCAAACTACGGTTTTCTTAACAATATCCAGCGAGCGAAGGATATTTCTGCCGAGATTCTATCTCCTTAATTGTATTCATAATTCATACACGTATAAATTTGCATAAACATCCACATAGTCTAGATATTGAGTATCAATATTTCATGAGCATTTAACATATGCACTACATTAAACTTAAAAATCGGAATAAATGTATTTCGTAATTTTTGAAACGAATCTGACGTAAGTAGACTGCGAACGTTTATGCAAATTTATCGGAGGTATAAATATGAAAAAATACGTAATAACATATAGATGTCTCGAGTAAATCATTCGTGCCACAATATTTAAGGGATGAAGCAAATTCCTATTTAGATTCCATTTCTTTAATCGTACGCGTCAAAATTGAAATTTCCAGAAATACAAACATTCGTGCATAAACATCTGATTATAAGAGAAATTAAATAATAATATACTCGACAAGCTTAGAGTTTACGCTTAAAATTGGCAAATACTGTCTTGCGATATATAGGCGTATAGGTGGATATCAGTTCGTACGAACGAATCTAGATTTAAGTAACCTTTGAATTTTGTTTTTACGAAGTTTAACTTGTCTCGAAACTGTCGCCACGTAGTCTAGACTTTGTTTAGCTACGTCTGCAAGACGCATCCTTTTTGAGAAACTTCGTATTGGTAAAGTTCGTCTTGAGCGATGCTTGACGTTACATCATGCTGTCTAGGGGTTGAAGACTATCTTGGAACAGAATGTATCTTGTAGATAAAGCCGACGGTATTTTCTGGCAAGATTTACTTTGACGAAGGTTTCTGGCTTATCGTTTTCGTTATAAATTTACCAATCGTATTGGATTGATCAGAATGCATAATTTTATAGTGATAATACGTAATAGCAATCACATAGAAACCGAGTTCTTTCTCATTGAAGTTTCAGAATTTTTAGATTTTTAATACGCTTGTTTCGTTTATTAGAAATCTGCGAATCACTTCGGTCGATTAAAATATACAGAGTGATTCTACAGAGTGATACAGCAGGTGATTCTACGTGTAAAAATGGGCTGAGAAGGAAGAATAAAATTTTCTCGTTCGAGGCCTTGTTTTCGAAAAAATCGAGTTTGAACATTTGCCAAGTACACTTAAACCTGGCCAAATACAGGCTAGATACGAGTCTAGGTATCGGCAGAAGGTTATTACACATGGAAATAAGTTAAAAACGCGAAATAAAATTTTCCTTATAAGCGCTCAATTTCATGAAAACAAAGTTTAAACGTGTTCAGTTAAGAACAACTAGTACACAGACGTGATATACTTTCAAATTTATTTTTCTCGAAAACAAAGTGTCTTGTGAGGAGATTTTATTCCGCATTTCTGACTTATTTTCGCGCGTAGTTTAACCTCTCGTCGATCATTTACTTTTGCTAAATTTATAATTAGCCAACGTTACATATACTCGTCATACTTTCAAAATCGAGTTTCTCCGTAACGAAGCGCCATACGAAAAAATTGTATTCCTTCTTTTCGACTCATTTTTACGCGTAAAATCACCTCGCAGCCGATCGTCCACGAGTTACTCGATATAATTTAAAAAATGAAACATCAGTGGAAGATAGTTCTTCTACCTACCGAATATCAGAAAAGGCACTGTACTTTGGATATTTCGTTTACTTTTTCGTATTAAAAATACGCAATGTAATAATCCATATAATAATGATAGTAAGAGGAATTATGAAATTGAGATCTTTGATGATCGAAGCTGCAGAATATTTAGGTTTACAGAAGTAGCGTGGAATGCACGTTTAACAAAATTTTATTATCCCCCAGTGAATATTTATTTCTTGATCGAGGTGATTGATGACCAAGTTTGAGAGGTCGACAATCAATTTTGCGAGCTCGAACGAAATTTGTCGGGGCAATTTGAAAAATGTCGACGCTCGGAAAGCGTTCGAACTTTACGTGCGTTGGAAAATATGTTCTCCGAATATTTATTTGTTCACCGAACTTGGGGAGTCTACCGATTAAAAAATACGAATCCTCTTTATCCTGAAAATGACATATACAATTCTATACACTCGTTTGAAACCTGTCCTCAGCTCGCTTTTAATTAAACCAATCGCCAAAGACTGTATTAAAAAACAAAGTTCGATAGCGGCCAGATTTCCTTTCCACTTTTCTTGTTTTCTCTTTACGCAGCACTGACTTCAGTAGGTTCGGCAAAGTCCTCCTTTTGAAGTACTGAATTCCCTTGAAATTTTCTTTTTGCTCATCGATTTACGTTGGCCCCTATAAAAAGAGCCATCTCCACCATTTTTCCGCCTCACCTTTCCGCGGAAACTTCACCACGGAAAATGGACGAACCGATCGAGTAAGAGTAAACACGAGAAAATCTTTTTTCTTTCTCTTTTGTCCTTTTCTTCTTTTATCGCGGGTTCTCTGTATAGTAAACGATCTTTATTAACGCCAGATCCACCGACGACTAAACTGTACAATTTGTATAAGAAAAAAAAAAAGAATTGAAACGGGAACTATACAAAAAAGCATATAAAATTTAGAAGAAATATATATGTAAGTACATAATGGGAGAAAATAAGTTTCAACGCTAGAACTACCACAGCAGTCAAAACGACTGGTTTTACAATTTTATTTTAAAATTCCTACTTCGTGTTATATTTGTTGCAGCGGTAACTAAAAGAATAATATAATGAATTTTATTTTTTCTTTTTAATTTATTCAAAATCAAAATGATTTTGTATCATGGCTACTTATACCAATACCAGTCAAAATGACTGGTACTTGTCAATGTGTAAAATGGTCCTACAATCTGTTTACCGAATTCATCAGTTTCCTCGCTTTGTACAACTTCCTACACGTTTTTAGAATTTTTAATGCGTGTCATTATGACGTTGTCAATTATCAGGAAAATTCCGAGTCGGTCATAATGCTAATCCATATATTTTATGGAAAAAAAAAATCACTCGAGTCCTCGAAAATCCTCCAAATCGTCGTTCGTTATAAATCTATGAAATTTGTATAAAAAATTACAAATTGACCGTTTTAACCGAAGCTCCTTTGACCTTTGGTAATCCTAGCCTTAACGCTGTATTAATTGTCAAAGTAGCAGATTAAAGTCGAAAAGTCTCGGGATTTCTTTCCAACTATCCTTTTGATACGTTTCAATCTGATTTTCGAAGCGAAAAAGTAAAGTCTGATAGCGTGGCGTCATGAAACTAATTATAAAAAGCATCTCTCTGCTCGTCGATGTTGATTTATACAGGCTCGTGCCTTTCCTTTGCATGATTCATTTCCTTGTAGGAATTTATCTGACTGCCGTAAATGGATAGGAGCGATGCTGAGATACGGACGCGTAGATAAGCGACGCTTGATGAGTGACAAGGCACATTCAGAAAATTTCAATGTGGTAATGTTGAAAATGCCGGGCGAAATAAGAAGCAAGTGAGAAGATAAGACCTTTAACACCTGTGAAACTGTATTAACGAAGTAGCGAACGTTAAGTTGGGTTACACGTGTGATGTCTATCTGAACTCTTCAGATTCCTCATTCATGCAGATTCTATGAAATATGTATCTACGCGATCTAGTTGCAGCGTGCTTCATATAAAACTTAATCTCATATAAATATTTCTTCTATAAAATTTAGTTTCGTTAAATTTTTTAGAAGAACAGAAGCCCAAATACAGGAATATCACATAAAACCAGACAGACCTCTAACATACCAAGACCTCATTGGGAATACGATAAGCTACCTGAAAGAAGTCAATACGTTCAACAAAATCTAATTAGTACGAACCAAACGATCGCTAATGAGATAAATGTCGAAAACCATAGAAGAAGAAGAAGCGTTGAGTACAACGAATAATTCGAATAGTTTCTCCTTATAAGTTGAAATACGACCATCCTGAGCCAAAGTTACATTAGCTTCGGCTATACATACATGAAAAATAGGTTCGTTATCGAAGAGGTTAAGATAGAAATGATAATTAAGAAGTGAAAGAAATTTTAAATATTATTTAAAAATATTAGACAAATTCAATTGATAAGATTTGTACGTATATGGGAAAAGGGACGAAGAAACTTGTACGTAGATGAGGATAACGCGCTATTTTTCGTGGGAATATTATATACAATTGGAAAATTCAAATTGAACGATTCGTAGAAGAAGAAAGAAAAGTTAGGTCAAAGTATAAGCGAGAAACATTTTCGTTATCAGCGTTAGTCTACGATATGTAATGAATTGTCCTAAAGGCTTTATTTACGTTGACCTATTTGCTAAAGCGTTTGCAACTACGCGACGACAAACTAATTTTCAAGTTGTAAATTCCGCGCTCACCCGGTAGCCACTGGCGCGAAATTGAAAATCCATTCGTAATCGAAAGTTATAATTTACCCAGTCGCCTTTTAATTACCCCTTTCTCGAGTTTCACGTTGCCATGCACTTGCTGTTAATCAGCGCGGAAAAAACTAATGGAAATGGTGGTGACAGGGCGCCAGTGATAAAACGCCGCGATTTTTGTCTCGTCACGTTCCCTTTCGTCCCCTTTCCTTGCTATCTCGTTAACCACAAAAATCATGCTACGAACTAACCACTTATTCCATTATTCGAGTATCCGTTCTTGACAAATTATCTTTCAGCAGATACAAATTTCAGGACAAGATTTGAAGATTTCCAGACTCGGTTGTATCATGTAACGTATCAAATTTTCTTCGGAGTAAGTTCAACGTTGATTTTCATCCCACTAAATTTAATCCAAGCACCATATTTTTGGTTCCAATGCGCTCTTACCATCCAGGAACAACGTCACAACTACTATTTTCGGATAAACTTTGTTATTCTGAATTATACTAAATATTTATTTACTCCGTTTTTCGCTATTATTTGATAGATGATGGTTCTGACAGTTGATAAATCTTATAGATAAATGGCATGGTCCATTAGCAGCGTCTTCTCCAAAAGTATTATTAAAGTCAGAAAAAGATTCTACCAGTAGCCGAAAAATTTGAAAAGAAATTGACATTTTAAGATTTCTCGTCTAGTTTTGCACTTGGAGAGCCGATACGATAATCCAGCTGAAGGTTTCAACACGAACAAATCGTCCACATTCTTCCGTACGCGAAACCTAGTGCAGAACTTAGTCCTCTTCTGTGCTCTTAGTCGAATAAATCATTACGAACAATCGCGTGATGCAGAATTGAGCAAAATCGCGCGTTTGTCGAACACGTGCGCACACACATCGCCTCGCATATTGATTTCCCTCGAACACGTCCCACAGCCGAGCAAACAAACGCGAACACACACACCAACGACCACGTAAGGTGGCTGCAAAATGCCAGGGGTGGTTTCCTGTCGGGGGCATATTAATTATAATTGCTTGTTACGTTCACTACGATCTCGCTTGTCATTCTATTTTTAGGGGACACCGTAATGTTTCAATCGTACGCTTCAACCTATACGGTGATGAGCAAAACTGAACGCACACGCGCCCTTTGGAACAGAGTAACTTTTTTGAAAACGGACCAAACTTGACTTTTTTCTTTCTTTTTTCTCTTCAACAAGTTAGAATTAGAATTGGTTTGAGCGGAAAGCATCGTTCTGTTTTTACGGTCAAACTGAAAGATGTTTCCTCCTTTACGTATATTGTTTTCAATCTACGTACCACCGCTCTCGCCAATTACTTTTCGCCGCGTTCGTCATAACTTGGTTGTTCCATCGGCGTGAAATTGCTCGGTCTTGCGAGAAAAGGAAACCAATTCGTTCTCCCGCTGTTCCAAAGAAGACAAGTTCTTATTGTTGAGGTTTCGTAACGAGCGGAATACGCGATAGTCTGAGCGTGCAAGATCGGGTGAATATGGCAGATGGGGTAGAACATACAAGTTGCACCAATTTTTGACGTCTTCTTACGTTGTCGTGGTTAATCAAACAATACCGAGTTAGACCAATTAAATTGAGTGTTACATGTATAGAATATAAATATATCGCGTTTTGAAGTAAGTATGCCGTGTGTGCTCGGTTTTGTATCATTGTCGTGTCTTCGATGTGCACGCGCGTTGTTGTTCTTTGACGATTTGAAGAAATTTTGAGCGAGTTCTTTAACTCGTTTTCCTTGCATTGCAATAAGCAAAGGCTTCTGTGTAAGGACGAAACAGCGTAAAAAAGTAAAAGGGACAAGATCCATTGGCGGATGGTATTTGAGCAAGTTAGGGTTGAAATAACAGGAAAAGGATGAGGAAGAGAGTTACGATGTCAGTGGCGCTGGAATCAGGCTCATGAATGGATTTCCTTTCCGAGTTCTTCGCCTCTCGACTCATGTTAAACGCGTCACGACGCAGCTTTCATGCTTCGTCGCCATTCCATAACGTTTCTCGTTCACGCTTTATGCTCTTTTCCATTGTTAACGAGCGCGTAGTCTCGTTTGCTAAAGCTCCTTGACGTTTCTCCAACTTTTTTTTTCTTTTTTTTATTTGTATTTTCATTATAACGTATCAAGTGAATTGAGAGTCGAGTGTTTTATGAAAATCTTGAATAAACATACGTACATTTCTTATCTATACTCATTTGTTATTTATGTGCTGGCTTTATGATCGATGGGTACTTTGGAGCGTAGAAAGGAATAGAAACATTAGGATATTTTTTGGTAAAATCCTTGAATAAGGAATATTACCCGTATTTAACTTTTATTTCATTTATTTTTGTTCAAAGAGAAGGATTGAATATGTATGATTGATTATTTTACTTGATTCAAACAGATTTAATTTAATCTAATATGCCAGCATTTCTATCTTTTTTCTATAGTATAAGATTTAAAAATACATTTTCATTTTCTGCTCCAACTATAAACGTAGAGAAGCTTCTATATTTTTATTTCGAACAATAATTACGAACCAAGCTGAATTTGGCGCACGAACTTTCCCTATTTATGTGCCACTGTATGTGTGCAAATTCCAATACGATTGCTAATCACTTCTGTATGTCATTACAACTTTAGAAATGAGAAATAAAAAGGATGGAAACTTTGATCAATCACGAAGAAATAGGGAGGAACGAGAAAATAGCCAGCCGGTAATTTTTACTGCGGAATTGATTTGTTTACACGAACTTACGAGTTCGTTCACCTCGACAGTAGCAACCCTAGTAAACAGCGACCATGACGGCCTTGAAGAAAGGGTAAGGGGCATACGGCAAAGTTCTCCGTGAAGTTAGCACATCGACTATGCTACTTGCTGCCAAAACTTCTTAGTCTTGATCAAACTTCTCTTCGACGAGACCACTCTTTCTTAAACACTTTTTTAACCAGTTTGTACCTTCAAGAGTCATCCTATTTTTCCAACATTTTGTCCAACGACGCTCGATTTATTTCGCAATAAAAATTCATCTCAATATATCTCGTCTGCTCCGGGTATTTTAAATTTCTATTTTAAAAGCGTATTTTAAAAACCGCCGCAGTTGTCGAATTTTTATGCTCTAATCGCTTTCTCGTCTCGATAAATACAAACGTTTTTAATGCTTGGAGAAAATCTTCGACGTAAAATTGAAACGAAAAATTCGATCAACAATTTTTTTTTACGTCTTGCTCGCAGTTCAGGAACCTTTCAACGATCGTACGATACAACTAGGTTGCAGAAAACGTAACAGGGATTTAGTTTCTTTGTGCGTTTGATAAATAGCCCTTGACTCGCGCTGAACTCTGTGAGAACTGATCTCTCACGATATGTTAATCATCCTTATTAACATGGGATCGCTTGTTACACTCGAACCGAATATTATAATATTATCAAAGAATCAGGCGCGTCTCGCGTTGCTTCGCGTATTTATTATTCGATGGAATAATCACTTCCTGGAAAATACTTCGTATACCCCGATCCTCGTTGATTTTCATAATATTAATTGTTTCAACAGACAAAACGAATATTACGTTTTACCGAGTAACAGTAGTCGTATTGAAGTATAGTCTATTTCTTTCTCACATTCATTTACCTCGATCATTCTTGGATATCGTTTTCTCATCTGGTCATACATAATTGCGTAAAACATCATTTATTAACGATCTCGATGGGAGAACGTGAGAAAAAGGAGGAAAAAAGGAAAAAAAGGGTGATGAATATCGCGTCGAATTATTATTATTATTTATAGTATAATTATTTTTATTTTATTATAATCTTTAACATATCACGATACATATAACATATAGTCTATTTTATTCCATGCCTTTTTGTTTAGGTTTATACGTGGATGTTATTGTCATGTCATGATGTCATTTTGTAAATGGTGAAGTATAAAATTTGTTAGAGTTCTTCGATAAACGTAACAAACGTTTTAACCCTCCGTGGGTAAACATATTTTTTCGTCCCTTGCACAACCAAACTATGTCGTTGGTATCCACGCCACTTTTTGTACCATTTTAGAATGTCAAAATATTCCAACAAAATTCTGAAATATCTATCCAAGTCTTTACAGACGATTTACGATGAAACTTCGAATCAAACGTTTCGAAGGTTCCTCCGAAGAAATGAAGATTCGCTTGAAAGGAATTTACGAGCGAAATTTACCAGTTTGTGGCATAAACACTGCAGGTTGCCTACGATTAATCATTACGTGTATCCAGCACTGTATACTCTAATAAATAGGATAAAATACACTTTGAACTCAAGCGTATAGCGTAATCTGCCTCGATAGCCAGAATTCACATCGATATGAGAATTGTTCGGTACCGAGCTGAATTTTTCGACAAGTTTCTCCATCGTGAAACTTTTCCAATAGTTATCTCGACGTCTGTCGGTTTCTCCGACTATCTTCGACTAGCTTTTACTTCCGAAATTCCATTCTCGTGGACAGAGGACAGCAGAAAATGGCGGGAACTTCTGAACACACCCGTTACACCGGCAAGAGCACTGAATTTTAAAGATAGCCATCTACGCTCTCTCGCTGTGGTCACCCTTTGGTCAAATATTTGAACCATTCCGTTCCTCGTCCCCGTCTCTGTCCTCCGCACGGTTTCTCCGGTGCTGGCCTGGTCGAATCCTCAAGTCGGATGGCCTATTGACTCGAAACGACCTCTTGAAAGAAGCGCAAAAACTTTGTCAAAAGAGCCACGGAACCCGCAACGACGCTCTATATACACGGCGAGAATTAGGACGACGCGGATTCAAAGAGGAAAGTGAGCGCAGACTCTCTAATTACGCTTGAAATATCTCCGGAAATACAATATCGATCCAAGTATGTTGGAAATTAAATAGAAACGAGAGTGTCGGCGGAGGTCCGAGTGGAAAAATTTATTCGGTTCGAGGGATTTGGGGTGAATATCGAGGGAAAGTTACTTAGCTGTGCGGAGTTTTGGAGGCAAATATTTCAATTAGGCTGTTGGACTGACAAATTACGTTCCTGCAGGTGGCACGACACACGACAGTTTCACTTATTTACGAATTCGTCAAGTTTATTAGTTTCACTAACAATAGGCACAATCGTCCGAGTGTTTTAGCTTTCTACGGGCCAGTTTCGACGGAATGTTACGTTGACGATATATATTGATAATTTGTATCGTCAACGTATACGGATAATTTACAATGACAACATGCGTTGGCAATTTACATTGACCACATTATTGACATTTTGCATTGACCACATTATTGACAATTTACATTGTTCACATTATTGACGATTTACATTCATACATTCATATAACATATATTGACAATTTACATCCTCAATTTTTTAATTGGCAATTTTTACTGACAATTTACACATTCGCAATTTATATTGACGATTTACGTATTCACAATTTACATCGACGATTCAAATTGACAGTATATATCGACAATTTACATTTACAACATATATCGACTATTTACGTTCACAATTTATATTGACAATGTACGATGACAATATACGATGACAATATAGGTATATTGACAATTTACATTCACAATTTTTATTGAGAATCTCCAATGACAGTTTACATATTCACAATTTATATCGACAATTTACAGTAGCAATTTGCATATTCATAATTTATATCGGAAATTTGCAATGACAATTTTTATTGAGAATTTACAATAACCATTTACACGTTCACAATTTATATGGATGATTTATATTGACGATTTACGATGACGATTTACACATTCACAATTTATATCAACGATTTATATTGACGATTTACAATGGCAATCTAAAATGCGAATTCACGTTAACAACTTAGCGAAAATGACGACAACAACACGCAGTACCAGTTTTCGAAACTCTTAACGAAAGTACTTAAAAATACTAGAAAATTATAAATAACGATGCGTTTCATAATTTTTCATTCGAATTTTAATATGAAATATACACGATTTATGCATTACGTGTTGCGCGTAATTCTGATTAAAAATGTATTTTTTTATCGAATCATATTTTATTACTAACGACGTGCTGTCATTACAACATATTAATTAATCAAATCTGTTATCGGTTCGTTTTGTTCAAATTGGCAGGTTCTGTCGTTGGCTTACATACATGTACAGCGAATAATCGGACAGTAATTTTATCTTGCGGTTAAATTAATTTCTGTAAAGCGGGGAAGAGAGTCGGTTAATTGCAAATTTTGTGGAAAATCAATAAATACTGTAATCGGTACGATGTCGCGCGTCGTTAATTAATCGAATTCAAACTGTACTCCCCGGCTGTAAATGCGTGAAATTCGACCATTACGTTGATTCAGTATTTTAACAGCTATCCTTGAAATAAGCGAATTAATTTTGCTTTATTATTCCGACAACAGGTATGTATGACATTCGCACATGTCTGTAACCAGAATTTTAGTCCAAGAATTCTTCTCTTACAGGAATAGAATTATAATTGATCGTTGCATTCCTTTCTGAATGAAAATCTGACAGCTAGCACCTCGCCTGTTAGATTATCATTAGACAATTACATGTTTTATATTTTTTTTTTTTTTTACGTTCTTTTTTACGCACTTCTACTGCAATTTTAAAATAGAAATTCAGATCTCTAAATATTCTAACGATATGTTTGCACAATATATTATAAATCCGGTAGATTTTTGCTGGTTTAAATATTCCGCAAGTACACAAAGCCACGTGATATACTTGTAAATAAATTATCATGCGCTAATATAACGTAACATACCGAGCAGAATAAAATAGCCTAATAATACAGAGATAAAAGTAAAATTTAATAGTTATCGAAACTATAGCTTATCTAACTTTCAAATCGCGTGACATTATATCGAATTAGTTATTACGGTCGTTACATCGAATTCAGAGTCATACATCTATATTCTAAGGATCCACTTAAGCTATAAAGCAACGATACGAGCTTCCCAATTTTCGAGAGTTCGTGCATTTACAATGATTTTGTTCCCAGAAACAGAACCTTGCAGCATGATTATGTAGAAACTTGTTATCGTTATAGATGGATAGTTTGAAGAATACCGGCTAGCTAATAAAATATCGCTGGAATATTTTAGCATATAAATTTTCTATAGTAACGAACGAGGAATTAATCAACCGGTGGAAAATATTTCGTAGAACGTTATCGAAGGTCTCGCGTGTAAATCTGTGTGAACCGCTTGGCCGTTAAGTAGAGCAAAGATTATGCGCGAGTTGTGTGTCGTGTTTGCACGTACATTTGCACGCGTCAATAACGCTTAATTAATTGGGCAATTAACGAGGGAACACGATCGAGGACTGAATCGTTTCGGTGTAAAGTGTCGCGGAAATCGAGAACTTGACAAGTGTGCCGCGTTGTTACATCGAATAATAGCATAAATATTAGAATATTCGCGGCACCGGAAATACGCTGGATCGATAATTGGCTTGGGCTCAATTAATTCCTAATTAACGCGTTACCCGACGACATCGATTATTCGACAGTCGTATAAAACTCGTTGACAGCTGGCCCTCGATGCTTCTTTATCCGCGGAAAGGCTTTTCAAAATGTAGATTTTACTGTGTAAAGGCAGCGAATTGGATATTTCTAGCACAGTGATTAAATATAATGAAAATGTCGGATAATTACGTGTATCAGACAGCATTTGAATAGCATACGAGAAGAAGAAGTGCAGTTTTGTTAATTTTCTGATTCTCTATTTCAAACTGGTTCATCGGAGAAAAAAGAGAATTTCACTTTTCTCAATTGTGCCACTCACCTATATAGCAAACCGACAATTTGGATCGCGAAGAACGTAATAAGGTAGCATGACGGGTAGACGGCCATCAAAAATCAATGAGCAAATAGTATTTTTCTAATAATTTTCTAGAATAGGAGTATCATAATCGTGCAACGAAATTACGCTACTTAACTTAACTAAAACTGGACGACCACTGCAAATCAACGAACAAATGGTATTTGTCTATTAATCAACCACAATAGGAGCATCATAATCATCCAATGAAATTGCACTACTTAGCTTAACTAAAACTGGACGACCACTGAAAATCAATGAACAAGTAGTATTTGCCTCCATCAATCTGTCAGAACTGGAGTGTCACAAACAGTTAGCAAAATTATATTATTTAACAGGAGGAATGTCATAGTTAAAAAAAAAGTATCCTCTGGTCAGGAAAATTAATTTAATGTAATAACAAAGATAGTGAAATTGGTCCTCGTAATATTAACAATGATAATTAAAAAGGCTATATTAAGCATCCTCGACCCCAAAATTTTAGCTAAGTTCTAAAAAAACTGCTAAATTATTTAATTGCTTATATTACTAAATTACTTATGCTACTTAGCAGGAAGGATGTCATAGCTCAGAAAACTTGTTCACGAAAATGAATTTAATGTAATAGCAGGGGCAATGAAATTGATCCTCGTGATATTAACAAAGATAATTGACAAGGTTATATGAATCCTCGACCCAAAAATTTCAACTCAATTTATAACACTGTTAAATTATTTGTTTACTTATATTACTCGACAGAAAGAATATCACAGCTTACTTTAAAAATTGTTCACCGTTCACGAAAATTAATTTAACGTAATATGTTAACTATTTTCGATTCCAAGATAGTTGTCAAATTGTAGGGAACTGCTAAAGAAGATAATTTCTTTTTGCTCTCTTCATCTCGGTCATTTTTCTATCAAATCAACGATATAAGTCACGAAAAATGCAACGAAATGGACTGAAGGGTAGACCACCTCGCGAAAATAGAATGCGTTGAATGTTACACATTTCGCTGGAAACAGCCAATAACTCCTAGCCTGGAAGAGCTTAATATTTGCATTTTCAGCTTGGAAGAGAAGCGTTGGTCGACAAGCGAAGTTAAATAATTATATTCGAAGCGTCCACGGTATTTCAAGAAGAAAAAAGTGGCCGCCAGTTAAACGAGTTTCCGATTAAACCAAGTTACAAAGAGCCGACAGATGTTTACAGAGGTCGGTGAATATTGTGGCTGGCGCAAGTTGGAGCAACGGACGACACGTCCTCTATAATTCTCGCGGCTTTCCGTAACCACCATGGAACGTCTATGGTAATCACTTTACGCAGGGAAATCCACTCATTTTTCGATAAATTCGATTGCGATTGGCTCCTTCGACAGCCAACAAAAAATATCAAGAAATTTCATTTTACTTATCCCTCACCTTGCCTTGGGGCGTGTAAAATGGATGCATCGACAGATTGAATCGAGTACATTATTGAATTGCTGCAGAAATCTTGGAAAATTGTGATCTTCTTATAAGCTTCTAGAGTAGATTCACAGTTCCTTCTTATCTTAAGGTTACGTTACTAAATTAAATTGATTCTGGATTTTCATTCTCTTCTTTTTCTTTGAGGGAATGTCGTGATAAATGCGAGAAATATTCGACTGGTTGAGAGTTATGACGATGTAAACCAGTTGTTCGCTGCTATTATTCGTCGTCTATTTTACGCACTTCTTATACGTTGGTTTTTGTTAATTTCTCGGCCTAAGTCCACGACTGACGTTCGGTTCTCGAGAGACAAATTATTTATTTCTATAATTTGTCGCGAGATGGCATAAATAGTAGTAAATTTTAAGATGAATTTCAAAAAATGGTGCTTATAAATTCATTGTTTTCGTTCTTATTTTATTAGTTGGTAACTCTGCGTATTTAAATTCTATTTAAATGCCTACTTAGTTACTTTTTGTTAATTACGTACTAGCCAGAACTAACCTTAGCTATTAAGTTATAGTTAATTGATCATTCACTTACTTGCTTACTATCTTTCCTCTGCTATATTATATTAATGGATCTTCTCGCCAATATTGCAAATAAATTCATTATATTTTTTCGAGTCATGACAGAAAGTAATCGTAATCTAATTAACTATGAAGCTAGAAAACGAATGATACATACAGTTCAAAAATTTAAATATCTGGCAAAGTCCAAATTCTCAAAATCTTGCTATACAATATAAGCTATAAAAGAATCTAAATAATAATAAAATCATTTTATTTTTATAATAAGTCTAGAATATTATTTTAATACTAATTAGTACAAAATGCATGCATGCAAAGGTTTAAAGGTTAAAGGACAATACACATCGCTAACTTTACGGTTAGAATAAATGAATGGCTAATGTAGCGTAAAGTTTAAAGGGTTAAATTCAACAAAACAATTAATGGAGAGGGCATTTATCAATGGGTGGGCCCTGGAAATTGAAATTCCACGCGTTCCTTTTGCCGAGACTTCACCCTTTCGTTGGAAGAAAAGTGCGCCTTGTTCTCCGAGTAATCGATTCGCAGCGTCACAGAAGAACAGTCGAAATTGCGTCCTTTTTCTCTCCGGTGGAGCAGCTTATTCGCTAAATTCCGTGTCTCCGGTTCGTCGACGCAGAAATCAATTTCTAGCTCCGAGCCTGTAGACACTTAACGTTTCCAAACCGTCGAACGACTCGATTAATCGCGATTTCGATGGAAATCGCCGACTCGTTAAACAGTTTCGCGTTCAACGTTCTTAAAATTTATTTCCCTCGATAATGAATTTAATCACATCGCAGTTGCGTCAATCATAAACGCTTGAAACGCAAGCGCGAACGAAAGAAATGTATATTTAAAATTTTGATCAGGGTTTGAAATAAAATTTTCGCTCTGAAGGGAGTGTCGTCAAATTTTTGCCATCTCCGAAAAATTTCATCGCTGCAGAAATTTTCAAATTAACGTCAATTGTTGTCTCGCTTTAGTTTCAACTGCAAAATTGGAATATAGAGAAAAGTGGAGAAAAATGGAGAAAAAATAGTGAAGATTAGAAAAAATAATTTAAACACGCTTGTGTAATTTGTAATTATCATTCTTTAAAATTCACTTTGCAATTTACAATTTACAAACCTATGGAAATAAATCATTTGTTACTTGAAAATGTTATTCAGATTCGAGAAATTTATAGTAGATACGCTCGTTTTGGCTGCCGCAATGCTCATCCAACAATTTTTAGTGCGTCGTTACGGAAAACGTCGTAGACAAACCACGTGGACTCACATTTAGAAAAGATCTTTTGCAAATTTGACAGTAATTGGAAGCTCGCGATAATTAGAAGACGCTTCTATTATAAAATCATCATTTAAAATAAAAAATTATTTCACGAGGTACGTACGTATTTGGAATCGTATTAATTTCAAGTGATATCTCTGATTCTATAAATCTACATGATTTTCTCGATTTATAATTTTGGAGAATGGGAAAGATGGGAGGAAGCGTTGGGAATGGGACCATATCCTATGGCGTATACGACATCGGATTGCCCTGCGGTTGTTGCAATCTCGCCATCCTGTCATCTTGCGCTTAATTCGTGGTATCCAATTTGCATTGATCAGCGATGATGCGCCAAGAGAAGTTACGTCGGATCGCATGCATATTCATAATAAATTTATGTAACGTGTTGCCCTGATAATTTCGTGTGTAATTGATAACAAGACCATGGTGACATGTTTCACAGATTTTATACACGATTCATTACTGTTCACTTCTTAATATACGTAATTTTTACGACTGACGAAACTTTCCGAATTTCTATTATCGATCGTTAAATGCGTGATTTTTTTAAATATAACAATCCGCTTTGAAATTGTCAATTTATATGACAGAAAATAACAGAGGAGAATTTAAAAAATTTATCTGATTTTTCTATAATCTTCTTATACACCAAGCTACGATAAATAAATTAAACATTGTGAAATAGAATACAATAATTATCTCACCTCAAGCGTATAATTGATTTGTAAAATGTTTTAAAATAATAACAGATACTTGAAACATATAGAAGAACGCGGTAGTTATCTCGATCAGGAGATTTAACATTTCCGCCGCGTCGAAGATTTTTAATCTTTCCTTGAAATTACAAACACGCTGAAAATTAATTGCATTGTACATTCGCAGAATTTCAAAGCGATTTTCTAAAAATACAATATCGCGGCACGTGTTTCACAATCATCAAGAGCGGTGAAACCAGATAAAAGATACGAACAATTTCGTTCTTTATCAGATAAGAAACCACTGCATAATTTCCTTGCAGCAGATAAAAACTACGGAACAACAAAACAATCTTAAGAGCGTGATTTTATCATCACGTGATCCTCAGATAAAAAGAAGACCTTTCTATCAGTTGACAAAGAACACGATTATGGAGGGATGATACCTCAAACGCGTGAAAGTCACACGTTTTTTCGCAATTTTTTTTTTTTTTAAACAACCAACACGATAGAAAATCTGTTTCACGACACTCGTTCCATTACTATCGATGAGTAGAGAACAAATTTCATTTTACTTCTTTTTTTTTTTAACAAGATGACGGCGTTGGAGCGAGCACTCTATTTGACGATGCGCACTTTTCAGAACTGGCGTGACTTAGAAAAGAACCAAAAATTTCCATTCTCTACATGATAAAAGCTACGGAAGCACGTACATAGGAATTTTCAGAAATATGCATCTTTATGAAAATTCTTTCGGAAGAAACCTCATTTTAAGGACAAAATTTGGTTACAAAAGTGATCGAAAAAAAAAAAGGAAAGAAAAAAAGAAGGAGAAAGGAGGAAAGAATGTATTCAACCAATCGAAAATATTCTGATCCGTAAGCATAAACTTCAGACTGGAACTTTAGAACAAACACGGTTACGGAGATCGGCCGTGATCAATCGAGCAACTTTGAATAAAAAAGCAGCGCGAGATTATTACTCGACCCGTTGCATAAAATCGACACTTCATCGATTGATTTCCAGCAGACGAACCAGACATAATTATTCCGTGTTAAGACCGGATAGAAGCGCGAGAGTGGGAACGTTCTCCGTCAAAATATGATGAATGGCTGATCCATATGCATGAGGAGGCGCTTGCCAAAGGAACTCTATTCAATGGCAAAGTGAAAATGCCACTTTTGTATTTTGTCTGTTCATCGTGATGAAAGAAATTGTAGGCTGAGCGCCTTTTCGGAATTTCATCCCTCTCTGGTGGATTAACTATCCGACGAATTTGATAGGATCAAGCCTCGGAGAAATAAATCCGCCTCTTCCTTTTATTTTGCAGTTGTTCATTCGCTTTCTCGCAACAAGTGTTCCCCGCTAGACTTGTTTAAGAGTTTCGAAGGTTCTTTTTAGACAAGATTTTATCGATTGAAAGCTACGGGAGAGAAATATGATTGGTAGATTTTTTCAATTCCTGGTTTTTTAATGTCATTTTACGATCAAACGGGAGAATTTTAATGTAAATAAGATAAGTATAGCGATATAATGTAATATGATAGAACAATATAATAATAAATGTAGGTAATAAAATGAAAATGTAAATTATCTGTCAGGTCGAAAGATGTAGGTTTTTGAAAAATAGTTGGTAAATCGAGCAAATTTTATGGAAGTCAAAAATACCTGTATTTTAAAATGTTTGAACTCTATAATAATTATAAATATTTTAATGTTTGACATTGTGATTATATTACGGACAGAAATACTTAGAAGATTTCGAATAGGATGAGAAATCATGTGTTCAATTGCAAAATCAAATATACAGACGGAATTTTGGTAATACGAGGTTGATTAAAAACATAGTGAATCGTGACTTGGTGTTCTTCTTTATCACGTTCAACTGGTTATTTCGATTTGTAGATAAAAGCTAGGTATTGTTTGGCATGTCAGAGACAAGTGTCGTTGACAGGAGTGTTGTAAAATCGGGTTGACCAAAGTAGCGCGTGAATTTACCACTGCTTTAGCTACTGGTGTACAATAGTAGGAATTGGTACACGTTTTCTTTTTATTCTCGATATTAACGGAACCGAATAAAGCTATATCGATCGGAAAGAAATTTTGTAGATCGAGCGGAAGACTATCTTCATCGAGTCTATATTGGACAAAATTTCGTTATTTGAGTTTTGTATTTTAGATTTTTGACAATCGAAGAATATTTCTGCTTACTTGTGTTTAAAATCTAATATTCGAACTGACATTACGCTGACATGTCCACTGGAAATAAAAATAATACAATAATTGTGTCGCTATATCCGCAAGAATTAAGCACTAGCTTTCATTTATAATTTAGACAAGCTGAAAGATTGTCATATTTCTATATCTGTCTTCGAATACCGATTTGAATCATGCACCGTTTTATTTTTATTTTTCTAACAGCACAGTAGTCACTGCGAAAAGATGGGAAAATAGCTGGGAGAGTGAATGATTTAGATGGTCGATGCAGGCGATCGTAGACCATCGTCCCGGTGTATACGACGATATCAGTAGGGTATGCATAATGCATATTGTGCACTTACCAGATCTGGACTGCATCAGAGGGAAATATTATCGGCACGGGAATATCAATGCGAATAGGTGAGAACGTCTCTCCCTTTTGTCCAAATTCGATTCCGTGACATACGTCACCTTACAAAGAATACAAATCCCCTAAATAATAAAGACAACTTTTCACTTCCGAGTTCCTGCCTCAAACGCTTTTAGTGTGGCCATCGAAAATAATCTTGTTACCTTGTCATGTCCAGATGTGCTTTCTATTATTTTTAGCTGCAAAGAACATTTATGGAATTAAAAAGCGATTTAGGTCATTTTTGTACGATTGGACGCATTTAAATGACTGTAACCGATCGATCGAAGGCTCTCTAAAAGAGAGACATTGAACGATGATTCGAGGAATAACGGAAAGATCCTCATGAGCGTTATTTTTAAAAACGTAGCCTAGAAAGATTCTAATAGATACTACATAGTCTCGTTACTTTGTTTTATCGGGACAGATCAATCATATATAAATCAAAGAATATCGAAGAAGATTAATTAACCGGATAATTAAGCGAAACCAAGGTTACTTATTAAGAATACGTTTCAAACTACGAAATATCTGTCGTTGCAAACTTCTTAAATTGGCCCACAGATTTTTCCCTTCTCGCACGATTCACATGTCCCCGAGGAATTCTGAAATCGATCCAGGAATCTAGCGAGACTTCCTAACTACTAGTTCACGAATCCTTCGGGATTTCCTAAACTGCTTCACGAATCTGTAGGATATCCCAAAACTCGCCGTGAGGTTCTTCGAGTCACATTCTCATTCCCTTTCCTTGCAATCCGAACTCCTCAAACTCTTCAAACCTTCTGCTCTATAATTGTATCTGATTCCTTAAAAATTTTCCTGCCGTGTGGTCAATTTGATACGCCAATCCTCTGGCACGTTTTATTATTCTGTCTTGTTATTTATTTGCTACACATAGAAGGGAATGGTCAGAACAGTGGAAGCATCTCTTATATATATATAATATGCAAGAGGCACATTTTGAATGGTGTATTTCTGAAGATTTGAACGATATTTTGTTAATTACGTGGATTAGTACTTGTTTCCCCGTTATATTAACTATTATTCCATATACTTTTTAATGCTTTCGTTACTAGTCATATTATCAAAGTGATAGCAGTTTGCATTCTTTTAATCAAAAATATCGATTAGATTATTCAGATTTTATAGTATATTTGAGGCGTGTATAGCGAAATCTGAATCGAATTAATAACTTCATTCATATTTTATAGTATATTTAATGAATATGTATAACAATCAGATTATATCGATTAGTTTATTCAGATTTTATAGTATATTTGAGGCATATATAGAAGACTCTGAATTGAATTAATAAATTCATCATTTGTATTCAAATATTCCATTCATTATCCTCTCATTTTAATTAACTCATACTTGTAACGCATTCTTCCTCTTTCTCGAAAGCTCACGCGTGCTTTACCAGCAACCTTGAACAACATCTCACCTACTCAGATACTTGCGTACCTCAAACCTCGTCCGCAAATTTTCCAAATCTTCTCTCCCACAATTATATCCATTTTATTTAGACCCACGTTCTGAACATTCGAACAAGCTAATGTGCGTATAGCAACCGAGTGGAGCTTTTCGGAGGTTCTCTGTTAGATGTCTAACGACCATGACGAGAGAGAGAGAGAGAGAGAGAGAGAGAGAGAGAGAGAGAGAGAGAGAGAGAGAGAGAGAGGATGTCGGTGTTCGGGCGGAACTTTGGAACGCACGGTGCACTCGAGGCGCATAAATTTGCACACACAGCCTCGTTAGAATTCGTGGATCACGCCTTCGTTCGCGAAGACTCGAAGAGAGGCGAGGACGAAGCGTGTACGTCGCGCGAGCGCTCGTTGAATCGCGGCGAACCGCCTCTAAAACAAACAACCAGGCATATTTGCCCAGGAGAATTGCTGATGTCCCGTAAAATACGTGGCCTCCGCCCGACGACGTCTTTGTCTCCGTTTTGTTCGAACGATAAATCTTGCCAGCGAATGCCGACATCCACGCGCCGCGTCGTTCCCAATGGCTTATCTCCGCTCGTTCCCATGCTAACTTTAACTCGATTCAACAGACGGTCGGCCAGCCTTCTAATAAAATCTGTACGAGCCGTGTCACCGTTGAAATTTGTCGCTCGTAGCCGCAGATGTTCGACAGGTGTTAAACGTCGATGTTTTGTTTTATAGTTAGGGACACTGGTTCCGACTGTACGTACGTTTATCCGATTCCTTGACCTGGTTTAACAGGTTGTGGAATCTGCTGGAACGGTGGCATGCGTTGATGATTAGCACGCTGAGGGCATTTATGGCTTTGCGGGGAATTTAAATGTATGCAAGGATACGTGCAACGTGTATAATATGCAAATATATACGTTGCGTCTAAAGTATAATATATTCTTTATGATCAGACTGCGAATAATTATGCATTTGTGGAAGATTTAAGGGTACACGATCGTACAGAGTGCAAGCAGCGTGCAAATGTGTACGAAATAATATCCTGTGTAATATTCTTTAGAATATTTCGAAGAGGATAAGGGAAATCTATGTTTAGATTTTATTTTTATTTCTTGTTGATTCGCATGGATATCTGAAATTTAGTGGTCAGGCAGGTTATTTTAACTTATTCGTGGAGATCGAGACTTGCTTGAGATTTGAAGTCTAGTATATTACAATTGATGACTTGCATCAGAGAAATGTAAAATGGAAGATGAATTATGCATAAGAAATTACGAATCATTTTTCCAACTGTAACCACTATGTTAATTTATCTGCTTACATACTCAAGTAGCTAAACTTTTTTATATCGAAGAATTTTCGATGCTGTAAAATAGTTAAGGTGCCTTTTTTTCCAAGTTCTTGAACTCTATAGAAAACATCTCGCAGTCTAATACCGACCATTAAATTTTACGATCCAAAAATTTTCTCTGAACTCCGCCTTCTGCTGATTTTTTATTGTACCATGAACGTCCAACGTTGGGAAGCAGAGAAGTCCTAAAAAAAGAAAATGAGAGATTGATAATGGCCCGACCTCGATGGCTTATTTCTCGAAGGGTTAACTTCCGGTCGTGTGCACGCGCGTTTTGAAGGGTTGGAGCTCATTTCGTATGTACGGTGCCACGGCGCCTTTGAGAAGCCGTCGAGACGTAGGAGAACGATTTCAAGAGGTCGATGCAGCCTTCTTAAGGTCCCTCTGCTTAATGTACAGCCGACTGATTTATAATTTACATCGTCATGATTCGTCTGTGGTGTTCTGGTCTGAGAGTAGTTCTGGTCAAGGAATCGTTCTAGTAGCCTAGCGATGTATTTTCCAGAAGTGCATCAGAGCAATTGTCCGCTAATTAATTTCCACTCAATTTCCATTTAATTTACTTAACGTTCAAAATTTTCTGGAGATGCTTAGGTTGGGTTTAATTAGATATGGATGGGTTTCTAGTAAATTGATTTAAGTTGGCTCGTGGAAAATATTCGTCGAAAAGTGCTTGTAAATAACAGCGCAAGTGACAAAATTGAAAAATTCTCATCTTTTATTGAAAAATGAGAATACTAATGTAGAGTTTAAGTGTAATTTCCCTTCCTAAATAGTTATTTAATAATGTTAAAAGATGGTGTCATAGCATCGTCTCCATACAGAAAATTATAAATCCGGATAGACGTTAGGTAATTGTTTCTTGACTTCTGTCTGTGCCATTTATCTAATTGAATGAAACGTTGTGTTTTATTTACAACTAACAGACAGGTGGCACGCGCAGGTTTTCTTACAGATGCACTTTCCCTTTTCGTGAATTTGACTAATTTTTATTAATTTTGACTGATGATTAGACTGCGAATGTTTATGCATTTACGGGATATTCGAAGATGTAAAAATGTATATGATACACATGAAATATCTAAAGTATAATACTTGTTAGAGTATTTAGGGGATGAAGCATTCCCGTTTGAATTCCATTTTTTTTTTTTTTTTTTTAATTGTATTCACACGGCAATATCCGCAGTCTTAGGCATCAATTTTCGTCGAGAAGAAATATTCTTCAAAGTTATCAATTCCTCGGATAACTAAAATTGAATATGTCCCACTATGAGGATCGGCAATGATATATCAGTTCCATAAAGTTCGCGAATTACGTCTTAATTTTATTTATTATATATTCTTATATTTCAGTAATCAAACGAACAAAAATTTTGCGATTAGCCAGTAAATGCTTTCACGATGACTCCTATATACATTTTAGAATTTCTTCCAAATTTCTCTGATATAATCACGATAGTCGTTCTTAGAGCTTCCTCTCTCATAATGCACGACCTGCTGATTCATAGTTTGTATCACCGTAACTCGTATGTGGTGATTCGAGTGTAGTTTTGGCGGACGAATCATACTATTGGCCCAGCGGTATGCTTTTGAGAAGCGCACCGGGCAATCGCTCGCTAATTAATGAACCTGCCTCTCTCCGTTCGTATTAATTTAGTAAATATTGATTCGTTCCAACAACTAATTTCACTTGGCATTTAATTCATCGTTTGTTATCCGTGGCTTAGATTGTGCTTCGTTCTCTCTATTCTCATCTTAAACAGCTCGTGGTATATATATATATATGCGTTTCTCATTAATCGAATATTACATTACCCGTAATTTCGTTAGATCGCGTTAATTCCGAGGTATTATACGGTTATAGTTTCGCAGGATTTTCGATATTGCGTAATTACGTGCAGGCAGAGACGTATTAATGGAGTTTCTACCCTATCGACACATTCGCGTTTATCGATAAGTATTGTTCTTATCTATCGTAATTTCCCGTTCGATGTGATAAATGTCGGTTTTAACGCGCGGTAACTGCACGATTCCTTTGATCGACGCACCTTCAAACAAAATAATTAATCGACCTTTCGATTGTCATTTCGTTTCCCTGTTGCTCGTATCGATAATTAGCCTGTGATACAGCGCGCTTCATACGATAAACGCGAAAGAACGGGATTCAATTGGCAATTAAATTTTTAATTGGTTACTCTAGCTTCTTTGCGCGAGCACCGTTATCCTTACCACACGGACCTGTGTTATTATTAAAACTGTGTTAGCATTTCATTTTCGCGAAGGAAAGCTGCTCTCTACGGTCTTCGTTTTAAAAGGAGATCGTGGAAGATTCTGCGAAAAGATTTATAGGTCTTCTCGTGAATTTAATATTGATTTTTATGAATTATATGTAGACTTTCAGTGTCTCGCAATTTCTATATACATTCTCAAATTGGTTTTAACTTTGACCAATATAATCATGACAGTGGCCTCTCGTTATCCATCTAATAAAATTTCAGGATGTTTTATATGGATCGTTCATTTTGAAAGCGGTGAAAGTACATTTTCCTTTGTTTTGTAATATCGAAGTGTTCGCGTTTCCATCGATTGAAAAATCCTGATACGGTCTACTTAGTTGTCCACGTGTCTATTTGTTTGAGTACAAGTAAACTCGTTATACAAATAGCTACTAGGAAAATTAACTAGGCCAATATCTTTCTCCACGCGCAATATTATATCGGATACAAAGGTTAGAATTATATTCGTTATCATTTGCTTTTCATTATCGATCATTCGACTGTTTGAACAGGATGCGGATTACAGGCAATGAACTTACATCGCTATCAAAATAGATGACCACCATAGTTCCATCTATTGGTAAAATTTCAATCGATTAAAACAAATCGAAAGTTCACGTTGAAGTGCATGTAAACTTCTCGTCTTCTCAAATTCGTTAAAAAAATGCACCTGCGTCGATTCCGAAATCAACGCTCCATATAACACGTACAGCATGAGACACGAAAGTTTTTTAATTTACTTCATTCCGCATTCTGCATTCTTACGAAACTTTTTTTTCGAAAAAACTTTTCAATCATGGAATATCCGAAATACATATATCCGAAAGCTGACGACTCGCGATCAGAAGAGATCTGTGTAATTGAAGTTGTCGGATGAGTTTGCGGGCTTCGTGGTCCTCTTGGCGAACGTGTTCGAAACCTGTTCGACGACGTGCCAGCGCTATGGCGACCCTATGAATAACAAATGAACGCCACCTTCGTGGCTCTCCGCTCTCTCAACCCGTCGCTTCCCTTTCCCCCGGCTTCCTCCTCCTCGTGCTGGCTTCACGCCTTCTTTGTTCTTCAACAGCACGTGGATAAGCCACTCTAAAAAATTCAGTGGTAAGTGCCGCTGCCCATTAGCTACCCTCCGTGCTTTATAGTTTCTCCAATTTCTCTTTTTAAGATTCCGGTACAGACCGGAATACCTACGGCCTTCGGTGTATCGCGCGTTTCAAAAGCGTCACAAACAAAAATAATTCGATCCTGTGTGCGTCTGACGAAAGTTAATATCTCTAAAGATTTCTCCGAAGACAGAAGGAATAAGAATAAGAAGATTCCAAGGACAATATTCGACTATCGTTTTCCATAGTTCTTGTCTTTTCGCCAGCTTACCCTAATCTTTCTGTAATCTCATCGATTTTTCTGAAACACTTGTTCGGGTTTTGTCGCTTCGAAACATCCGCATCTGCGATGCGTATAGTTTGAGATTAGTTTATTCGCGTTTTGTTCGCGTCTGTTTCACGTTTCACGCGACAGTTTCTGTCTTCTTCTTCTTCTCTTTTTGTTCGCTAGTCTCTTTGTACGGTGTCGTGCGAGATTTACTTCATTACGAAATCAGAGTTTCGCGTAAGTCGTAATTATCGTAATTGCCAGTATGGTTCTTGGTGCATACAGGTTCATTATACGAGCAATTACGAGACTCGCGGGTTCAGAGTGTAACTATCTAATTGCAAGACTCGAAATATCTGTAATCACGAAACGGCAATTGGTTATCATTCTCGGTTGCATTCAGTGTCTTCGGTTTCAATAAATCTGAGCCGACAGTTTTCTTCGTTTCTCCTCGTTGTTCGATCTCCGACCCCCAAAGTTTGAAAAGTGACAGCTTAAACTTCTTTCGTCAAAAATCTATCCGAATGAAGAGAATTACTCCTAACATTTTCTAATTAAAAGCCAAGGAACGTCGAATAACTCCAATTATTCCTCGCAAACGTTTCACGTCTCAAACGATCTTCAACTATTCCATCAGCATCGTTGAAACCTCGCCAGCACCGCGAAACTTGCTTGAAAATCATCGACGTTACTTGTGAACTCTAAGAAACGAAAAGCGTCGTCCATTCGATAACACTTGTCAGTTCATATAACCGGAAATGGGATCCATCTTCATTGAAGATTCATCCCAAGACCGAGGATTCGGAGAAATTCACCGTACGTCCAGCCTGTGGATTTCGAATCTGCTGGCTAGCGATCGCTCGTACATGCGAACGAAGCTTAAATCCTAGTCCCTGATGGAGTTACAGACGCGGCTGAGAAAGGGGATGCTTCGCAAGTGGCAACCTGTCTGAGGATGGGGTGAGATTAGTTCGACTGGCGCGCGTGTTTCCGAACTCAATCTAACGGCGGAAGATTCGGTTTGCAGTTTGGCTTGTTCGCGTACACGCTGGCTGCCAGCCACGCCGGAAGACTCGCGATTGTTCCTTGACTTCCGGCTAACCCCTTCTCCATTCGTTGGGAAACAGACTAATCAGACAATCCACCTAATCAGGCCGGGCTCGTTTGCCTGGATCCAGGATCATACGTCTCAAAGGAGAAGCAATCGACTCTCTTCGCTCGCTCGATAATTCATTTATAGCTAATAAGTTTGGTCGCGTTCTCCTCCTTTTTTTTTTTTTCTTTTCTTTTTTTCTATTTCGTTGCAGACAGATTTTTTAGCGCACAGAGAACGGAAAGTGTATTATCGATTCTTTATCAGTGAGATGGATTAGCTTACTGGAGTTCGAGTTTCAGACGGTTCTACATACACTGAATGCTTATATCTAAAAGCGTATCATTGATTTTTTATTATCAAAATGGATTAGTTTAGGGGGCGAAGTTCGACTTATATGAGAAATCTTAGAATACGTTGAGAATCAATTATTATTGTAGAGGAAACGATAATCAATTGTGAAATTTTCTTATCGTTGCAGTTGATTAAGTTAGAGAGAAGGAAGTTTAAATCTCAATTAGTTTTACCTAAGCTTGAATATTTTATTACATAGGATGAAGGAGGGATGGAATTGCACAAGAAGCGAAGCTTGACTATGTCTAAGGATTGATCGTGTAAGAGATGGTAATCAAGTTTCATCGTCATTAGAATTTGATTGGTTTAGTGTATGGATTTGGTCTTCTTTAGTGTCGGAATAGAATTTCAGTATGGAATTTGTATATTGAATTAGTTTAGGAAATGAAGTTTGACGATGTTTGTTGCATTTTTTAGCGATGTTCTCGCTCAACGCAATGTTTTTCTTTTATTGTTCTATTTTAAAGAAATCTTCAGAGGAAATTGAGAATCGATCGGATAAAAGGAAGAAATGAATTTCGAAGTCTTGTACGATCGAAGTTGATTAGTTTGGAAAATGAGTTCTAAAACTCCACTCAGCGTCGGTTAATTAAAGATAATGTACAACGTCCTTGCAACTTTATTAGTAATAGTCTGCTTTAATGTGACGTTTCAAATATTCAAGATCCAATTAATTCTGTTTAGCTTCGGGAAGCTTGGCATATTATTGCACATCTCGGTGCTAGTTTGGTTTCGCGTGACGTCGCTTCTTTTTCATACCTTACGTCGAGAGACGTCAGTCCGCGGATAAGATTCATCAGTCAAGGCTAGCTCGATTAAGGTTAATTGCCAGTTTTATAAATTTCTCGAGATAAGAAGCTGGTGAACAAAGAGCAAAGATTAAGAGGCGCTTCCGTTGGATTTCTTCTAACCAAAACGTATCGCTGTTTTGCTATTCTGAACATCTCGATGTCGTCCATCATCCAATCGTCGATAACGAGCCACTTCGTTCAACGTTGATTGTTTTTACGCTGGCAGGTTTCGATTGGTGAATTTCTCTTTTCATTTTAAAAGAAAAATATACAGGGAGCGAGTGAGTCGAACAGGCAACCGATAATTATTTACTCCGATAAACGTGCAGGCTGTCGTTAGGAACTTTTTCCAGACCAGTGGAGAGAAACCGAAGCTTCCGGGAAGTTTCCCAATTTTTGTCTCTTGTCCTGTTCCTCTCGTGCGAATTTCGCGGCCTGTCCTGTTCGCGAGAACATCCGTCCAAAGAAAAAAGACGTCTGCCTCGTTTCTAGCAACCTACGGATATTACCAGGGAAACTAAGCTGCTGCGCTTCATTTGCATATTTCAGTCAAGTATCGATGCAACACTCCTTCCCTTTTTTCCTCTTCCATGAGTATAAAATGATAATTACGTTGTTCCCAACTGCAACATTTTTTATCATTTCCCTTGTGCCGTTTCTGTTTCTGGTTTTCGTTTGGCGTGAAATAATTTTACTCGTTATTTTGTAACAGTGCTGCGTAACGTCACTTTGCTTGAAAGGCAAAAAAACGCGGGGAATTTCAGATGTTTTAACGTATTTTGAAAAATGAAAGAAGAAAAAGGCGTAAGAAGAACAGTAGGCGTGATATGTTAACTAACTAGGCCGAGCAAATAAATCAGAGATACGTAAAATGTTTCTACGATTTAGACAAAATATGTTTTATCGTGAATACTATAAATATCTCGGTTTCTTCATTCGGTGGCGAACTGCAGATTGGAACGTTTGTTTTCATAACTCCTTCATCAAATGTGAAATATGAATTTCTAAATTTGTTCCTAAATTGACATTATCATTGCGCAGAACAAAATACTCGCGAAACTATGACAAGTAGAGGATACATAGCTTTTTATTCAGATAAAAAAGTATGAGTTACCTGAAACGTATAAAAAAGAAAAGAATTTTATTTATATCGCCAGAAGTACTTTTCGCTTTCACCTCTTTATATGCCCACGTTGTACTTTATAAACTTAAAACTCTCAACACTGGAATTCGATGCTGAAAATCAACCGAGAAGAAAGTTGCGAATTAAACGTTACACGTTGCATCGCGTGCGAAGTTGTCGCTAGTATAATTTCATAGATCGATATAATTCGAAATAGACCGGCAGCTGACGTTCTTGCTTAAAAATAATCCATAGAAGTCGGAGAAGCGCTCGGATCGCAGTGTCCGACGAAACTAAACAAGAAAGTTAATTAATACGGCGAACAGGGTGGATACTAGTTCGATTCCGTGCGGAATCGTTTTCATAAAACGACACTCGGACAACCTAGTTACACGGCTGCACGTAGACAGGCAAGACGTAATCAGTCAGTGTATATGAAAGCGTGACCTAAGCCTTCGTTACTGCACGTGCATGCGCCATGAAATTGCATTAGTGATCACTGCATATTGAGGTAGACTGTGTGCATTCTGACCTGTGCACACAGAAGCGCGCGACCAGGTACACGTACAGAGGCTCGTGTACACTTGCACGAATTGTATGAAACCCCAACTAGATATGCACGGTGTGCCTACTTTAACGATCTCATCAATTGCCGGTTGGCCAATATGTGCAGTGGCCGTCGGTTCTCCCCTATCGATTTTCACACCCCTCGCCAAAAATCATCACCGACCAATGCCTGCGCCACACGTAGCCTTTTTTTCCTATTTTCATTTTCCCGCGTGTATATCCGCTCCATTGGAAATTGGTTTACTGGGTTAACAGGAAATAATTAACGCGAAACTTTCGATACGATTGCTTTGTAGTTTTTTTATCTTTTTTTATTTTTTTCTATTTTTTTTTTTTTTTTTTTTTTTTTTTTTTTTTTTTTTTTTTTTTTTTTTTTTTTTTTTTTTAGAGGAATTATGAATACACAGTTCGCTTGAAAAATTTGTAGGATTTATACGTTTTTCGGTGGCGAATTTTATGCAGTAACGTTTATTGTCGTTTTCAAGTTGTATTTACATGCGCAAATGAGCATCGGTCAGTATATCTCGCGAATACAGACGCGCTGATAGTTGCGCGCGTTTATGTTTTTCCGCGAGTTTAATCTAGAAAAAAATTGGATCTTGGATACTTTGGATACTTTCATATATTTTTGCATATCTCGCGCATCCTCTACATTTTTGCACCTCCAAATTTTCTATAAGTACATACAAATCCGCAGTCTTTCGATGACTACCGAACGCGTATACTACGTCACTTTCATATTACGTCTACTATGAAAGTTCTATTTCTCAAAATTCTTCGTAAGAACCATCCAGCCATATCTCGGAGTGATACAAAATTCTTAGTTATCTACTAAAAGCGAACGTATTTTCTTCATCGAAAGGAAAGATGAATTGTAAAAACATTAAAACAGAGTAAACATTTTGTCATACACGGTGATTAAATTAATGGAACAATCAAACAATACCACGCTTCGTATAAACGAGCGGCATAGGTCTCTCTTGCCTGCACGCGTAGAGGACAGTAGTTTCAAGGATATTAAAATTAATCCCCCTAACGAATCGATGCGGACCCCGCGTTCATCTTTGTGCTGATATCCGATTATCAGAGACGCCATGAACGTCCTTCAGAATGATTCCAATCCGTCGCGAGAGGCTCCGTCCAATCGTATTATGAATTAAAGCCTCGTCTAGACGCGAGGATCGCCTAGGGGATAATTGGAAACAGAATCCAGGCAAGCGGTTATCTCCGGAGAATGTTAAGATGATCCCTCGTCCGTCCCGCGTTTCCCACGAAATTACCCACGACTAAAATACACGTAGCTGTCGGCTTGACGTATCTCGTGACATCGCGATCTGAATCTATAAAGGGGAACGCAAACGAATTAACGTGATTCTTATAAATAACGAATCAGCTGAGGATGTAGACGCGTTCACGCTGCATCGAAGTTTAGTAATTACAAGCTGTACCGCATACTCGATCGTTGTTGTTAATTTGTGAGTCTGAATGTTTTGTGGTTTCTTATAGATAATAATAATCGAATGTAGAAGCTCAGAACGTGCTGATCGACTAATATAGATCAGAAGAATAGATGTAGTACTGTTGCGAATTAAATTATTCATCCGTCGAAGTTTATCTGGAAAGCTCTACGATTATTTATGCCAGGTCTTGGTGACAAGTAATCTTACGGATGTGTTAGGTCGTCCCAAAAGTTTCTTTCGCTTTTTAAGGAAATAATAGATGCACAACATCTTTCGTTTTATATTATTTCACTGAATCGTGTATGATCCATTTTGTAGTAATAGAACAAAATGGATAAAGCAAAAACTGTCGTGCATCTATTATTTCCTTATAGAACGGAAGAAATTTTTGGGGCGACCTAATAGAGATGATAATGAATTGTTAGCGAATTTTGTTTCACATATTCAAATATTTTTGTAAATCACCGCAGATCCATAAACTTCTCGACTAAACCACTATACTTTTAGTAATATAAGGAAATGCAAACAAGTTAAAGATCGAAGAATTTTCCGTTTCTACTAAGATTGACCCTGTTCGACAAGTTATGTACGAGAAGGTAAATTAGCAAAGAAGAATACAGATTAAAATTTCTTCTCCAACTCGTACGATTGTCTCTTAAACTTTGGTAGGAACTTTGAAAGTTATTAGGACGAGCACAAGCGTTGAATTATGTTGAGTTTTGACGCCATGGTGACGAGATCACCGTGTAGTTACGTGGGTAATTCGATGCTTTGACCTAGCACAGAGTTTAATCCTCGGCAGTATACGTACAGCAACATGCATATTAAACGCATCTACGCGGAATGGAGGCACACGCATTATGTGAAACAACGTAGTCGTCAGGTAAACGCAGATTTCGAACGAAGAAAACGAGCAAAAATCCAGTCTAGGCATATTTTCTACCCTTGTAGTCATTTTCTCTACTCGATGAATATGTTTGCACACGATACGTATTTCCGTAGATCGTTTACTAGAAGTTGGATTGTTGCATTAGCTTGTGCAACGTAAGATAGAAAATCTATAGTACTGTATATAAACGGAATGTGCAAAATTTAAGATCAAGTTATTCGAAGAACAGAAATTCCAGGAGGAATTTTATATCCATTTGCTGTTGTTCCGTATCAGTGAGATATAAATGAACAAATCTGAACTATCTGAGAATTGGGAGTGGGGGTTAATTGATACAATTTAAATTCTTTAGATAAAGAGGAAAATTCGTAGTGTTATATATAGCGAAAATTGCAAAATTTAATATCAGCACATGTCAAGTTATTTAAAAAGTAAAGATTCCAGAAGATTCTATATCTATTTGCTGCTGTTTCGTATCGGTAGGATTATAAATGAACAAATCTGGCCTCTTAGAAAATTGGAGAATTCTTTAGAAAATATAATTTAAGTTCTTTAGATGAAATGGAAAATGTATAGTGTTATGTATAAATAGGAATTGCAAAAGTTGGTATCACTATCAAGATATATTTCAAAAATAAAAATTCCAGATGATTCTACATCCATCTGCTGTTGTCTTGTACCGATAGGAATAGAAATGAACAAATCTGGGCTGTTTGAATATTGGAGACTTGATTTATATAATTTAAATTCATTAGACGAAATAGAAAATCTATATATATATATATATATATATATCAAAATTTAATATTAGTACATATCAAGCTATTCGAAAAATAACAATTCTAGATGATTTTATATTCATTCGCTGTTGTTTAATACCAATAAATATAAAAATGAACAGGGTCTCCTGTACTGCATCGCAACCTAATCCGCAGTAACCGAAGAGTCAAGAGACTTAAAAATGTTGTAAAATCAATTTCTCTTCTTCCTTCGTGTTTCATCTTGTAGAACGCTTTCATGGAGAACGATAATCATTCCCCTTGTCAAGGATCATGAAAAAACGTTCATAGGGTTTCTACAAACCACGCGATAAAATGACGTGCTCATAGAAGTCTAATGTATCGTTCTCACACGCCAGCTGCAGTTCGCAAGATTACGTTAATTAGCGTATGCAAAGCCAAATTGCTTCCGTATCTTACTACGTCGTCGGTTTCATCGTGGAAAGAATTATGCACGGAAACAAAAAGAGAATCGCAGCGACGATGACGAATTTCCATGAAAGGAAATTAGTCACCGTATATGTACAGTGACTCACGAAAGCATTTCGACGTCCTATAAAACAGAATGACTTTTTCAATATTGGACCGAGCGACTCGAGCTTTTTTAAGAAACTAGATCGATTAGTTTACTAGAGATGATGCGTCGAAAGAAGTTTTGTAAAAATTGCGATTGGTCGCAGTCACGAGTCTACGAAATATATTCTTTTAATTTTTGTTATAGGCTCAGATGGAACAATCGCGAATACGATCTTTACTATTTTTTTTCGCGATCACGACCGGTTGCAATTTTTCCAAAAACCTTCTTACGCGTCATCTAGTAAACTAATTCATCCAACTGCTCACGAAAAGAGAAGCTCGAGTCGTTTGATCCAACGTTAAAAAGATTATTCTGTTTTAGAGGTTTGCTCGAATACTTTTGCTAATCACTGATATAACACAAAGACTTTTCTTCCGTTTTCTGGAACGTTAGCGAGAGATGACATTATCGAAGTGAATCATAACCACATTAATATGTTCTTCGTGGTTGACGTTATTTATAAAACAGCACACGACGGTCCTTGGAATTAATGGTGCAGTGGACAATGGAGATTAGCATGGCAGAGGTCGTTTCGTGATCACTGTGACCAACCGTCCAAAGTATACCGATCTGTTCATCAATCTTCTTCCTCTACGGTCGAAAGGCTGTCCGTGCTTTTTTCTGAAACGAAAGAATATGCATCCGTCGTTGAAAGTATTCGAACGCCATAAAAATCTTGCATGTTCATGTCGTACGTGTTGCATGAAACGTTTTGAAATTTCGCTGACGCAATAACGAGATGCGATTGTCACGATTATATTGTGTGAAATTCTCGTTATAGAAATTACGCGATATGTATTTGTATCTGAACACTCAAGACGAGATTCGAACTTCTTTGGAGATTCGTGAAATTAGTTTTCTTTATAAACGGTGGTGTAAAAGTATCGTGTAAAGAAAAGTTGCTTTTAAGAAATTTTATGATTGCTTTCGTGGTTGGTATTTACAGAAGGAGTAAGATAATTGAAACTGATAGGAAATACTCTTCCGCCTCCGAGATAGTGTAATCAAGATAGTGTCGATTAGATATCTGCATCCGGGAGACAGATTGAACCAAACATTTTTTTTCTTTTTCTTATTTTTTAGCAGAGCTTTCCACTGCACAGTGATATTTATGCATTTATTATATAAATTACGCCTTGTAAATGACACATTGCATTTACCTACGTATATAAAAAATTAAAAACTATTTTCTTCTTGAAGAGAAAGCAGGTCGTGGAAAGAGAAAATAGAAAAGAGGATGATGAGGGGATTAAGGAATGAAACAAGAGGGAGGGAAATTAGAAACAAAGGAAAAAAAGAGAATGGAGAACAAATGAAGGAAGGGATGAAAAAAATAAGGAAATATTTTTTTTATTTAAATTGCATTTAAATGTACTCCACGTATTCATGTAGCTTGTGTGAGAAAGTAGACACTGTAGCACAGATTAAAGCCTTGGCACCTCCTAAATACAGCACAACCTTCAACTGGAATTTCTTTGGACAACGACTTCACCAGGGATGAAAATTTTCTTCGCCAAACGAGCTTTTAATAAGCAATTTTCTAACGCGATCTCTTCCTTGGATTTGTTAGATCCTTCTAGATAGACAGTCCAAATCCCTTTCTTATTCCAATAAAGTACACAAAAAGACGTACAGTAAGATGATATACAAGATGATATATATTTCCAAGACTTGAAAAAGCCAATGGCGACATCGATACGAAATTTTTGTCACATAGAAATACATCTTTCGTTATCATTATGTGAAATTTTTATGGCGGCTAGATCATTAGAAACATCGTGTTATAATCAACAAATTACGATCAACGTTAGAGTTCAAGTTCAGTCGTCGAAAAATTTGCTTCTGTTGCATGATATTGAATAAAACGTTACACCACTCCAAACATAAAAAGTTGAATTATTTTTGCAACAGAACGTGCATATACATTATACAATTTATAATGAGTGAATTTCGAAAAAAAAAGGGAGACATGGTTTAGTCTAACTCTCGTGTATAGATATGGTATGCGCGAAGGATTGAGGCAATTAATTAAAGCACCTTCAAACACCTCTGAAGTTGGTTAATTAAGGTGTCGTGATATCCACGCCCTTGTTTGGATTCCTTCTATAAAGTCGATTCGCCAAGAAGGTTCTTGAGATACATTGACCTCACTTAAATCGACTTTGTCTTGCAAAACCCTCGCCTCGCTCTCCTTTTCATGGTTTGCATTAATATCGAGAAAACATAACTACAGCGACCCGCGAAAGTATTCCGAAACTTGTGAGAACTTTCATCGAGTCGTGCGAAACTTTCATAAGGATGTAATAAGACACGATTATTACGCTTATATTGCGGATATTTATGCAAATTTTCTATCTTTACGAACGTTTCCCATTCTGGTCTTTATGGAAATTCACATTTTTCTACTGGTGTTTGGCATATTTTTTGTGTATTATGTGCATTTTCTTCGTGCGTCTTCCGTATATTAAAAATTTTCCATGAATTCGCAAACGTCTACCCAGCGATATAACGAATCTCGTTACTAATAAAGTCTGAAAATATTCCAGAAAATGTCAAAAATGATGTCAACGTCGTAAATACAGGAAAGTGACGATTCTACGAACATTATTGTTTTTCAATTTAGCTTAAAATCGGTCGTTATTTATTTATTCGACGAATAATCTTACGAAACTAAATTATTTATTTCTCGAAAGTCGAATATTAGTCGTTCGCTTGTACAACGAAATTAATAACAAGCGAAGTCAGTTAGTTCAGCAGCTCGAATATTCAAATACTTTCACGAATCACTGCACAAGCACACACGTGCGACAACACACCAAGATACTTAATTCCGTTATAAATCACAGTGAACAATAGGCGATTGGAAAAATAATTATTCTCTCTTGATCGACTCGAAAAACCAGGTCAATTTACCATCATTACTCTAACATAATCTTTCGTCGTTTCGGAGACCCAGATACATTGTTATGAATAAATGAATTCCGCATTGTTTGGTTGGGAAAGTTTCACGGAGGAAAAAAAAGAGACGCGTTGCGTAACTCAGTCGCAATAATGGCACACAGGGGAAATGGGTAGAGAGGGGAAGACGCAGGATGATTAAGGTGACAATTAGCGTGCTGATTAATTTTAATAGATCGCGCGCCGAGGCCGACCGTGATGGCTGATAAAGTTTTCAGGAAAAAACAACTTTTACGAGCGCCCCTGAAGCTCGTTATTGCCGCGCCGGATTCCTATAAAATTTACGAGGCGAACGTCTGAATAGTTGTTATGTATGGAATTCCGGAAATATTTTTCGCCCTCATTGGCCCCGACCGACTCGGCCTTCGAGTGTTTTATAGTAATTGCACCGGCAGCCATTGAATTTAATGTCAAACGGAAACGTGGCTGCGTTTAAATATCAAGTTTGCATACGAAATGTTGCTTTTCCCAGCGTTTGAATTTTTAGTGGTCGATATCCGTCTTCGAATTTTGTTTCATCATCGATTATCAAACGGATGAAGGAGGAAAAAATTTAGTATAAATCACGTAGGAAGTTGGGACTTTTAGATGGAAACAGCGTTAAGGGAGTTTTATTTTATATTTTTACTGCGTTTTATATTATAAATCCGTATTATTCGTTTTAACGTTATGAATAATTTAGTTGATATTTTTCATTATAAATCTTTTTAACCCTCCGCCGACAATATGGTTTTTCACTAACGCGATCGTCATCGTGGATCTTTCATTCCCTGGTCTGATTTCCTCTTATTTTCGGTCTTTAAAAGAACCTGAAGGAATTCCGAGGTTGTAGTCCATAATTTACTATACTATATAAGCCATGCTTTGCCCAAATGCTTAAACCCGTTTGCAATAAAAATAAATACCTCCGACATCTTCGTTTCGGAGAAATTAAGCAATGAAAATTTCGCCTGGAACTCGGCAACCGGCCGGAATTGCCGGCGGAAGGTTAATATTGAATATAATTGAATGTACACGTTGAGACATTTAAATGAGAATATTACACCGCTTGAATGGAACAGTCCAGATGAGAATCACAGGGTTTTTAAAGACTATTTGTACGAAGTTGGTCAAGATTGTGGTTAGCTGTGATTGTTGGAGTTTTTATGGTAATTCTTCCTTGCCATTCCGCAAACACGGGAAAAAGACTGATTGAGATTTCCACTTCCGAGTTGGGAAAGTTGAGGCTGTCAGGTGTTTTCGACGTAAATCGTGTTCATTCGGAGGAACTGATTTCAATATCGCAGCCAACTTCATCAGACTTGCGACGAGATGGAACTTTCGTGACCTGATTCTTCGGCGTGACTAAGATATTAACGAAAATTATTATATCATCCGTAAATTTTACTTTATCCAACTGTTAACAAAATGAACTAAACTCAACAGATCGGATGTGCCAATATTAAAACGCATATTGCAGCATCCTTCACAAAACGTCTTCCAAGATGATTTACTTAATACTTACTAATCTTCGGTTTGCGATAAAATCATGTATACGTATGGTATATATATGCTATTTTTCGTGTACATTATGACGCTTATTTCTCTACTTCTTATTGCTAACTTGTCCTATCTTATTCTACTTTGTCCTATCCTACTATCGCTGCCCCGTGAGCCAGTATACATAAAAAATAAGCAATTTTTGCAATTCGTTATTTTTATAACTTGAGACAATTTTTTGACCAAGAGAATGAACGAAGAACTTAATTTTATCGCGAATAAAAAATTTACAGACGTTACATGAAAAAAGCTACGAATCACTACAGCTCTGTAAGAATAAGTCGAGAACAGCATCTACAGCAAGTTCAGTCATTCGTTTGATTCTCGAGATAATTCAAAAGATTGAGCGCGACGCGTCGTCGAACGATCAGTATGCAAGTCGGCAAGCAATGGCTCGATCATGCTGCGACTTCCTTTCCGGAAAAAGGAAGAGTACAAGGATGAAGACTTTCCGCTGAAACGGTAGATCAACCGTCGTGAAACAAGCTCTCTCTTTTCCGTTTCCCCTTTCGACCCTTTTTTAAAGACCACAGGACAATAGAAATTCTTGAAAACAACACTTGCCTATAAACTGTCAACTAGACGAATAAGAAGTGAAAAATTGGCCGCCATAAAGATTCAATCTATGGGTCTATCAGAAGGATAAAGAATCGAGTGGAAACATAGTCGGACTGAAATTATTGGGTCGTTTGGAAAGTTTGTAGCGTGTGTCGTAGTTTACTGACGTGGTCAAGACATAATTTAATCGAACGATGAGTTTTAATTGTAGTTGGATACTAACTGAAAAAAAGGTAAAAGGGAAATACACTAGGTGGCGAATAATTGTAGAAATTTATCCTGGATAGTGATTGGTTTCGTTCGTTATATATTATACCGAATGCTTTAATTATTATGTTTCCTACATTTTTACATATCGTAGGCATTCTACATAATTCGCTATCAAATCTCCCGTAAATGGATAAATTCTATCCATCACATTAAATATATTTACCACAAAGGTTTCATTTTTCGATATGATAATATCGAGCTTCGAATATCAACGAAGGTCACATAAAAAATAAATTTTTTATCTTAACACGTATGTCCAATGCCAGTCGCTGAATATAATTTACTGTCATTTATCCTGACTTTTATGAAGCTTTCCATTGCGAAACATTGGATACTTTAACGACCTGCAGATATCCCGGAAAATAATATGTTTAACAAAAATCGAAGTTCCTCTACAACCGTCAAAAGTTCTCTTGAAATAATGTACGTGTTATAAATTTTTCTTCAATTGTATCGCGTATATTCCAAACCTAAGTTAATACAAGAAAGAAAAGACAGGCAGCAGCAAAGGGAGCAAAAAGACGACATTTTAGTGGACTGAAGAAGTAACAGGAAAATGTACGTTATCGTGGACACGTGTCACGCATACGCGACTAAACCCTTCCAGCCGGAGATAAGCCAAGAAGCACGCCTTAACGGTGTTCACGTACCGCCATGGGAAACACCTTCCTCGCTATGGGATAGCCTATCAGACAGGCGGGGAGCCCTTAGATCCGGCGTGAAACGAGGGGTCAGGCTCGTGTCGACAATGCCCCATGCATTTTAAAAGGCCACGAATTGCGTTTTTTGAATCGTCACACGTGTAACCCAGACATTCAGCATCTCTGAACTTACACCATCGGACCAAAATTTAGTATCACTTCCCAGTCGATCTTACCAAATCTCCTGCTATAATAATTTCGTTATTAATCGTTTCTTTTAGCTCTTCCAGTTTGATAGATCTTTGATGAAAATGTTTCTCAAGATAGCACAGAGCTTGTAACTGATTTTCATTCGAATTCTTGAATATTAGTGATTCCATTTTCCTGCCTGATGGTACGATATCATTGAATATTATCAAGTAATCTGTTTTGTTTCTTTTCTTAAGGTTTGCTCGATGTACGTGTGATTCTTAGATCATAGACTGATGTAGCATTTCTTGTTTGTTTCAGGAAGAACAGTTCGACGCTGGAGAAATTCCATTTACAAATTTCCAGGACAGAACTATATCCGCAGAACTCGAAGTACGTGGACCAATTGTTGCATGAAATCGCGACGAAGCCTATCGTTCACGTCGGTGAGTATCTTTGTTCTCCAAATGTTCATCGATGATGCATTCTAAACCTCTCGGTAGTTTTTTTAATTCATTGGAACTATAAACTCCTGCTAACTGAATTCACATGTTTAAACGCATTTCTTCTTATTATTATGCGAACGAAAAATCACAAACAGTAGAGAGGATCGGTGGACTTCTATAAATTGTTTGTTCCTCGATGGTCTCAGGTAAAATGGAATTCTATCGTAATGCGTTTGAAAGAAATGAAATTGAAGATTGTAAATTAATTTTGTAAAGCAAATATGTCTATTACCAATTTATGTTTATTGCCAACCGGATAGATTTATGAAATTCTTCGTAAACGAACAGAATTGCGATGCTCAGTAGAATCGGACGCCACTGGTCAGACCTTCGTTCCAAGCCAATGCAGCGCATGATAATCGAAATTCCCGAACATCCGAGTAATGCTACGCGATCGAACATACTGTAATATAAATTTTCGAGCGACAGTGCACGCAAATCGTGCCCGGAATTTTTCCTACGGCAAAATAATAGATGGTAAGCCAGCGGAGCCCGTACGTGGACGTTTATTAAATTTTACGTGGCTCGAAATAAATCGACGTCTTCCTTCCTCCGTTCTTTTCTCAGTCGATACAACGTTCCGCAGAAAAATGTACAAAGAAGGAAAAGATTTGGCTAAATTATTACCTTCATCGGCAAATTCTATTCTTTTATATATAATGGAAATTTCTATTAATCAAGTTCTCATATAATATGCCTTGTTACTTTGCAGAAAAACATAATCTTTATATATAGAACAGAAATGGCTATTAATTAATCTTTAAGTAAATCATTAGCTTGATCAAAAAGATCTGTCGTTTTTGTTATTCGATGAGAAAAGTCAAGTGTTTTATGTTATAAAGGAAATATCTGTTAATTAACCTTCAAGTTAATCATCAAGTTGATCAGAATGTTCTGTCGCTTTTATTTTTCGAGAGGAAAAACATCAAGTGTGTTCAATAATATAACAGAAATTCCTGTTAATTAATTTTTGAGTAAACCATTAAGTTGATCAGAAAATTCTGTCGCTTTTATTTCTTGACAAGAAACAGCCAATTGCCTTTAAAAATAAAAAAGGAATTCCTCTTAATTAATCTTAAATAAATATTCCCTTGTTACTTTGAAAAAAAGAATTATCTTTTGAAATTGCTGTTAATTGATCTTCAAGTAAATCATTAACTTGATAAGAGTATTCTACCGTTTTTAGCTTTTCGAAAGGAAGAAGTCAAATATTCTATATTATAACAGAAATCGCCGTTGATTGGTCTTTAAGTAAATCGTTAACTTGCTCAGGAAATTCATATCGTGTTTATTTCTTAACAAGAAAACATCGGTTGCCTTATATGTATGATACAAATTTCGACCAATTAATCTCTGACATAATATCCCTCGTTACTTATGATTCTCCTCCATCTGCCCGACTAGTAATTTCCTTCGTCGTCGAAGAGCGTCCTATTTTTCATAAATTAAGTATCTAAGAAGCCAAACAAAAGTAATTTAAACAAAAATGAACCGTGAAAAGAGATCTCGCAGGGTATCGAATCGGCTAATTATCTTTGTAATATCCATTTTTCGATGGAGGATAATAGGCCATTCAGTGGAGGGATAATCGTCCATTCGATGGACAACGAAACCGTGACAGACAGTGAAACGCGCGTATTCCCGTCGACGTCCGTTTCATCGTCGCGAGCCAGGGAACTAACGAAGCCGACGCAACAAATGAAACGAGCTGGGTGGCGGGAGCAGAGGGTGCAGATCGGGGAGAGAAGGGAATTAGACGAGCCGGCATAAAATTAATCTGGAAACGGCGGCGCAATAATCTTCTCTGTTGGAATTAATTTCTCTCCGGCCCATGAAGCCAGACAATTAACCGGTGTTATTGTGGCCGTGGCTTTGTGCTTAGTAATTGCTACTACGCGGTTCATTGACTAACAATGCCGCGCGATCGTCCGATCCTATGGAAAGAGTAGAATAGACAGACAGGAGAGGAGAGAGAGAGATAGAGAATGAGAGAGAGAAAGAGAGGAATGGAGGAAGATCAGCTCTCACAGACTTTCGGAGCGTAACGTTTTAAAATTAGATCTGGCACCATGTCGCACGCTCAATTTCCGCTTCGATCATTATGTCCACTCTTGCTCGATTATTTTTATTCACCACACGTGTACCACTTACGTTTTTATTTCCTTTCTTTCTTCTTCGTTTTACATTCTTTCATTGGCCAATCGAATGGCAATTGGTGGAGGCTTTTGATTTATCTTTTGTTCCTTTTCGAACTGGAACGGAATCCGTGGAATTTGTCATGCTTCCCTTTTTGTACTTTTTCCTGTTGTTTGATCGTTAAATGGATTCTGCATCGATGCGCATTGATTTGGATTTCATGCCTAGGAAATGGAACAATTATTAGTAAAATTATTAGTATGTTTTCATATACAGTTAACAATTGACATTTTTAATTATTTATTTATTACTCATTCGCAAATTGTACAACTTTCGTGAGTTTTTCGTGAGTGATATTATTAGTAACTAGAGAAATAACTGCAGAATACTTTGATACTCGTATTCTTGCACAAAATTTTCTTTGAACTTGCATATAGCCATAGCGAACCAAATAATTCCCAGCAATAAAATCAGCAATTAACGTAAACCATAAAACGTAACAATTTTAATAGCTTTCAATAATAGAACTTAGAATCGATAAAAGCCATAAGATATATCAGCAATCGTAAAAGAGAAAACGTCTTCAGTCTCTTTTCTTTACGAGTTTCCAACATCTTGCGTAACATGACACATATTTTTACGTTTATAACAATAGAAAACGATAAGCAGATAGTCCGAGCGACTTTTAGAACGCGTCACGTATATGCGTGACGCGCGGTGGCGCAAAGGTCAAAGAAAATGTAATCAAAGAAAATTGAAGTTGACTTTTCATAGAGAACGTCTCATAGAGAAACCGGGTCGCAGGATTTGTAACAAACTAAGAAGTTTCGCGTACCGAAGCCGAGTGGGTCGATGTAATTTTGATAGTATACAGTCGATGCGATAGTTTGTTGAACAAATCGCGATGCAGAGGTAGCAGGAGGAAGTTAAATCAACGGCAACCAGTGGCTGGTCGACGGGGATGCAATTATTAAGCGGTATCGGGCTGGCGTGAAGGAAATGAGATCGGCGATCAGAAGGGAGAACGGGACAAAGACGGCGCTCCGGTATCTTGGTAACAAAGCAGCCCCATCCAACTTCCTAGACAATAATTAAATTACTTCAGAGTGAATTTCGTCACTCGATACGATGAAAACTGAGCTGTGGTATTATCTGGTCACGGACCTCAAAAACTTATCGTTTCTAATTTCCGTTTATTTGTCTCAGACAGATAGTGTCAATTTAATACAATACGGAAATTAAATACAAACATTTTTAGAAAATTTCAGCAAATTAACAGATCGAAGTATTCGGAATTTATCGAATCTTCGATTCGACGGTAGTCGAAGACGATCACAATTTCGATAGCTGCTGACGGTTTTCGAAGAAGACAGTATAAACCGAGGAATGAAATTTTGGTGAATTAATCAGTTGGCAGTTTTTGACGAGTATACTCGTCATGCGTAAAAATTAGCTACAATTTGCTGCTTAAATTACAATTTTAGTGGAAACTAAAATATATTCGTAAATTTTAAGATGTTTTGAATATTTGGAGGTTAAGAAGAAATAAAAAGAACTGGTGAAAAGATATAAATATTTATTATGAAAGAACTGTATCCAGTATGAAGAAGGCATACACTTTTCAAAGAGGTCGCAACAGCCAACTGGTTAACGTATTGAAATGTTCAGGACTCCTTGAATTTTTAACTTGACAATTCTTGATATTAATCAAAATTTTTATGTCTGTCCATGCTTTTCAAAGATCGGGCATTTAATTCAGCATTTTAATTTAATCGTTTATTTTTGTGAAAAAATAGCGTCAATGAAGAAGCAAATTTTCGTGAATTAAACAATCAAGATGTTTCAAATGTATCGAATCTTTAACGTTATCAGAAAATATTCAGAAATTCGTTCATTTATTTAAAAAACAATTTAAGAAACTTATAACGTTTATTTAACTCATCGATGAGGTAGTAGCAGTCGATAAACAAAAACACCCAGAGTTTTCCCTACGCCAGTTCTTCCGAACTTTCCTCTTTTTCCCTCTTTGCGACCTTTGAACTTTGTTCGAGTTCAAGGTAAGACCAGCTCACACAATCAAGTTCGAAAATCGATGGGTACCCGGCGTGTAAGGCAACGTCTGACACGAATTGAAACGCTTCCGAGAAAGCAGTAATCGAAATGTTCCGCGAAATCGTGACTTTTAATCGCGTAACAATCGTAATGAGCTATGCAACAGAGGTTTTTCTTTCCTTTCGTTGCGCAACGTCGTTTTTCAAGTTTCAATGCCAATTTTAATTACTCAGACGCACGTCTCGTTTTTTACTTGTCCTTTCAACCATTTCATTATTTCATATGGATACTAATGGGAAGAAATTGCAGCATGGCTAACATGCCTGATGTAAGTAATGACTGATAAAAACATTTGATAACTCGATGGAGAAAGGAGAGAACGTTGACTTTTTTCTTTTATAAAACAAAGGAAATTTGAGAATCAACGATACAATGATTTAAATTATTAAAGTTTCCAGTATACCATTTTTAACTTAGGTGTGGAACAAATCTCAGTTAAACGACAGAACAAAATTTTCGAAGCTTCTAACAAATTTCCAACGATGAGGCATCTATCTGATTCCAACGTGAAATTTCAAACAATTAAAATCAGTCAGCCTTCTACTGGCCATGATGTATACAAAACAGTGTTCGAAATAACTCTATTGGAAATTGAGAAGAAACAAAATGATCGAAACATTATTATATAATTATTAGAATCAAGATGAATTAAAATATAAAAACATCAAACGCTAAAACATTATTTTTACAACCGACTGTGCTCCAACAATAAGCTCCTCAGTCGATTATTATTAATCTTCATAAAGGGGAATGTTTTCATAAATATAATTTAATTTCTCTCGAATATATGCGATGATAAAACAAGAAACATAAAAAAATGTAAAAAATAATTTATATAACCTTAAGAGTAAAATATTTTTATAAAATGAATAGCAATAGCCATTTTCCTAGCACTTTCACTTCGTCATAAGTCAAATGAATGTTCGAGAAAAATGCCGGCTGCTTTATTTAATTGCAAAAAAAATGGGAGTAAATTGGTGTTTACCGAGCAAGTGGCAGTTTAAGCTTCGAGTACCCAGGATCTAAGTAGTTCGAGTCAATAATTCGAGCGGCGCGACAGCAGGCAGACGATTAATTGTCCTGTATGATAAATTGACCGCGGGTAACCCAGACGGCTGGCACCTAAATTAGGTATATATCATTTATGAAATTGACACAGTGGACGACGCATGATCGATATTACACTCCGTGCGTCTCTGCCAAGAAATTTTTCCCGTTCAACTTGCTCGAGCTTTGCGCGACGCGTCGTTTTCTCTTCTGTCATAAAAACTCGCGAAATTATATCATCCAGGAACTTTGGATTAAATTAAATTTAGCCTATCTGCATGCTCCAAATGGCATTTTAATACTATCTTTGACAGAGAAATATTTTTTCTCGCTCCTTTTCTACTTTGGGTTCTTTTCTTTATTTTGTTAATTTCTACTTTGAGTTAGTAATGTTTTCTTTTCGACGGTCAAGATTTAATTTTAATTTGTATAATCTGTAGAACATTTTGGATATATTTTCAGACTGTACATTTTTCACTCCTCTTCCAGTTTGATTTCTTTTAGTATCAATTTCTGTCGTCCGTAATTCGCATTTAGTTTTTAGCTTGTACAAATCTATAAAATGCTTAGAGTATATTTTTAGATCAGGTTAAAAAACTGTGATCTAAACTAGAGAAATTACCTATTAGATTTTTTGTGGATGTTTTAGATACCTGTACAGCTAAAGCAAATAAAATTTCATAGGCTTAATAAGGAAACAAAATGATTGGAATTATAATAAGATTTACTCGTCGCTTTAACTTAGAACGGAGAATTTCGATTAACGCTGCATAGAGGTGTCCGTTGATTATTTCCTCGTATCGGTATACGACGAGAGCGCAATTAAACGCGACTTAATCGCACTAAGACCAATTGAATCGAAAATCTCGATTGCTCCGGTTCAGCTCGAGGAAATCGAGTCGGAGATTCATGTACCTCGATCCAATAATCGGATATCTTTCCGCGAGACTAGAGAGTAAATAGTTTGATTCCGCTCTGATTTTGTATTTTCCCTTTTTGTTCGCAGTTCAAAAAGAAGGCGGCACGCAGCTGAAACTCCAAATAAATTATTCGAACATGCAGGCTCTCTTCAAGCCTATGAGGTAAGTCGAATGGAATTAAATTTTTCCAAGAAAAGATCGATCTTAAATGAACGTTAACCAGGAATAATGCCATTTTCGTTTCTGATACTGAAATAAAATTCGACTGAATTACTTTCTTTAAGCAAAATTTAATGACGCGATCTCAAAAAGGCTGCTTTTAAACTCCAGAATTTTTGAAACATGATATTAACGAAAAAGACGAATAACAAAGCGTCGATGAAGTTACTTAGAAGAAAGTATACTTCGGATACTTTCCTCATTTCCTCATTTTTTCATTTCCTTACTTTTCTAAAATTTTCCTCATATATTTACGTAATTGGTCGAAGGCTAGAACTGAGAGTTTCTTGAAAGCTGTCCGCTTATCTTCAGAAAGCATGTGAGTCACGTTTGACATACGAATAGGTGGGATGCGCTGCTTAGTCTAACGAATGAATGCTCGAAACTTGGAGAATGAAGATAAGAGAGAGAGAGAGAGAGAGAGAGAGAGAGTTTCTTAGGACGCGATTTACTAAGGATTATTTCGACGAGAATCGAATCCGCGAAACGCGTCTTCGACGAGATAAAATCGAGCGAAAGCATTTAATTCCGTCCGAATCGGATGTTAGTTCCGAGGATTAACAATTTATTTGATCACTAAACTTGTGAGAGCGCTCCAGGTACGAGTTATACACCGTTTAATCCTCTGAAGTTGAGCCCTAAGAACTTATAAGTTGTTGCAGTAGGAACGTCTTGCTGTTGCAATGCTGAAAATATATCAAACTTGTAATCCAATTTGTTGCACGAAGAGGGACGTAATTCCTGCATTTGCAACATTTTTCAAGCAATAATGTTCGAGCTCTTACTTTGAATATCGTAATTACTACGGAATTCCTACATATAATCGCAATATTTTTCAAGCAGTGATATTCAAGTTCTTCCTTTGAATATTACAATGACTATAGAAGTTTTATATATATTTGCAATATTTTTCAAGCAATAATATTCCAGCTTTTACTTTGAATATCGTAATTACTGCAGAAGTATATGTATAAATCTCAAACTCAATAAACATAGTTGGTTGTATCCTCAATGTTGAGCCTGTTGCATACGAACAGCATGCCAACTCTACAGTCGCGTCAGTTTGAAGATACACAAACTCGTGAAAGCATTTAAACTTGAAGATACATCTTATGAATATATTATGGATGTTAAACTAATATATATTATACTATTATCATAATTAAGGCACACAAGAGTCAAACTGAACAACTCCGTTGAAGTTACTACGTTGACTTTTGTAAAATTAAATACTGTCCATTGAACTGAGGATTTTTATGCATTTATAGGAAATTTGAAGATATAAAAATACCACAAAATTCACATAATATGCAAAAATATAGAAAATTTCCAGAATAGAATATTCATTATAATATTCAATGTTTAATACACGAAACAATTTTCTACCTAGATTCCATTTCATTAATTCCATTTATAAAAATAAAAATTTCCATAAATACCAGCGCTAAATTAATCGTATCTTTCTACTGTTACTGAGGAATTTTTAGGGATTATGAAATCGATCAGTTTCTCTTCTCGGTGGCTCAAATAATAAATTTGATTCCCATCGAGCATTTTACAAGAAAAAGCTATTAGCCAGCCAGCTATTACGAAATTATTCTCGGATCTTCCTACGCCTTCCTTCTCGAAAAGGAGAAAGATTCGTCAGTTAAATGCGAACAGAAGAAGAGTAAGAGAAAGGAACGAGGCCTGCGGTTTTTCTTGCCACGTGGTTGACAAAGTTACGTGGATGGGATTACGAGCACAATTACATAAGTGGAGGGCCAAGTGCCTCGTGCCGTGCGAGAGCCACTCCAACTGTCCTTGCCTCTCTTCCACTCAATTATCATTGCCCACTCTCCCTTTTTCCCTCCAGAAAACGCGATACGTCACATCCTCCCATTGTCTTTCAACCTAAGAACACTTCCCAGCTTAAGCAGACTGGAGGAAACGAGCATCGAGGGTCGCAAAACATTTTAGACACGTTCATTCTTTTCATTTTTTTTTTATTGCACGCAGTTTCAACCTCCTACTCGTCCATTTTCCCTCTCGTTTCACTAAAGTTATGATACTTATGAAAAATGAGTTATGAATCTAAGAAGCGAACTGTAAACTGTATTCTTTCTTATTTTATATTTCGAAAATAAAATTTCTACGTCAGCAGTATTTTGTTTGCAGCTAGAATATGACGGCGAGTAAAGTAATTTGTCCTTTTTCTATGCTGCAAGTATTTATGGGTTTACTAGTTTGTTAATGGATTTATTTAACAGGATTGATCACTTTACTATCGAAGGCTGTAAATCTGTGTAGTGTGGGTTTTCGGAAAATATTTCGTAACGTAAATTCATCCTGTTTTTGTCGGTACAGATTCACAAATCTATAAATTAGATCAATTAATCTTTGCCTCTTGACTCGAGAACGATACACACAAGTATAATATCTTTGTACTCAAAATAACAGCAAATTAGTTCTAACAAAGAAAATTCTTTCCTCGATGATTATTTTACAAGCATCGAAATTGATGATAACAATAAGATTAGGAAGATTATGAAAGTTAAGTGGTGAAGAATCAGGATTCTTTAAATCACTTTCTGCAGTAAAAGTGAGAAGGCACTCTCTTATTAATCGTAAATCACCGTAATCGCCATAAAACATAAATCCTGAACGAAATTGAATGTCAGAGTTAATTATCCTGTCTGAGAGTAGATTTAATTTTCTATTATCGTCGTAGATCTCAATCGTAAAAGATGTTACTGCTTAGTTTCTTCTTGAATAAATTATGCACGTTGCCAGGCCGGATACGAGCTGTTCTTAACTTATACGGGTCAATTGCGTCGACAGGAAGTTGCGAAGGACCGATGTTTCTCGCGTTAATTTCTCGTACTTATCGACGTGTATTTTGAATCCAGCCTCGTGGGATCGCGACGAAAAGCTACGTCGCGAACAAACTGCAGAAGTAATTTCGCTCTGGCTGCGACCTCGAAATACCAAACTTTCCTCGCCCTATCTTCGGGCCCATTGCACCCTCGTTCGCAACTCTGAGAAGCCTGATTTTGTTCTTCCTACTGCTTAACTACGACTACTATTTATGCTCGCCAGAGATATCTGACTGCTGCAAGTGAAACGACAGACAAGGCCGCAGTATCGAGATTTTTAAGAAATTTACTCGGAAAATTCATAGCGTTTTTGACATATTCATGTTCCGCATATAAACAATTTTATATTCTATCGTGTTCTATGTATGATATATTTATGAAATGTTTTCTTGAAACATCATCGAAGTTGATATAACGTAATCAAATTTTCGCTGCGTTACATTTATTTTCCAACGAAAAAATGTGTAAATTTCAAGAATTAGAATTATCAGATTGGCTAATCATTACGGTACAAATTTATATTTTTATCAACATAATTATACAACTAAAGAAGTGGAACCTATATAAATCATACTTACCTACGAGTGACAATGAAATATAATTGTAGATTAAAAGATGCCTTGAGGCTCTGAAACATGTCACACGATACAACAGTATGAGATATAATTTTCAGTATAAAACGAAACCAAAGAGAGATACAATTATATTAAATATATCTAAACTTCAAAGAAGAAAATTAATAAACTCAGTACATCGCACCCAAGATCATATAATTAGAATTCGTTCAATGAAAGTTAATTCCATCCAATAAATCGTATCTAACTTATAATAAACGAGCGACAATGGAATAGAGTTGTACATTGAAAGATGCCTTGAAGCTCTGAAACATGTCACACGACAGAAAAGCGCAAGATACAATTGTCAGTATAAAACGAAACGAAAAAGAGATACAGTTATATTAAATATATCTAAACTTCAAAGAAGAAAATTAATAAATTCAGTACGTCGTATCCAAGATCACATAATTAGAATTCGTTCAATGAAAGTTAATTCCATGCAATAAGTCATATCTAACGTAACGTAATAAATACGATCGTAAAGGGCTAATTTCCCAATTATCGGCTCTCCTTCTTTGCGTATCCACTGCGTTTTAATTTCGCGCGATTTTTCACGACAATTTTCGTCAGTCCCTCGTTACTCGCAGCAAATACCCATCGCCGTGTTCCGGAACCGGAAGAACCGGGGAAGGGAGCGGAAGAATAAAGCAAGAGAAAACGTAATATCCCGAAGTGGAGAGAAAATTCGAGACAAGTGAGGCTCGTCGGGACGCTTATTGCGACTCCTTTTTATCCCTCTTGTCTCTTCCCGGGGGTTCGACCTCCTCCAACCATTTCCGTGCACACACTTGGCCCTTTAAACTTCCGGTCGGCCGAAGATTCCACGATAAGTGGCCAAGGCCGGCTTAAACTCCGGTAATAAGTTCGGCAATAAGTTTCAGGGAAAGTTTCCGGACTTGGACCATCCTCTGACACGCTACGAAAAGGGCTGGGATCGTTTGGGTGTCAATGGGTGGGGGGAGGAAGAAAGCTGGAATTCCACAAAATTGCCAGCGTCTGCAGCGCCACCAATCCCGCAATAAGCTCTCGTTACACGTTTAAAGAGGACACCTCTTTCTCTCCCCACGAAACGAACCAGTTCTGGCTTTCTCTTTCGCTCTTCGTCTTCCTTTCCTTTTCTTTTTTTTTCCTTCTCTACTCTCGAACGAAGAGAGATTCATTGAATGAACAATTTTTCACGACGACGCTCCTTCTCGCGAAATTATTTCTTCGCTCGGTTTCTTTTTATTCGAAGCCCGCTCAAGGCTCTTTGATTGCGAGCTTCGGATTTTCGGCCAGATGAACAACTGCTCGTTGAATCTGAACGGTGATTTTCGATTTCGTTCGAGCTGCCAGATTCGGCTTTTATTTCCATTTTTGGAGGAGAGACGGCGATTTCGGGGGATGAAGAAGAAGTAGATGGAGATTCAGGTGGTTAGTATAGTAGGTTGTACTATATATATTCTCTATATATATTCTATATATATATATACTTTTTTTATACTGTGGATTTTATTTTTGGAGAGAAGATGGTGATTTCGGGGGATAAAGAAGGGACAGATGAAGATTGAAGTGGCTATGGTATGGATATTGAGGTGGCTAGTGTATTAGGTCGTACTATTTTTTTATATTCCTTTTTTTCCTTTTTTAATAAATATTTTTATATTCATGGATGTACATAAAATTATACTTCATTTTTGGAGAAAAGGCAGTGATTTCAGGGGATGAAAAAGGAATAGCTAAAGATTTAGGTGACTGATGTATTAGGTCATACTGCTTTCTCATATTTTCTTTCTTTTCCATAAATATTTTTATATTTGCGGATCTTATTTTTGGAGAAAAGATGATGATTTCGAGCGACAAAAAAGAGGTAGATGTAGATTGAGGTGACTGGTGTAATAGGTCGTGGCACTTTTTTATATTTCTCTTCTATTTTTTCTTTTTTTTCTAATTAATATATTTATATTTGTAAATGGCAAATTATATTTGATCTTTGGAGAAGAAAAGACGCTAATTGGTAGGGACTTGGAAATATTGGAGTATCTAGCAGATCTTTTGAACCATTCTTTTTGCTTTGTAAATATGAAATTGTATGTTAGGTTGAAATGTCTTTTTACATCATGCTTCTAAGAAGCTTATTTCCTTTCATGTTTCTGCAAAGAACATATAACGCGCTTAAATTACCGCCAGTTTCGTCGTTTAGTGAATTAAAGCTCATCAAAATATAATATTGGTTATAAGAGAATTAAAATTAAGGAGCTTCTCTTTCATGTATGATTTTAATTGTTCAACGTTCGTATATACACCGATATGTAAAGCCATTCCTTTTGGAATTCATTGAAATACGTGTTTTTAAAAATGAAATATTTTGGACATACATAGAAATTTTATATCTTTCCTATTTTTCAATTTCCATGCATCATACATTCGTGTAAATTGCAATTTATTCCTCAACAATTTCTGCAACGATTATTAAAAATAAAATTGCTAGTTATATGGTTTGCGAGAAACAAGTTTCCTTCTTATCTACCTTCCTGCGGCTAGCGAAGTTCGCGTTATTAAATTTGCCGCGAAACTTTAGCGTCTGAATCCCGTGTACTCCATTATTAAAAACACCTCTCTTTTTCTCGCATTTTACTAACAAATTTCGATAATCTTCCTCGTTGCACCTCGGCCAACTTTTTTAGACTTTATCTTCTCAAAAGAGCCGCGAACGATATTAATAAATGGTATATCTTTGAAAAGCGTGAGTCAGCTAGAAAGCATTCTCTATACTTGGATAATTAAACCAAATCATTGTACACGCTTTGCATGTTTCGTTTAACCAACCGAGGAAAAGAAGTTGGCTGGTGGTAGGTCGGATGTTTTTCATTCGCTTTCCACCACTCGGTCGACTAATCTACCAGCAATAATTACCATCGACCTACATCATTAGTTCTAGCCGCAATTAGCGTTTGACCATTCACGATATAGCAAATTCCAATGGAACTGGTTTTACGAGCTTCACAAAAATCTCGAGCACTCGTGTATACGTATACGTGACTCGTATAAAGTTGCTCGCGCACGAAAAATTGTAGGGAAGTACACGCAAAATATATCGACAGGTTCAAGACTTCAAACTAGAAAAATTTCAATAATCAAACTCTGTATTATGTATTAACGTGTGTGTGTATATATTGCGTTATATATTAGGATCAGAAGAAAAAATGGAGAAATAATTCGAGCCAATGTTATTCACTATTTATTTGCTTCTTTAAATACGATAATAAAAAAAACAACCATCAATATAAAAAAATACGTACGATAATACTCCACTTAAAAAGTTCTAACAATCATTTTATTTCGTCTTATTTTGTAATATAAAATACTTCGCTACGATAAATAAATAATATAACAAGAAGATTACTTGTCAAGAATATCGACATAAAAGTAGACTCATCACAGAAGTTCGACTAAATTCTTTCGGTCACTGTCATTGTCTTCTAACATTGAAAAATATATTCAATCTGGACAAAATACGGAAAAGGTCTTATTAAAGGTTAATTAAAAAATTTAGTTTCACACGACGACCGCTCGTTCCAATTTTTTATCAAACATCTTAGAACATTGTTCTTTTTGTTCGTTAAAATGAGAGCGTGCTCGAAACATAGATATTCGAGGATCGTAGCGGGGTTTTAATCAATTTGCGGTATAAAACGAGGCAGGAAGAAAAACCGAAGCTCGTATGTCCCAGATTTTCGAGGCGGCCGGTAAGAAAAGCAATTCCTCTAATCTGACCTATAAATCTGTAGGTCCTCAGCCGTCGACGATGCAATTAATATTTGCTCCGGAATAAATCGCGTACGAACCGGTTCATTTGAATATAAAATAGCCGCGACCCCGGTCTTATTCCGCGCAATTATTCCAACGAAATACTGGTTATCTTTCCCGCGCACCTCGTTGCTGCCAGCCGGTAGAAAATTTCGCTTCGCCAAGGAGAAGGAAGGAGCCTTTGGTAAACAGAATTATGCCGCGGAGTCGGAAGGTCAGACAGCAAGGGTTGGCTGGCAGCCTCGCGATGCCAGTTAACTTTTAATCGGATGCAAATTACGGGCTAATTACCGCACGACCGTCGTATTAATTAGCTCAGCCTGCTTGGAAAAGTTCCGCCCAGCCTTCTTCTCCTTGTTTCGTTCTTTCCGTAGTCGATGTTCCGCAGAAATTTGACGATTCTTTTTATCTTATAAGAAACATCCTCAAGCGCAATTATTAATTTTGATGAAATTCATAACGTAGACGGCGGACTTTTATGCAATGGCGTATCTTTATGAAGAAAACCGAGGAACCTGCACAGTACTTTGTTTCGCTTACTATAAATTACGACGAGTACTCCACTTTGTTTATTTTACATAAATATTTCTGCATGTGTGCATTCTCTGGATTTCTGCACCTTTAAATTCGTCACGAGTGCATAAAAATGCACAAGTCTACTTGCATGCAATTTCCCGAGAAATTATTCGACATGGAATTTGGGCGAAATTGAATTCAATGTATTAAAAAAGTTACTGAAGGAAATAGAAGTTGATGCTAAATTTTCTGACGAAATAACACTCACCACCTTCAAGTATAAATCGCCGATTTTGGTGAAAAATACAATATATTTCCCTATTTAGGCTTCTTTTCTTCATTTTATTTTACCATGGAAATATAAATTTGCATAAAGATCCACGTTTTATTACTACATATTAAGCGAAAACTTGCTTGCTATTTTCATTTGATTTTCATCTCTTATTCGTGGATAAACAATCTACAGCAACGTGAAATATAACGTACTTGTATTTAATTCTACCGTTTATTATTTTCTACCGTTATCATCGACCTCACAGCCTTTGCTAATTACATAGTTTCGTAGTTACTAGATACCATTACATCGAACGAGATGAAAATACGATTACTCGGTTCGTAATTAAAAAAAGGCGAACTAAAAAATCATTTTGATTAGGAGTCTGCTGAATGGTTAGTGGGAATTATTTGCGCCAGGCACTGATAAAACGAAGTTCGAACCGGGTTAATGAGAAATTAAAGTATTTCAGTATTCTCACTGGAATTTTGATTCAAAGTTGGATAAAGTTTGGATATTGGATCGCAATATGCAGAAAGTTTGCCAAGTATCGAGATTAAAGATAGTTTTATTTCAAATTACTCATGTTTTCAAGCTCGACCACTGAATACAGGAAATTAGGAATATTTTTATAATTCTATTAATATATGGACAGAAACATTTTTTTACTTCATAACCTAATTAGAGTAGAGATAGTTAGTCGCTGAGAGTCAACTATACGTTCACATCATAGACACATATCTATTTTTCCCTTTCAGATAAGTAGAATAATCAAAGTTGTGTCAGACGCTAGTAAGAGATCTTTTAGAAAGAACTGTGATACCATCGTTTAGAATTAATTCATAAACATTTAAAATCGAACACTCTCTTTTTGAAAGTTTTCCCCCATTATTTACATTCTGATAGAGCCTGCGTAGCACGTACTCGCTCAACGTCAGTAGATCCACGGAATTCTGGGTTTCTTGTTCCAGCGCCATATTTCGTAAGGAAAGGTGCACACGTACGAGAAGGATTCCCCAGAGACGGTTTTTTTTTATTTATCGCCGTCGACTTTCACGATAGAACCGGAAACGAGGTAGCGGGGCGGGAGAAAACGAAGAGAAAACCGTTTCTTCTTCTCTTTCTCCGTAGGGTTATGTTTTCTCGAGAAATCGCCTGCTTCTGGATTCCGACGTCTCGAAACTGTCGCGTAGCTGTACGTGCTACGGCCTTGAACGAGCAAAACATTTTTCAAGGAACGAGAACGATCGTAGAACCGAGATGAAAATTCCTCTCGTATCTGAATCTCGGTTTAAATCAATTACGAAATTTCGATTCAATTTCATTCGATCGTCAGAGCGTGGTAATAAAGCGTGACTTATTCCCTCGAGAAAGTGAAAATGAAAAATGAAGATGATAAACTAAGATTGTCATGTTCAATTATGGGAAGATTTCTTCGCGAGTGTTTTGACATTGTCATGAAAGTGGAAATTACTTTCTCTTCCGTGTTTTTTCTTTTCTTCTTATTTTTTTCTTTTTCCACGTGCAGAGAGGCTCGTGCATTCTCATTGGGTCTCGACGATGCCCTTGAACCGGAAAATATTTCCGAGAAAACAAAGAATTTCCCACGAGTCCCACGATCGAGGTGGAAAATCGCGAAAAACATTTCCACCGGATAATACGTTCTACGTTATTCTAGGTCAACGTTCGTTTCTTGATTTGACTCAGATACTCCTGAATTTTGTATTCTATAATTGGCAAATTTCCAAATAATTGGCACGTTTCTTTCATTTACGATTTAAATTGAATGTACTAATCAAATTTCTTTGTTGCCATTCATTTATTATTCCAATATATCAAACAAATTAGAATGCAAATAGCACTGCAATAATTTCCGAGAAGCTTGTGGCTGGCTGAAAATCACAGTGGAGTAAGTCAGATTACTATTTTTCATAAAGTAACGCTCTATTTCTGTTTATCGTTATAGAAATGCATCATATTTGTTCAAATTATGGAACCGTGTCAATTTATGCAAATTCGTAATTTTATAAACTATATGAAGAAGTGAAAATTAAATAGGAATTTGATTCGCCCGCTAAAATTATGACGATTACATTACTTTGAATATTTTAAACAACTCTTGAATGTCACATGCGTTCTGGTTATTTTTGCATATTTAAATTTTCCATAAATGCATAAACATCCGCAATCTAATTATAACTTAATTAACTACGCCAACAAAGCGACGATATTTGTGAAAGTTCTAATTTTTCCCAGCCTCGATTTACATTGTTACAATTTTTAATGCGTCTCATCCGTATGAAAAACCACTTAAATTCGTAGCAAGAAAGTAACAAATTTTTATTTATTCCAACTCTTCTGATTCATTAACAATTCAATATTATCTCTTTTCTTTTTTCATTAATGCACCAGGTTTCCACGAGAGCAGCAAACTTTACCAAATCACTTTTACTTCACGGATTTCGAGAGACACACAGCAGAAATCGCAGCGTTTCATCTGGACAGGTAACCAAGTATTCTATCGATCGAACTTTTATTAGAAAAAAAGAAAAGAAAAAGACAATCTATGAAAAACAAGATCTGCGATGAATCAACGTTATCGGTGTAGTTTCTTGGATTCGAGAGGAATGAGCGTGGAAAAGTTTGCCCTCATCGAACGATTCGCTGTTGCAGACTACTGGGATTCCGAAGGGCGATGCCAGTCACCGGCAGAACGTTGAACCTAACGACAGAGATTTATCAGATCGCCGACGGCGAGCTGCTGAAGACGTTCTTCGTCAGCCCCGCCGGTAATATCTGCTTCCATGGCAAGTGCAGTTATTACTGCGATACGGCGCACGCGATTTGCGGAAATCCGGACACCCTTGAAGGGAGCTTCGCCGCGTTCTTGCCGGATAAATCTTTCGTCGCGAGGAAGGCCTGGCGACATCCATGGCGCAGGAGTTATCACAAGAGGAAGAAGGCGCAGTGGGAGCACGGTGAGATTTTTCTTCTTTCGAATATAGTTTATTAACACATTCACAAGCGGCGACATAGTTCTACGTCATCCTTAAGTAGCGAACAAAAGGAAGATGAAAATTAATGCGCTATGGATTTTAATAATTTTTTGTGTCAACGATTTTTATAATTATGTAGAAAAGAGCACACTTGGCTGATTTCAATGAGCTTGAAATACGTTGTCAAGGTTAACATTCGGAACAATATATATATATAAACGCGCCCGCCTACTCCAGAATGAAGTATAGTCGTAACATAAATTGCATTGAAGTATATATATATCACATTTGTTCGTCGTTTTTATTAAATATGAATCTAATTCGCAAAATTATGTTGTCTTTATATTTCTTATTTTATAAACATTCTTTTGCTCGCCACCGTGGTTGCTGGCGATGTAGTTCTACGTCACTTCAAAATCTATAACTGGTTGCCACTGACGTAGTTCTACGTCATTTATAAGTTTTTGGCTGGTTGCCGGCGATGTAGTTCTACGTTATTTCAAAATCTATAACTGCTTGTCGCTGGCATAGTTCGACAATGTCTTCCTTCATATTTACGACGAGTTTTATGCATTTTACTATGACCAGAATTTTACGTCATATTCGTTATTACATCTTTTTCTAAACTGTTAATAGCGCGACCGCTTGTTTCATCTAAACGCATCTTTTCATCCGTATAACTTTCGATCGACCCTAGTTTTCTTTTTAAACATAGATTTTTTAGTCGTGTCGATTGATTTGGATATTAGCGATAATTATTCAATAAATAGCGTCATATCAATAGATGTTCAATCAATAAGAACGTGATAGGGTTGTCAATTTTGTCTATATATTTTAAGCAGTGAAGTAATTGCTTATTGTACAGTATGTTCGAAGAATACTACTTAGCATTGAGCTTCGATAAAGCGTCAGTTCTTTTCTAAGTTGAATGCTATCTACCAATTATTAGTGTCATATCCTGAATATTAGCTACGTCATTTTAGTGTTATTTTTAGAATAATTTTATATATATGTATACACGGTTGTGTACAAGTGAACATAGATCATTTTTCGCGACTAGCACAACACGTGTTAATATAGATTATAATTTCATTATCAATCTAAAATAATCTATTTTCTAAAACAATTTTACATTTATTGTTTTTCGATCAAAATCATAGTATCCGTCCGCCTTAACCGATTGCGAAATCCATCCGGAATATCCAACCAATTTTCCACTGGGTATACTCGATACATAGCAGAGCACGCTCTTTTTATAATGCACTTTGTTTGAAGTCGATACATACGTTCAATGGTTCCCGGGATATCGCAAGTCGATAGTTCAGCGATAAGATGCATGACGGTCAAAATTCGTGGAAATCGCCGTGACCTACTTTTTTCGAGGGATTGTGTACGTAACGATTTAATAGTAGCAGTGAAAAAACGCTAAATCAGCGTCATTCGCTGTTCGCTGCACCGGTATCTGGATTGCGGTAGGTCGGCGTGTGAGTGCGATAGAGACAGAGATATCGAATTATTAAAAATTATACTTGCTTCGCACGGCGATATCACGGGAACCAGGTGTTGTATCGAGATAAAACAAAAACTGAATTAAAGTGCAGAGTCCTCTGCTTCTAACGATAACTTTTTATGGACTTTGTTTTACAGACTTCGAAATGCACATGGAAAGAATATGACAAGTCCAGTTGTTTTAATTTTTTGATCTTGAACAGATTATTTTACAAATAGAAATCTCATGATAATAATAGACGATACATGTATATGTATGCGTGTGTGTATATATCCATCGGACATTAAAATTTCACGGTGAAAAACGATAATTTGAGATACTTTTGAGTTTTGATTGATTTTCGTTAAGTTTAGTTGGACTTCCGTTTAGTATCAACTTTCCGCGCTGTAGTACCATTTTAATATTCTGTAAAATAAACACAAACATAAATAAAAGAAACTCAGTGATATTTTATTTTTGTATGCTTTCAGATTCCGATTACTGTTCCCTGGTAAAAGAAATTCCACCATATCACGAGGGTCGCAGGCTGCTGGATCTGATGGACATGGCCGTCTTAGACTTCCTTATGGGAAACATGGACAGACACCATTACGAGACGTTCAAGATTTTCGGCAATAACACGTTTCCCTTGCACTTGGATCACGGTAGAGGTTTTGGCAGAGCCTACCACGATGAGATCTCTATCTTGGCCCCCATCTTACAGTGCTGCATGATCAGGCAAACAACTCTAAGCACCCTTTTAAAGTAAGTTCTGTCACTATTATAGAAATCCTTCCTAATTGATTTTCGTAACTTGGATTTGAAAAATTTCGCTCCAATTCCTATTATTGTATCAAATTCTTTTTATTGAGAACACGTTTTTTACCTAGGGAAACTCTTATTGTTTGAACTGAACTTATTTGTTGGACTGAAGTATTTTATACACTACTATTTATAATATATATATATATATATTTTATAAATATATATGTATATATATGTATGTGTGTGTGTGTGCGCGCGCGAGCGTGCGTGCGTGTGTGTGTGATTAAAAAAACAAAAACGGCGATAAAAGAAGAATGTGAGAAAATTTGAACTTTAAGCAAAAGAGTAAAGGTTTACAGCGTAGTATAACATTACTACAAATAACAAAATTCCATTCAACGATATGAATAGAAAAGTAAGGACTGTACTGGCCTGGCGTACCGGATACTCAAAAATAACGCACGAATAGTTAATCAAAAAAAAACAGATCTACTGCGCCGTACATAAAACATAGAAGAAGAAGTAAAAGAAAATTTATAACAACAATATGTATCTCGATTTTACCAGCGTCTACAAATTATTGATAGCCACTTAGATCGATGTTCTAGGATTTGGAACTTTATACAACTTCCTCAAATTCCAATATTTTCCTCGCAAATATTTTATGTACGATCTATCTGAAAAATAACAGGATTTATATTTCTTTAACCTGTTGTGCAACCAATTTTCACTGCCGCTTTGAACTAGCATTTACATATATATACAAATACCAATATTTCATAAGCGATAACTGTTAAAGCAATAACAATGGCAACAAGAGCACATAGTCGTAGCTTGTTCATCGATTATATTCGTTTAATATGACTCGAAACATTCCAATAAAAAACTTGCATCGCGTGCTTTAGTATCTGCAGAAATCTATTCATACAGAATTATTGTCCATTACATATTTACTAATGGATCATTTCTAACCATGTCAATATTGCAACAATACACATCAAATGAAATAAAACAATTTTCACTAATGTAATCAGTCAGATCGATATATCGACAATCCCATTACTTCTCAAACTGTCTGTGTACATTGATCACGTATTAAACCCTTTCTCTATGCTTCTTAGAAAATCCATCAAATATATCGATTTTCGCCTACTACAGAAAGCGTTTGTACATAGCCTTATTATCCAGTGGAACGTTCTTTATCAATTTTCCTCATTTTATTTTGAATCATATGGAACTTAATTAATTAGTAGGTGAATGCTATAATAAACACAACGATAGCACAAATATTAGCCTTAGCCACTATATAGACAGAAACCTCTACTCTTCCTAACAAATCCATCAAATATTTCGATTTTCGCCTGCACATCTCCAGCGATAAATCAGTCTATCCGATCTCCTATTAATTTCTCCAATCGACACAATGCCACGGGGAACAGGAGATAGAACGAAGGAAAGATCGTGGATCTGGACGTGGCTCTAATTCGACGCTGTGGGTACGATCGTATCGAGGGCTGGTGTCGCGAGAGCGCAGAGGATCGATCTGGGTCGAATTTACAATTCAGAGCGGGGCTCCCTTCCCCTCTCTGGATGGCCTCTCGGCGGATTTCGAAAAAGGGAAACGCTGGGGAAACTTTACGAGCCGTGGCCCCGGGGGGCTGGATAAGGCGGATTTCGGAGTGAAACGTTTTACCAGAATTGGCCGTCGCCAGCATCGCTCGTGAATCTCCGCTTTGATGCGGATTCACGGGGACCAGGCTTTTTACGGCCGCGATAAATTCAACGAGAGCGGATTTCGTCGACACGCGTAGCTACACACGCGTGCACACATCTCCACGAATGTGTACCTGGTTTTTTGTGTGCGTCCGCGAGCGTACGTGTAGATGTACGTGCACCAAATGACCGATGCACGATAACAGCGAACGATTATCGATCTGTCCGACACGCTGCTTAGGCCGTCGTTACGTGTCCGCTAGGTCGAAACCGGTAGCCGATATCTTCTTCGCCAGAATCTCCGGCACGCGTGTTTCTCTACGCGCACGACACCTGCCACTGTCTCGATAAAAATCGAGATAACTCGTTTCGCAGATTGAATTCCACGCGGTAATCTGGATCTCGGTTCCCAGGATTCGCTGATTTCTTTAAACCTTTACGGCCTCGAGTTATCTTTCTCGTTTTAACTCAGGTATTCATCTGGAGTTGTTATGTATGTATGCTGCCGCTCGGAATCCGTTTGTTGAATTCTTTATGGAAACAGTGGGAATGTCAAGATAATTTAAACTATTACGATCGTTGTCTTAAATGTTTCATTAGATTCTTTGATGTTTCTTTGGGTTTGATTGTTCTTTGGGTTTCGCTGTATTTACTAGCGCACGTTGCGATTTGATTTAAACGTGTCGCGAATATTCCACTTCTGGTTCGATACTTTGATACATACATAATAGAAAATAACTTAACAAACCTACTAAAAATAAGACACACAGAATGTTTCTATTCGTGAAAGTGAATTTCGTCGTATTTTGCTTTTTACTCTTAGCGTGGCTATAATATTTTTTATGTCTCTTGACTTTTCATCTTTACGCAGAGTAGTAATTACGTTAACTATTTTTCTCTTAATAATCGTGCAATAATACGAGCAAATCGAACCCAGAGTATCGTTAATTTCGTTTTAGTTTGATCTAGTTGCTTATTATCGTAGGACATAGCTAGCAGAGAGTATCTTCTTGAATGAAATTGTGCTGGTCGTTCAAGACGCATTGAAGAAGCCCACACATTGTCCATTAAACCTGATATTATAGGATAATTGCATCCTGTGGGTACTTCATTGCAGCTACTTCATCGTGTCAGTCATGGTTACTTCTCTTTCATTATGATTTCGTTTTCATTTAGTTCCCATTCAACTATTCCAATCTGCGTTAATGCGAAACACATATGGGGCGATACCGTATCCCTCTTATCTAACATATTTCATGAAATCGTTGCATTTATAACGTAACGCGATGTTTGATTAGCTGGAATAGAAGCATGTCGAGGATCGTATTCGTAATTTCTTCTCATATTATCGAGCACAGGATTTCTCTATTACCTTTTTATGCGCTGTAATAGCAATGCAAGCGAAGAGGAAACGAAACAACCTTTACTGTAGTATAAGTACACCATTTTTTCCTTCGCTTGTAAATGGTTTGAGAAAGATAAAATTTAATCGTTTGACACTTTCACTGCTGTTGAAATTTAATTTTCCTTCCCCAGAAGCGATGTGCTCTTATACATATCGTTACGTTTATTGCTTTTAGTATTATTACTATTGTTATCAGTGTTAACTGTTATCGTTATTTATTATTTCTCATTCTATGTTTCTTTGATTAGAAATATCATTGCTGTCTCTTGGCTTCATTAATAGTTATTAAGTTGCCTTGAAATTTCATAGAGAAATCTAAAAAAAAATTGATGGTTACGCATTTCCATAGGTCTAAAAAAAATTTTTTATTCAACAGTATGTGCAGATATACTACGGTATATGCATATGTCGAATAGCTTTACGAATTTTCTTTCGAAAATCTTTTCGCTTTTTCACAATGAATAACAATACCGAATAGGTATCACTACATAATGTTGTAATACTAAATAAAACGAAAAATACAATAGCTGTTTCGAAGCAAAATTATTGCAATAACTGAATAGCAGTGAAAATGTCAATTATAATGTAATTGTATTTTTAAGAATTTTTTAAAAAGATGTGTTAAAGTTTCAGAAGATGGAATTCTGTTGGAGTTTCGATTCGGTAAATATTAAAAGGATCTGTCGTTCAGGATCATCAATACCCTCGAAGACCATAATCGTTCAAATGGTATAAAAGCTGTTCGATCAAGTCTTTATCCTTCTCTCGGCGGAGAGCAGCGTGCTTTTCTACGTTCCCCTGTGACATCGAGAAGTAGCCAGCCAGAAAAATACTTTTATCCGCGTACTTCTTCCAGAATATGCTCTTAAGTATACACACAAACCCACATATACGGGGTGTCCCGTTGAAAAACCATTATATCAATCGATCATATGTAATCACCCAATATTTTCTTTACTTGCGCTTCTCTTCGCTTTTCTGTAAATCGTCAATAATTCAATCTTCAAGTATGAAAAAAATTCTGCTATCTAATATCAAAAATTTATGACACGGAGAAATCGATGAGAAGGCTTAAGAAGAAAAAACTTTAAGACGTTTTTAGATCAACAATGAAAAAGAAGAATGAAATAGGATATGGAACTCGACCAACCGACCCAAGGTCCACGATATGATACAAAACTTCTACTAAAAAATCTCCATTCTCGACATGAACGGGAAAGAGAGAATAACTTTGATAAGATACAGACGTAGGCACTGAAGAATTAGCCATGAATATCTGTCGAAGGTATCAGAACTAGTGCAACTGCTGCAATCATATGCTATCGACGAATCATTTGATATTTCGAGTAGTGCTGAAGATTAAATAGACACAGAGATAAAAATACGGACGTCACTCAAGCACAGCTTTGACATCCCAGGAGCACGTTAAAAATACTCTCGACTATTTCAAAGATTATACTACGAAATCTCACAGCAGCAAGACGTAGAGGAAACGCAGAAGAGTATAAATATAAATATAAACCGGACACCAGTTTACTGAACAGACGAGATCAAGTGGTTATTACGCATGCGATAATTAGCCACACCAGATTCTTATCTCTACTTATCTACTCGACTTATCTACTTTCAAAAGAACCTGTAGATAGATGTACCCTATGTAACCAAAATCTTACAATTCTCTTCGATCGCGGCCACTTAGAAGAAATTAAAAAAATATTAAAAATCAAAAATAGTATCAACGAAATCGTGGACTCGCGTAAGAATATTAACAATGTAATTTCATTCCTGAAAGAAATCAGAATGCATATAAAAGTGGAAGTATTAAACGTATATTTTTACTGTATATATCGTATAAAACTATATAAGTAGAACAATTTTCCAATATTTATTTAGATACAGCACAAATAAACGTAATTGTATCGAGTCGTTCATAATCTTGGTAGTCAATGCGACTATAAGCCTTAAATTAAAAAGAAGATTAGAAAACAAACGAATCATATCTAATAACCAGCTTTCTGTCGAAGCCACATCAAACCTTAAGAACAAAAATTCGAAAGATTTCAAAGTGTAGTGATTAAAATGTTTTATCTAAGGATAAAGTTCCATGTCATTATATTCTACTACGTTCGTTATATTTATATGTTTCGTCTAAAGATAAAACATTTAACTCTCATCAGTCCGTCACTTTCGCAACTTAATGTGTCCGTCGTGTGCCAAATTGACACCGTAGTAAAACATCAATGAAATGAAAAGGTAAATAAGTAATTTTACTCTTTGTCTTTCACATTCATTCACGCTGATTCTCCCTTAGAAATATGACACTTCATTCGCACATCAAAGTCAACAAGTTTCAGGAAAATTGTTCTATAAAAATGTAGCCAAGTAATACGATATTTTATCGGAAAAGCGAGTCAGATTGACGCGAGGAACGAACGAGAGTTAGAAGAAAGCAAATCTCGAAAGATTTCGAAAGATCCACGGAAGATGATCGACCAAACACCGCAAAAATGTATCTAATCCGAAATATTCCCGTTCGAGAAGCCCGAAAATCAAATAGTTCACCCTGTACATACGCCATAAGTACCATCCACGAGCCGTTTGCTCAGTCGATACTTTATTCATTGCCTGTTCCGCAAGGAAGAGCCAGATCCTCCATTATCGGACCGTGTCTCGAAATCTCGCAGGATGGTTCCAGCAATGTGGAAAATTTCAAACCGGAAAAATAATTTTTCCAACACGGGACAGGAAGGAAAAGATAGGGAGAGAAAAAAAGAAGAGAGAAGGTGTCGCGGAAAAACGAAGGTGGGAAGTTCTCTCGATGATAGATAGTAAGATACGTGTCTTACCGCCGAACCAACTTCTAATTACGGACATTTGCATTTTTATTGAAAAATTTCTGTCGCCTCACGGTCGAGCTCGCTGATCAATGTGCCAGACAGAGACGAGACGAAAGAAGAAGAGAGGAAGGGGTCACGTTTTTAATCTTTCGAGTTCCGACGACTTCTACGTCCGTGGATTTGCATGTTTATTAAAAACGATCGAATTACTTTGATTCCCCGTGAATATTGAAAACCGAGGATCAACCGGGTTTTTCTTGAGAGAGGAAGGGAGAGAACAGTGGCGCGGTCTTTTGAAAGAGAATTTCGGCGACAGACCATGAACGAATTGTTCAAATATTCTACCGCCTCCGTCCGGAGAGGAAAGATTTATCTTTGGGATTTTATTTTAAGCAGTTTGAGACCTAGAGCGTTAAGGTAGTCCCGTAAGGGTTTTCAAATTTGCTCTCGGTCTTTGCTCCGCAACGTTGCAATTTATCGCGTATTATTTAACTCTTGCGTTGACAATCCATTTCTATTAAGTCGTTTATGTATTTTCTAAATGCTTCTTTCTCTTTTTTTTCTTTTAGGCTAAAAAATATTGTTATCTTCCTGTAGATAAAACAAAGAATTCTTTGCTTCAGATATAATTTTAACGTTTTCTCTTGTACGTATAACATTTTGGGATTATTTTTTACTTTTTAGAATCCTTTTTTAAGATTTAGCGAAGCACGGTTCGTTCGAAGTTGAATATTTCATGTTCTAATGATCTAATACCGTTCCTTCTAAATTCTATTCTCCATACTTTGTATTAAAATTAAATTATCAAATAGGGTCTAGACTTCTATATTTATGAAATTATATTATCATACTTAATGGAATCGATATTTTAATGTAATAAAATCTTATATAAATAACGAATCTCTATTAAATGTGAAACGATCCGATAAGTAATGCGGTTTATTAAAATTCATTACGATAAAAGTATGATAAATGTGGAACAGAAAATTCAACAGAAAGGTGGCGAACGATTATAGAAGAGAAATTAGAGCAGAAGATAGCGATTAATAATCGACAAGTAATGCTTCATTGTTCGTTGATATACATTAGCTCACTAAAATATTCGAATATCGTGATCATCATTAAACTGCTATCATTTAAATAAACTTAAAAATGAAAAAGTAATATTTATTCAATAGATTAAACAAGTCTCTATTTAGATTTTATTTTTTTATTATTTCGAAGATAGATATAAATTTGCCTAAACATCCGCAGTCTGGCTGTAACACGTGCTTGAATATTTTCATTGCAACATAGGAGTTCATATCAACGAGGAATTAGAGGAGAGAACTAAATCCTTTTATCGCCAGAAATTAAAACATTCCTTTTCTTTTTTTTTCAGATTTCACAACGGGCCAGACCCCTTGAGCGAGGCGTTGCGAAAGAGCATGGCGAAGGATCCCGTGGCGCCAGTTCTATGGGAACCCCATTTCGCAGCCCTCGACAGGAGGGTGGGTGTGATTCTCCAAGCGATAAGAGACTGTGTAAAACGCGAAGACTCGAGTCAAGTCGTCTACGAGAAAACCGAAGACACTGGATCCTAGCCGTTTCGTGTACCAGTGAAAGAGAAACTTCTTATTAACAGTTACGAACAAGAAAAAAAGAACTAGCTAAGAAATTTTTAACGCTGTTAGAGTGTAGTTTATTGTAAAAAGGACATGTAAAAACACGTGTGTAAAAACAAACAAAAAAGAAAAAAAGACGATCAGTGACGAACAATCGAACGATAACAAGATCGAAGACAGTATATTTTATGGTTTTGGAAGACGTTCTTGTCAAGTGAATCTTATCTTTGGCAAGATACTTTGTTGTTTATCGATCAACGTTAGTTATCAAATATTGTGCTTCGATTTGATTCGATAGATTTTTACGAAATTGTTACTCTTGTTGTCTCCTAATACAGAATAATGTCACTTTCTTTTATTATATCCTTTTATTTTTATTTTAGAGAAACTTGTATAAAGAGGCTGTACATAGTGTATGTATCATAAGCGACGCACATGAAAGAGAGTAAAGATCAAAAAATAAAACGCCCTGCTTTCTGTGTATATAAGATTAAGGAAGGAAGTCGATATCGCTTTTGTCAGGGCCGTGGATATTTTACAAAATCTGCGTTTTCATTGCTGAAGTCGACGGACGTGTTATTTCGGTCGGCTGAGAAATTGGTTTCCTTAGGATTCGTGGATCATTCGTTCAACGATGAGGTCCAAGGGTTAACGATTTATCGCGAAGTTCGTCGCGTACCTGGACGAGCCACAGTTCCTCGCGATGACACAACGCAATTCCTGCTCGGCGATCTAGCGTCGGACTTTTTTACAAGAATCCAGTTTTCACCTGCGAACAGAAAATTGCGTGAAGAGAGAGTGTGTTTTATCTGTGGCGAACGCTATGCGTGTGCGTGGAAGCAGCCCTTTTTAAAGTGTGCTTTTCGTACGCATATACTACTGTGAATGTTCCCAAAGTGCACCTGTAACTCGTAAGTGTTTATTTTTTTTTTCTTTCTTTCTTGGGCAATGAGGAAAAGAAAAAAAGCTCTGTTGAACTAACCCTCGATGTATTTTCATTAGCATCAGTCTTGAGAACCATCGAAATCCCCTCCTCGTTACTTCCTTTCTTCATTTCAAGTGGTAATTCGTGCAGTGGATCTTCTACGTAACCTTCAGAAAAAGAATTTTGACGAAGAATTTGATGTAATTATTAAAATTTTATCTAAATATCATTAAACCATTTATAAACTTGCAATTTTTCTCTCGTTGATATAAACACTTAAAATTTTTTATTCGAATTTTTATGGAAATTCATATTTTTGTGAATATCGATAAAAAAATGGAATCTAAATATGCTTCAGATATTTTATATATTTTTATTACATATTGCATTCTGTGCAATTTTTGCATCGTGAAATATTCCATAAATGCATAAAAATCCGCAGTCTACTAATAAAATATGTGCCTGATACAATTTCATTTCTATCCACTTTTGGTAACTCGGCAGATTAAACTTCGTCTTAAACAAACTAAGATAAATATAAAAAGTTTTCCGGAATTAATTATGCACAATTTAATATTGTAATGTCCTGGAAAGTTCCGAAACTTCTGTCCAGGACCTTAAATATCATGTTGAACTTGCCGGTTTAACAACGTTACCGATCAAACTATGACTTCGTTGCTCTTCATCACGTTTAAAAGAAGTACAATATTCTCGGCAAGAAGATATTATAAATTCAAGTACTTTCCTTTAAGTATACTACTAAAACTACCCGGACACTTTCTTATTTTTATTAGCAATTTAACAACAGAATCATAAGTAAGAATTATCTGTTGGTAAAATGATGTATTCTTATTTTATTATTATATTATAACGCAATAAAATTGATTTTAACCGTTGAAATACTGCCATTTCTAAAAGTTAAACAAATTATGGAACAATTTTCCAACAAAATTTATAATAAAATTCTGTGAAGTTTCTTCATCCTCAGACTATCTGGCTCTCTAAGGCACAGATGCGATAAAGAAGATATTTCTTCCACATTTATGAATAAATTATAGTCATTAATCTTTCAAGTTTACGATTCAATCAGTAATACGTAGAAAAATTTTAGCGAAGCTTAATATTTATAGAACTTTAACGAGATACGTTAATTTCAATCATTTAAATTTAAATTTAACAAGTAATGTTTCCGTCTATCGGTTGCTCAATTTATGTCTTTTATATATTTACGTAATGAATTTATGTATTTATACATTATATATTTTATTAATGTTCATATATTGCTACTACAAATCATCCAAAGTATCATCATCCATGTAAATTTTTAAATAACATCGAACGTACGCTATTACAAATTTTACCGTGATAGATACGAAAGATCGTTGAAAATAAAAAGAAGAAACGCTTGATCATTTTTCCGTTAACTCGGCGATTTTCTACGTATTAGCAGTATTCGAATTATTGGATTTCAGATTAAAGTGTATTACCCAATATTCCATCGTTCGGGAAAGAGACACAGGTAATGAAAGGAAAACAAAGCAACCGAGTAAAAATCAATTTTTCCAGGAGTTTCATTAAGCGAATCTGAAAGATTCAGGAGGTCTTTTAATTACGTCGTGCGCCAGAATTTAAGAGTTTCCAGGGTATCCGGCCTGGCAACCTCCATTATTAACCACGTTCTCTAAAATGCTTTGTTTTCGTGCTGCACCATGACTCGACTCCCCATCGAATTTTCAGTCCCTCTTTTCACAAAACTCATCGACCAATCCGTTTTAATTCCTTCTTCATCGACGACGAAGAAACGTAAAACGTTCACGAACATTCTCAGAGAGATTTTCAAGGACAAAAGATACTCGATAGTGTGACTAATTTAAACTAAGCTGTAAAAATAGTTTGTGGAGCGAGTGACACGATGTTAAATAGAGCAATTAAAAGTGATGGCACCAAACGGAACACTTGTGGAAGTTGTCAGAAAGATGGAAAGCGACGTTTGAGGAAATTGGTATAAGAGATGATTCTTAATAACGTGGTCGATCTAAAAAATTGTGGAAATAATTTAAAATGATAAGTAATTTGGACAAAATAATGTAAAGACTAAAAAAGTAAGTAACAATAATAACAATAAACAGAACGAGAGAGACGTAGCCTTCAAGAAAATAATTAAAAATTGAGTTGCAAAGTGTAATTTGTTAAATGATTCTGCTACCTCGACGTATACATACAATATACACCACTTAAAAGAATTTCCTAACTAGGTTTCTTTTTTTTTTTTTTTTTAATTATCTATATAAAAATATAAATTTGCATAAATATCCACAATCTATGAATCATATTTACTTCATTTTTCTTCATTTTTCGCAGAAATTAAAAATTTGAAGAACAGCGTTTGCTCATCGAATTATCATTTTCTAAAAAATTATTTATTTTATCACCTTATTAATGTTTAACCTTTTTATTTTTTAAGCATAATTTAATTGAATTACGCCTTCGATTATCCGTTAACAACGAAAAAAACTTACGAATCGCCATAGACCAATCTTCAAGTAGCAAAAAATACAAAAGTCATTTTGTCAAGAGTCGTGCTATCGATTTTTCATCAGGAACGAAGAAAACTTGTAAATCCTAATCGACCAAAGTCCAAGTACAATAAAAAGATAGTGTCACTTCTGTCGATTTCTATGGCGTGAATCAACCCATCCATGAAGATATCTCCGATGGAACTTTCTTTACGACGATGATCTTCGTTGGAAATAATATTTTTTCGCTAGTGTTCTCCACGAGATCGTTCCACGAGATCGTTCCACGTGGCGATACAGGTCGACTCGTGTAAGTTCCAGGAAGCTGGCACTTTATTCACAATGCTGCTACCCTTATTCTTACGAAAGTTCGCCCTCCACGAACGAAGTTTCCGCCTTCACGTGCAAAGGTAAACGGCGAATTTTCGCGGAAGATCAATAAAACCGCGCGAATAGAACTGCATCCATTCGAAACTTTCCATTTCTTACGCTGTCCGTGCTTTTAATCAAGATGCATTTACGAGAACGGATTATTAGATAATCGTGTCGAAAGTTTTACTTCGTTCAATGGTAAAACGCGAAAACGACGCTGTTGTAGGGTTTGAAAATATTTGGAGAGAGTTTGAAAATATTTGGAGGAACCTGTGGACCTTCAAAGAATTAGGTAACAGAATTTAATGGCGCGTTTAATATAGAAATTCGTTTTAACTTTATAATTACGTAAAGTAGCTGGCGAAAGTATTTGAACATATTTTTATACAAAGCTTTTATGGATATTTTATTTATGTCATACAAAACTCGTTGAAACTTCGTTCTAATTGCAATAAAACCCGATAATCATAATAATAATCATAATGATAATCATAACTATATAATTAAGAACGTTTACGTTCATGGAAGTTACAAGACATTTACTTCGAACGTGCATTTTGTAAATGTTGAAAGAATATTTCGACGATCAATTGTCCATTATATTAATAAACCCCGAGATACGTAATATTTAGTGCGATCTTTAGCATTAACTGAATCATCGAGAATCATTAGAAAATATTTGCTTACAACTAAAATTATAAACTCGTCTTGGAACTCGCTGCGTTCTCGCGAAAAATGAGCTTGTGAAATTAAGTCATTCTTTCATCTTTTAGAAATTCAACATTAATATTCGTATATTCATATATAACTATTGCGTATATCTACAATATTTCTCAAATACCATTTCGTGTACTTAATTAACACACTTATCTTACCATTATATTTTGACATCTCATCCAATCAACCTATTTATTACAATTACTATTCCTCACGTTACAATCAATAAGAGTAAACCTCAATTTGTATCATAATTTCATGTCGTCGTAAGCAAAGAAAACTGCAGTTACAGGCTACTAATATATAAAACGCTACATATGATAATTGGTCGTTTGTATCAGTTTTTATCGTTTAACTTGGAAGCCATCTTATCAAATCTGCAGCAGCTGCACTGGCAGAGTATCAAAGGGATTACAATTCAAAAACAATCGATTCTGTGACCAAAGGAGCTCGTGTGGAACTCGGGATTCCAATCAATCTTGGTAGTCGTCTTAGGCGGCTTTAGCAAGTGGTTCCTGTAACCGACAGGACCGTAACACGATCTCAATCCCCCTTTGCAAGACGCGGAACCCCTTGCCACCGACATAGGGCTGGATTGGGAAGGATATATCCTGTTAATTACGCAATCTCGGCTTTGCCTATGACGTTAAACGTCCTGGCCAGAACGTCTGTTTCCTGACAGCTCGAACTTCCCATGTAGACGAATGTAGATACCTCTATATCGTTTAACTCGACGATTCTCTAATCGTTCTTCTGATAGAGACAGAAATACTCAAATATAATATTCAAATATAATATTTATTCAATGAATAAATCTTGTATACAATTATATTTATATACAAAGTTTAGACTACATTAATGCATAAGTTTTCTTTTCCTCCTGAAAAATTTGTTTCTGGATACTTACAGTGTTTCTTTTCTTTTCTTCTTTTCTTTTTTTTTTTTTTTTAATAAGCACTTCAATTATAAATCGGTTATTTTGGCGCGAAGTTTAATATTCCTCTTACGATAAACTTAATTTTTCGAAACGTCAATCATATCCACGTTAGTCTGGTATTATCACTGTCTCGAAATTAATCAGGAAATTTTGAAATTTGTTAAACTACAAATTGAATCCTCGGATTAAGACGTTGCAGACGAAGAAGTCGAAGAAAAAGGAGAGGAAAGAATCGAAGAGAAACGTGGATAATGTTTATCAGGGCGCATTGGACCGTGAGTTTTTCGCTGCTCCCCATAAATCAACCCCTTAATGTTCGTCCCTTTGTGATCTTCGACGACGTTCTCAACTTTCTTCTCACTGGGAGAAATGTTAGTCCAACAAACTTTCTGCTTTCTTCCTTCTCTCTTTTTTACACTCTGATATAGATTTTTATTTGTCCGAAGGAAGAAAAGTCGCCCCTGGATAACTAACTACTATTTCATTTCATATCCTTGGAGTCAACAATATTTGGGATACAAAAATGTAGTTGTATCAAACGATGCTTTGTGATTTTCCAACTAGCTTTAGAATGAGATATTAAAGAAATATTAAAGTATCCTATAACATCGTAATATTATTATGATTGGACTGCGGATTTTTATATAAGTTCATATCATTGAAGACATGATTAAACGAGTAGAACCTAGGTAGAATATTGCTTTATCTACTTATCAAATAATATTAAATAATTACTAAATAATAGAATATTTCATATTCTTAGAACCAACAACAATTTAGGATGCAGAAATATAGCTGTTCCAAATGATAAATAATAAAATATTAAATATTATTAATAACACCTGAATATTAAAACATTCTATAACATCAATAATGGTGGCTAACATGATAAAGCATTTGAAAGTTGAACATTAAATTATTTTATGATACTGGAATAAATGATATATTCACAAAATTATTATATAATATTAATAATAGTAGCTCAAATAATAAAATGTTTTAAACTTGAATATTTTATACCTGTTATTTCGATCTAAGTCAAGCATGTCGAAACGGGGAATTTCCAAAGAAGAACGTTGTAAGTTCAGCTTGAGAATCTCGACTCGATAGAAAGAAAATATACTTACGGCTTTAGAAACATTTTGTTCTTTGCAAATTCCTATTCCAAACAGCTTTCCCTTCAATCTGATTACCGTGATCGATTGATCTGTCACATTCGAACTTTGCATATTCAAATACATCAAATCATTTATGAAGACGTTACTACGTTGATATCTCACGCTAGTAACTAAACTTTTAACTCTTAAGAAACCTTGTTGACTATCAGAAAATCTTATTGTAGAATAATCCAGCATTTCGTTTAAAAAATAATTTGTTCCCCTTTTCTTGAATATTCAAATATCCAAATATTCTACTAGTCGTAAAAGTTTTGTTTAGCTTGATGAAATTCATAAGAAAATCCTCTAAATAAATTCAAGTATTCTATTTGCTTTACTTTTATAAAAAAATACAATCAGTCAATTCTTCACTGTCAATTATAAGCACCTATTCTAGTTTCTCTTCAATTAGGAATAGTCTCCTTCCATATTCAAACATTTTATTAGTCGTAAAAGTTTTGTTTAGCTTAATTAAATTACAACACACAACTCTTCACTTTCTACTAAGCTTACAAACTTATTCCAGTCTTCGTTCAATTGCAAGTATCTACTTCGTGAAAAGTTAAGTAGGTAAGGTCAGGCGCTGATCAGACGTCGAGTCACGAGGAAACAAACTTGCGCGATTTCGTTCAAAGACACACAGCACTTATGTTAACGTTCCTGCAATTCGTTGGAATGGTTTCGCCACGATTTCGAGGTGTTTCCGGTTTGTCCTCGCTGCAGGCAGCTAGCTGGTGAATTTCTACGCAGCGCCGCGCTGAAAACTTTTCGAAAATTGAGGAATACTCGAGCGGAACACACCTCTCCCGTTAGTCTTTCGAAAATTCAGCAAACTTTCATTTCCAGGGGGATCGTTGAGATCTCGCGACGCCTTGCAAATAATAACTTCCGGTAGAGCGAGCCTCTACTACTAATCTACCCTTAGATCCCGTCGAGTTTAGTCGATCGATCCCGTGAAATTAACAATTTTTCCAAAATATTTGATATTTAATATTTGATATAGATAATATTCTACGGTATGTTACATTGATAGTATTTTCAATTAAATTCTTCGTTCTCTCCTCTTGACGTCCTGGAAATTGAAATATCATATAGTAAAACGTTGAAGTTCCAATATCGTAACAAAACATACATTTTCATGGTTTTATCGAATTCTTTTAGCTGAACCTCTTGAGGTATATTGACGTATACGCGCGTATGGTTAGTTTTTCTTCAATTTCAGAATAATTTTAAATGACACAGTGGATATCATTGTGAATAAATATTCCTAGATGTACAGGACCTTTCACGAGTAGAAATCTTTCGATATTGTATGGCCATACATGAGTGTGTACATTGTCGTTTATAAGTATTACAATACACTATGATATTTGGTATATATCGTATGGTTTTCTTTGATTTTATTACCTAATTATTTTAAACGCGTCATGCGCGGTTTACAATGTAAAATACTAAATAAAATAAAATTTATTATAGTTTCTCAATAAGCGTATGTGACCAGTAGATGTCTTATTACTCGTGACAAGCAGTGTGCATAAATTATTTTCCTCAGAAATTGATGTTCTGTTTTTATTTTTATAAATTCGTTCTTTCGAATGTTAATTAAATACTAGGAAGTACCAGTGAAAATAACAAATTTTTTATCGAGAAATCGAAGAATTTTGATGTTACTCTAAAAATAACACACACACACACACACACAGAGCTGAAATGTCGAGTTTTCTTTCCTCTTTCTTAAAACTTGAAAATTCATTGTCGTGTCAGAATAAAATGTCAAACGACAGCTGAAAGTAACTTCTGATCAAAACTTTAGATACACGATATATTATTTCGTAGATGGAAAGAAATATGAGCAGCGAAGTATCAAGTCTCTCATTAACCATTAATGTACACGTTATAAAACCGGGTATTACAGTTCTAGTTTGGAATCAAAAGTCAAAGGAAAAATATCGAATTCACGTTCGTAAAACGCTTAAGAGAACTTTATTTCCTTCGGTCTCTTTTTGCAAAATGGCGTATCATTAAAATCTTTTCCGCGCAAATATTCATTATGTGAGATCTTGGAAAAATCAGAAATCTTTACAGAATTATTTTACAATCTTTTAGGTTCCCTTTTGAAAATCGCAATGTTTTATGAATTAACAAATTTATTAAATTAAATAACTAAATTTCTTCTCTTTTAAATATTCTCCAATTAGTTCACTAAACCTTACCATAGAGTGTTTGAATCTCTTAAATGAAATCTCAACAAATTTCAATTAAATCTATCAATTATATCTCGAATAAATATTCCTTCTAACTATAAATACTTCCAGTCTTGTGCATTAACAAAACTAGATTTACCAATAAAACGAACGATAAAAAATCCAGAATTCCTCTCCAATTCCAAATTACAATTTCTGTCAATCCTTATTCCTTTCCAAAGTTTCCTTAAAGATAAAACTTTCCTTTTACGTTTTCCAGCGTTCTGGTTCCTCTTGCTCCTTACACGATGGGAACCATAGTAATTTGGGGTTAAATTGTTTAATTTTGAAAATTTTTATTCAATTTCATTCTATTAAAAATCTCCGTCACGCAGCATGTAAGACGCAAAATACAGTCAGATAGTTTAAATTTAACTAATTTAACAACAATTATAATACTTCTTATAATCCGACGATAATTTTGCTTTTTATGATTAAAATCATATTTTTACGTAATTTGACGTTGATTCCGTTTCTTTTTCTTAGAAAGAAACATCAGAAGAGCCTGAAGATGCTGATTTCTCGCAGACAACGATGATCGTTTAAAAGGACGATATATTAAAAAAGGATCTGCAAGATTATAAAGATCGTACGTAGTACCACACGCAACATTTGCAAGGTGCAGTTTCCACAGGAATGTCGAACATTTGGATGGAATGCATTCTAACGCATCGTTTACATAATCAGTAAGGATTCACAGAACGGTGTTTCTTCTTCGAATGGACACGTTCTCGTGCAAGTATCCCTTGGAAAATACTTTTATATACATCGCGTGCTCATGCAGCTGCGACCAGTTACGTCTTTGAAATAGTTATAGATAAAAAGAAACGTCAAAAGATAGAATTAAATGGTTTACAATGGAGAATATATTAGTGGTACTAGTAGCGTGGTATAGTTCTCAGTAAAACAAATGTAAATTTTATATTATATTCTTTATATCTCATTGCTTATATGTACGTAATGACTTGTCATATACACAATATATAAATTATTATACAATAATATACACATTTAAAGAAGTTATACATACATCTAATACAACATAGATTATAAACAACACATACCACTATACTATAAAACTAAACATAATGTAAATTACTGCCTATTTTCTGCATTTCATTGGATAAATCAATATATCAAAGAGAATTTTACTGTTTTGTCATTTAGCCTCGACTATTATCGCATTCAATCCTCCTTCCTCGCCACCTTCGCAAATTCAGATACGGCGAACTAGAAAAATTTCGTTCATGTACACATCACCGATGGAAATAACTATCAAATAAATAAACAAATAAATTTTCTAAACAGTAAGAAAAGTTCAGAAAAACTGAGAAACCAGCAAGAATAATTTCAAAAATCTATTTAATTAAACACAGAATATGTACACCAGTCGGACGTCTGTCCTTGTTACATGCTGTCCCTATCTCTTTCTATTGTCCCTCGTATCGTCTATCTTCGTCGCACACTATCACTGTCTCTTTCTGTTGGCGCTCATGCAGTCCATTCTCCTAGAACATCGCTGTCCCGATCTATCTCTATGGCTCTATGCATCGTCTATCCTTGTCGCACACTATCTCCCTCCCTTTCTATTGTCATTCGTGCAGCCAATTCTCATAGAACACTGTCCCTACCTATTTGTATAGCGGTTCGCCTTGTCTATCCTAGTCGCACACAGTCTCCCTCTCTTTCTAGCGTCCCTTGAACAATCATTCCTAGCTGTATATCACCACCTTCCTTGACCAGTGTCTGTGACCATACGTATATATTCCTGTCATTGTCGCGCACTGATGCCTTCCTTGTCTCACTCACAGTTATCGTCTGTCCTTGTCACAAATTGATGCCTTCCTTGTCCCACTCGCGGCTATGGTTTGTCCTTGTCGCACACTGATGCTTACCTCGTCCCACTCGCGGCCATGGTCTGTCCTTGTCTACACTGACGCTTTCCTCGACCCACTCACGGTCATTGTCTGTCCTTGTCGCACACTGATGCTGTCCTTGTCCCACTCGCAGCTATCGTCTGTCCTTGTCGCACACTGATGCTTTCCTTGTCCCACTCGCGGCTATCGTCTGTCCTTGTCGCACACTGATGCTTTCCTTGTCTAGGAACGTCTACTGTGTCGCCATCTACTATCCGTTGCACCAACTGGAGCTTCCTACGTCTTCCACCAGATGGCGAAAAACATACGAGTAATATGTCTGTCCTTGTCGCACACTGATGCTCTCCTTGTCTACGAATGTGTCGCCAT